>CM074725.1:43038432-43483808 GCA_037306005.1 Rhinophrynus dorsalis
GTGTGAGATTATTTACTTACATACAGTCATGTTCTAAGCCAGTGGAGGTCCACTAAGGTTTGGGAAGGCAGTAGCCATATTACACCATTTGTATCATGAAGTGGGTGGGGATTGATTAGGTGTTTGGGATTGGTAGGAGGGGAAGAGGATTTTGTTCTTAAAATGGGCAGGGAGTGGGAAGATCGGGGGAAAGTGATTAGACTGGAAGTGAAGTGGTCAGAGTTACAGTGGAGACCCGGTAATCTATATATAAAAGAAGACTTTGTGCCTGGCAAAACACACCCAGGGGCAGCAGTAAGGAGGAGTTACTGCTCCCACTGGGTGATTCAATGGGGGTGTGATTTTTGGCCCGACCCCACTATCCAGCCCGCCCACCACTATCTAAGGCTGAAAAAAAATGGCTGCCACTCACTCCTACACCACAGACACACACACACGCCCCACACTCACTGGCAGACACATACACACATATACACACACTCATACAGAGACACACACACATGCACGCTAAGCAACTGAGGATGATGGGAACTGTGTTCCAGCTACAGCTGGGAGGCCATGGTCCAAATTTGTATTATGCATCAGGGTTCCCAGCACATAGATACAAGGTTATGGGGTCGCTACAATAAACCACACATATGCAGCTTCTTCATTCCCTGTCTGTGACCATGCACAGCCCTGCCAATTACTACAAGTGAGCCATTTTTGACCAATCAGCAGGCAGGATGCTGGGGAGATGACTTGCTAGCACAGAGAAGCTGGGAAAGTGGAACAACAACAGAGACGTGATCAGGCAGTGCAGAGCAAGGCTTCAGCTGAGCTGGTAAATGGCAGAGACATGGTTGTGACTGTATTTAAATATTGTACAAAGAGCGAGAAAGAGAGCAGATTGTTTGTCAATCTGTCTGTAAGTAGAGGTGCCAGTTCCTGCAATCATCTGCATGCTGTACATAGCTCACTGTATAGCATGTATGACAAACTACTTGTATATGGTCTGGCACTGTATAGTATACAGTCTGCATTTGTCTGTGTATAAGGACTGGCACTATACAGTATAGGAGGGATAGTCCCTGTTTGACACCCAAATCCCTCTGCTCCTCTGTTTTAGGACATCACACTGTGTGGTGTATATACAAGTGTATCAGATTGCTCCACATCAATAAAACCTACAGTAATGTGGGTATAAACTTCTGTATATATCTTATAAAATAGTCTGTGTAAAAAATGCTTTTATCGTCTTCTAAATCATTCACTTACACAAAGAGAAACTTAACCATTTCAATGACAGAGGGGTATGTAATGCATTGCTTACCCCCTGGCACTCAAAGGTTAACAATTCTCTAGAATACACCACCAGCCACGCTCCCAGTAACACCACCTAAAACACAAGTGTCCCTCTTTGGCCATCTGAAATGTTGGGGGGTATGTTACTTACACTGCTCACACTGTATGTATGTATGTTCTGCTTTGCATCCGTGTGTCACTGTTTGCGTGTGTGTGTGTATGTATGTGTGTTGCATGCGGCTCTGTCAATCACTGTGTCCCCCCCTGAATATGTGTGTGTTTGTACATGTGTCTGTGTATCACTGTGTGTACCTTTCTGACACATACACCATACACCATATTTCACTATCATAACATTTATTTAAAAATAAATAAATAAATAAAAAAATAAATTCCGTACATAACATGGCGGGCAACGCCGTCCCACATTGCTAGTTAAGTATAAAAAGCAAAATCTCCATGTCCGATCTGGAGCATTCCCATGGTTACTTATTGCTGTATTCATCAAGCTAAAGAAGTGCAATTCTGGATTAAACCAACTGCACCATAGTGTGTGTGTGTGTGTGTGTGGTGGGGGGGGGGGGTGACAATTTCAAATAACGCAAAGCAATTCACTGGAAACTTCTATAGCATTTAAAGGGTTAACAACCAAATTTAAATAATTTGGAATTTGAATTTCTCACCTAGGATTGCTCCAGAATTGTATCTCTTTAGCTTAAAGGGGAACTACCATCCCACATAAAGTTAAATCCCAAGAATTACCCATCTGGCAACTGGCTGATCAACAATGCTAGTCGCCATAATAATTACCTCTTTACAGAGAAATTCAGCTGCTTCTGATACTGACAGCCAGGAAACAGCTCAGACGTCTTTGCATAGTGACGTCTGTCCCTTCCCTACCTTAACCCCTTAAGGACCCATGATGGTCCTGGACCATCATGGGTTGTTATACCCTTAAGGACCCATGATGGTCCTGGACCGTCATGGGTTGTTATACCCTTAAGGACCCATGATGGTCCTGGACTGTCATGGAATTCCGGGCTCCCCACACGGCTGCATGCTGTCCAGGGGGTCCAGAATCGGAATCCGAAAAAAAAATGGTCCCTGGTCCTTAAGTGACCGCACTGTGAGTGCGTGGCTGGTCCTTAAGGGGTTAAGGTACCAAGCAATGCCTCTTACAGCGGCCTGGGACTGACAGCACAGGTGCGCAGACATCACTATGTAAAGATGTCTGCTCTGTTTCCTGGCTGTCAGTCTCGGGAGCAGCAGAGTTTCTGGCACCTAGCACTATCGATCAGCTAGTCGCCAGATGGGTAATTTTTGGGATTTAACTTTATGTGGGATGGTAGTTCCCCTTTAATGAATGTTCCCATTAGGGTCGTATTCAGCAAGCTAAAGGGTTACAGTTCTGGAGCAAACCAAGTGTTTTATAGGGAACAAATAAAAGTCCCCAAATTCTCATTAATTTACATGAGACATGTAACCCTTTAGAATGCTAGAGAGCTCTACAATAGATTACGCACATACCTGGAAACATTCAAATGAACTGACCCAGAGATGGGTAAAATATTATCCTTAGTGCGTCCCACAATGTAGATTCCAGGTGATATGTACCTACTTGCTGTAACCCACAGGGCTTTCAGTCAGTCTTATAATATATCTATAACTTATCACAGGACACACACAGGACAAAATGGACTTCTCCCTTTAGTAGAAATAGCACCAATGTGAATACTAAAGAAGCAGTTAATTACCATAGATCAAGTAATAGGAAATATTGGGCTCTCTCACCGTGCAAATTTGGCCTTTCACCCCGAGACTCTGAGATTTGGCTCAAAATCCTGAGAGTTCCCAATTATGATAGTGAAGCGATACATTATAGACCTCTAGCATTCAATGAGATGCTCTCTGACAGTAGCCTTGTTCTTGACTGTGGCTACCACTGTAGGTTTGCATGAAAATAACAGAGATTAGGCTGAAGGGCTAAAATCACAAATAACTTTTATTCCAGGACTATTAGGCCAGGATTCATCATACTGCGGGAAAAAACAGCGCATCAAATATGCTGCTCTTCGCCGCAACCATTGATGCGCACCTTCGGGTATTTATCAATGATTTACCGTGTTTCCCTACTTTGAGTAAATTATCCACTGAAGAGAAAAAACCCACACATACGCATAAGCGGCAATGTGAATGCGTGTGTTCACCATCATACATTGTGATTGGATCTGCCAGCTTGGTGGATCTATCTGTCCATTGCTGACTGATGAATAAGCGATGGCCAGATACAATCTGTAAGTTTCTGAATGGGCAATGGCTAATGCACAAAGAAATCCTCAGATTTTCTTCCTCATTAAGCCATTCTCACCTTGATGAATCCCGTTCTAAATGGGGCATTGGAGCATGTCAGAAGACTGTGCCCATCCTAAGATGACAGAGACTCCTGAACAAGTAAAACAAACACCCTGTACAGTCCTTTCCTTTATACCTCATCACTGGTATTCCCAGGCAGGTATTTGTCTGGACTCAGAAATGGCCAAAAATATGAGTAGGTCTAAATCAAGCACCAATGATCAGAGGGACAGGAAGGGCTATATTTACATCCAAGGCACCCCTAGGCAAGGCACTCTAGGTACCCTTAGCTCTGCCCATGGCCACAACCAAAATCTTCATGTGACTCCGCCCTCCATCCCATCCCTTGTTTCCCTTGACCTATAATAAACAAGAACTAAAAAAGCTTTAACCCCCTTGGTTGCTAGAGAGATCTCCAACCTGTTGGTCTGCAATGAGTTGGAGATCTCTCTAGTATCCAGGGGGTTAAATAATAGCAGGCATAAAAGTGGTGCAAGAACACTGAAATTGATCTGGCCACACCCACAAGTCATAAGATAGGAGTGTTCAGAAGCTCTGAGTTTAGCACCTTGTTAAAAGCAATGTTGACATATCAGTTCAGAGGAACAGTTCCTGAGTGGTGGAGATCGTGGACTAAGAGGAGTTGATACCTGCTCTTCAGCTAGGAGGGGTAGTTTCTGCCTGGTGGAGACATTGGAGCAGTGGGAATGATACCTGCTCAGCTGTAATCTATTTCAGTATATAGAAGTGTGAGTCCCTACCACGGTCACTGCCTTAAGCCAATTGCTGATGGCTGTACCTGAAGGTTTTCCAATCTGGTTGACGTTCTCTCCTCTGAGTCTTGCAACAGAATCCATAAGTAAATGGTCCAGGTCTGTCTGATGGTCCCTTGAAGCCAGTCCAGTGTAAATGACGTAGCAGTTACCCCCTAATTTACAAGAGTGCATGCCACGCCGTTAAATTGATGGTAGAGGTGGAATCTCTTCTACTACAGAGTCAAAACCACCTCTGGGGATTGCCTCCATTGGTAGGTTTAGAGGAGGGAACAGCCAGAGCGCTAGATGAGCAGCTGACTGTTCCAGCCTTGAGGAAACTGATGGCAGTCCAAGGGTTCAAGCCCGGTCAACACCACTAGGAACCTGTTGCCCAGATGATCGACGTGGATGGGGAGGTTGCCATAGCTAAAGCCCCAGTAACACAGCTTGAAATAGAGACACCATTTCAGCATAAGATGCGATAGAGACTGTCCTGCCTGACCCCAGCCATCACTGATGTCATCATGGTAGAGGTAATGATGCAGGATCAGGAAGACCTAGCCCAACATAAGTCACGACGGCCAACAGCAGTTCCCTGACCCTTGGTCTACCAGCCAGTAATGCAACCGCTACAGCCACTCTGTCTACCCTTTCCTGAGCTAATGCCAGAAGTTTCGCTGTGAGCAGACCCAAGTGTTTGTGGGGTGACATCTTTGAAAACTCTAACCAAAGAGTTAGCCCTAATGCCGAGTAGGAGGTATCAAAGACTCAGGCCCCTGAACTTCGGGTGCAGGATCCCCTTAATTATCGCAGCCCCAGTGAATTTATTCAATAGGTAACATCTTTAGTCAGTCCTGGATGTCATGTTCATGTAGAGGTGAACATGACAGTTGCTGGTTAGTTTTTCAAACTAAATCAGACGGAGTTCATGAACCCATGTAAGACTACAATGTGCAATGAGCAGAGTTTCAGATCCTGTGGTCCTTCTAGTTACTCTCATGTCCACCTCTATGGACCTCGCATCTAGAACTGATTGAAGATACTTCTTCTTGAACAACATCACAAAAGCAAAGTTCATTGGGATCCATTAGGATATTCTGACCAAGGTAAGTTGGGAGTTATTAATAGGATTTGTTCTCCTTTAATCATGTATCTAGCCCTACTTTTCTTGTTTCACTGGAATCACTGCTTCCCTGATTTATGTCTGTTATGTGATGGGGCTGCGAGATCTTCATCGCTCAGTGATGTGCAGAAGGGGACTCTCGCTGCTCTGAATCAAAGTAAGGTTTACTGTTGCTTGATTCATCTATTAAATCCTTTGATTTTATTTTTAATTACTCTTAAATCTTTCAGTGCTGGGTCGCTCAGCTTTCCTCACCAGAATATAGGTGGGAAATCCCTTTTTTTTTTAGCAAATTTTTCCACAAGAAAAAAACCCTGACTTTTCACCCCTCTCTGCTCAGTGGAAAGTGGGAGGTCTGGACACATCAAGTCAACCAGGTATCTGTTATTTCTCTCCTATAGTGCCCTTGGTTTCATCAAAAGTATTCCACTTTTCTTTTGACTGAGAATCTGTTTTGAACAGATTCAGAGGTGTAACTAGAACCCTCCGGGCCCTGGTACAAGAAGTGCCACGGGCCCTCCTGACCACATTGACCCCTCCACAATGCCCCCATCTCCTACCTGGAACTCCCGTGCGGTCCTCTTAGTAATGCAAAGCGATGGGAGATGATGTCATTTCCCAGCACTCTGCATTACTAGAGCGGTGGGAGACTGCAGGCGCCAGGCAGAGGGGTTGCAGGGGGAGGCTGGGCCCCTGGAGTGCACCGGCCTGGTCACAGGTGCGACCCCTGCGACCCCTATAGTTACGTCACTGAACAGATTCTATAGCTGGTGCATCTCACTGGCCAGTTTAACCCCTTAACGACCGGGGAATCCGGAAGGGGAAGTGACTTAATGACCACGGAGCAATTTTTTTTTATTGCTCCGTTGGGTTCCGGACTCCCCGAACGGCGTGCAGCCTCGGGGGGAGCCCGGAACTCGATGACGGTCATAGTATGCCATCAGTCGTTAAGTCAAATCGACCCTTGACGTACTATGACCGTCAAGGGTCGTTAAGGGGTTAATCTTGACATGAAATTGGCCTTTTTATAAAACACATTTTGTGAAAGAGGTGTTTGGCTTTTGCATTTCATTTACCATTTTAACCAAAGAAAAAAACATAAAAACCAATCACATGACGTCCCGAAAAAAAGAACAGGTTCACTTAACTCCAGACATCAGTCACAACAGGTCCTGCCCAGGTCACTTACATAAACAAGGCAGGAGAATATGTTCATCTGCAGGTTTGTCAGGCAGGAGTGATGGCTGACTATCCTTTAAATCTCTCACTTTCTCCATCTGTGCCATTATTCGCTCCTTTCCCAGCTCTTTATCCCCCTCCTTTTCTCGACTGTCCTTCTCAATCGCCTTCTTTCCTACACTCACTTGCCATTTCCTCTCCTTCTCCCCCTCTCTTTACTGCTCTCCCCTTTCTTCCTCTGTGGTCCCACCTCTTCAATCTCTCCCTTGTTTAAAGTGATAGTAATTTTTCGCAAAAAAAAGCAACTCTGATTAATCTTCATAGTATTTGGGCCATAGAGAATGTTATTTCAATACTGTAGTTCAAGAGTAATTGAATGATAAAGTATCCCCCTCACGCTCCATTTTACCTAGTTTAAGACACCTCCCCTCAGATGTGGAATCTGGTCTCTTTCCTGGACAGGTTGCAGCGAGGGACAATCTTCTTACTGTGAATATAAGGAAAATCCTCTCTGCTATCCTTCTGTACAGTCTTGCTGCTCTGCGGTGAGCAGTGTTACATCAGTAAAAGGGGTGGGAGGGGGATACTTTATCATTCAATTACTCTTGAACTACAACTCTGACAGTATTGAAATAACACTCTCCATGGCCCAAATACTATGAAGATTAATTGAAACTGCTTTTTTTTTTGTGAAACATTACTGTCCCGTTAAACCCTTAAGGACTACGTGCCGTGCTATGACTGTCACGCGGTTTTGCCTTAAGGACCGGTGGCGGTCATAGCTCCTCCGGGAGCTCTGTAAGTAAAAACGGAGACTGAAATTGATCTCTCCAAGTCTGGAGCGGTCTCTCTCAGTCCCCAATGCCGTGCATCGATACACGCAACAGGTCACGTGTACCTGTGCGTTAGAAAGTTGTCCTTAAGAGAAGGTTACTTTCCAGGACGTTGGTTGTTAAGGGGTTCATTTCTCTTCTTCTCCCATCCCTCTCACCATCATGTCCCCCTGTCTCAACCTCTCTCCCTCCTTTCACCTGTCCCTCTGCAATTCATTCAGGATGAACAAGAACAGACCTGGAATTTTGTCTGAGGCCTCCAAATTGATTTTTGAAACACATTGCAAATGTTTTGCTCATCTTTATACAAGGGCCCAAGAGTCACAGTACATTGCAGTACATCTATACAATTCTATTTATTATTTTATTCCCTGTAGTTTGTTTCCATCAACTGACCTGTTTCAGTGTGAGTTTATTCCTTTTGTATTGCAATCAAAAGCATCAACAGAGGGGGCAGCAGAAAAGCAAAAACTATTTCACAAAGTAAATTACTGCCACTTCAATATGGAAGTAATGGCTTTGTGGCTAACATCTGGCTAAGTGACATTATTAAGGACATCATTTATCAGAAAATGATGACTTTCTTCATTTCTTGATCTAATGGCTGTTTAATTACCTCCATATGCAACATGGTTTGGTCGACAATGAGCACATTAAAAGATTATTAAGACTCCATGGAGGGCAGTGGATTCAATAGACCAGATATGTACAAGGACACAGGCCGTGGGCGGCTCCTTCCAGCCTTTTGTTTTGAGAAAAAAGTTTCAGTGGTTATAGAGGCTGATGCACTAAGTACAGAGGGAGAAATTCTGTAGAAAACAAACTGCACCTTACGGGAGCAATACACATTTCTGAATTCCCATTCGTTTAACCCTTTGAGTGCCAGAGGGGTACGCAACATCGTCCGTACCCCTCTGGCACTCAAAGGGTTAAAAGGTGCTTCTAATCTCTCACATTCACTGGATTCAAAGCCTCATTTGTTGGATACCTCTCTGGCACTCAAAAAGTTAAATTATTGGGAATCTGAGGATTTTTCCTTTGTCCCTACAGTACAGTTCATTTTTTTCCCCAGAACTGCTCCTCTTTTTCTTTGACTATTTCTGATTACTGCATAATATAAGTAAATATATTCTTCAAAAGTAAACAAGAGTATTGGGAGTTAATCCCTTAACCCCTTAAGGAACATATGACATGCTATTACCATCACAGTCCTTATACCCTTAAGGACCGGTGATGGTCATAGCACGTCATGTATTTATTACTTACGACGCTCTTCTGGGAGCACTGTCAGTAAAAACGGGGCCTAAAATTGGTCGCTCCAAGACTGAAGCGGTCTCTCTTAGGCCCCAAAGCGGTGCACCGGTACGTGTAACAGGTCACATGTATGTCGGCAAGGATCAAAGCGGCCCTTAAGGGAAGGTAACTTCCCTGGACTGCTGGTTCTTAAGGGTTTAAGGACGTACATGCACGTCAAGGGGAGAACGTGCACAAAGGACCCATGACATACATGTACGTCCTAGAAGTCAGGAGTCCCCATGTGGCTGCACCCGCTAGGGTGACCACATGTCCTGGATTGCCTGGGACAGTCCCGGATTTTATATGAATGTCCCTTGTCCCGGGCAGCCTCCTTCTGGGACAATGCAAAGTCCAGGAATGAAGACTCCAGAGCACAGAGTTCAAACACTAGAAGAAATGCCCATTGCCTACTGTGACAGAAAGTGATGCCTCTTCGGGACTACAGGAAAATGGCCTCCAGACAAATCTCTGAACACCAGAGTCTTGAACCTGACACCAAACAAGACCTGCAGTGGAACTTTGTTTAGTGTAAAGATTGTCTCCATCACAGGCATGACTTTCAGTCTCACAAATCAGTGGGCAGTTCTCCCTCTAGTGTCTGTGGCGGGGTCTTCTCTCTGCAGAAACGAGAAGAAAAAGAAAGGCGTCCAATAGTGCAATATTGTCTTCAACAATAATATGTACAAAGTAAAGATGGATACTCACAATTGGAGTGGGCAGCTTCAGACCTGCTGACTATCTCGCATTCAGAGAAAATTAACCCGTCTCAGCTTGGGAATCACAAACAGGATACACAGCACGGTTCAACTTTCTCAAAAATATCAAAATTTAATAAAAGTGCATATTCCCCAAAATATAAAAACAGTGTCTCTGAATGACAGAATGGAAATGTGGTCACCGACTCACCCTATCAGTTGCTCATATTAAAAAAAAAAGGTCCGTGGTCCTTAGGTGTCGGCTGCAAACTTGACGGTCCTTATGGGGTTAATAAGTAGTGATTAATTACCAGGTCTGTTTAATAAAACAATGAGATGAGTTTATATTAAAGGGATGCTAATGCTTAATATCAAAAAATATACATTACATTGTTTACCCAAGAGAAAGCACAAACAAAATAGGGGTGCCAATAGTGCTTATATCAAACAAATAATATATTGAAGTGTAACAAAGCCAATAATCACACTCACATTTGTAAATGGCTATGTGAACACATATGTATCAACACAGCAATAAAAGCAGACAGGGGTCTCTTACCGCCCCTGCTCGGTATGTAGTCAGTTTCGTCCTTCCACTGTCCTCCTCTCGTATCTTCAGTGGTTCCAATGAAATCGATACATATATTGGAATAAACTGCAGCCGCTCCAGCAAATATATACCAACGTATCAATTTATTAAAAACGTGTAACAAGTATAAAGTCTCCGTATTATGGTGACTCAACAAACAATATAAAATCCCACTAGAAAACGTGTTTTGCAGGTACTTAAGTGCTGCTTCATCAGTAATACAGTTTATTCCAGTACATGTATCGATTTCATTGGAACCACTGAAGATACGAGAGGAGGACAGTGGAAGGACGAAACTGACTACATACTGATCAGGGGCGGTAAGAGACCCCTGTCTGCTTATATTGCTGTGTTGATACATATGTGTTCACATAGCCATTTACAAATGTGAGTGTGATTATTTGCTTTGTTACACTTCAATAAATTATTCTTTTGATATAAGCACTATTGGCACCCCCGTTTTGTTTGTGCTTTCTTTTGGGTATATTGGATCCTCCATGAGTGGAGGCGGAGGGCGAGCGGCAAGATTCACAGCATGAAGAGTAGCTGGTCAAGGGACAGCTTAAACCCCTGAGTTCTGTTGCTGGTATACACATAAGTGTATTGCTAGCAAGTCATTTTGTGAGTACCATTCCTTTCTGGTGGTGGTGAGGTGTCCGCCAGGAAGCGCCTCCTGTTTTCTCTCTCTTTTCTACTTATATTAAATTTTTTATCCTGCTCAGTGCTAGAGGCTTTATTCAAAAGTTATTTCAGCTCAGTCTTGCATTTCTTTGAGTGCCTGACATTTCACGGTGGTGCTGTTTCTACAGCATCCTAGGGAGCAGTGGTTCTCAATCTTTTTTAATTCAGGGCACCCCTAACACGCAATCTTGATTTTTCGTGGCACTCTTAACACATTATATGTAATTCGTCAAGGGCATTATGAAGGTGACTAATAAGACGTATATAGTTATTTTTAGATCTCAAAATCAGAATAACAAAAATGAACATATTGTGCTTTAAAAGAGAGATAGGATTTGTGGCATATAGTTTATTTTTTGAACATCTACAAAACTATATGCATTTTTTTTATAGAAACATAGAAGATTGACGGCAGAAAAAGACCACCTGGTCCATCTAGTCTGCCCTTTAGTATTCCTTTATTGTTATCTTAGGATAGATACATGTTTATCCCAGGCATGTTTAAACTGTGTTACTGTGGATTTATCAACCACCTCTGCTGGAAGTTTGTTCCAAGTTTCTACTACTCTTTCAGTGAAATAATATTTTCTAATGTTTTTCTTGATTTTTCCTCCAACTAGCCTCAGATTGTGCCCCCTTGTTCTTGTATTCAGATTCTTATTAATCACACTTCCCTCCTGAACCTTGTTCAGTCCTTTAACATATTTAAAGGTTTCAATCATGTCCCCCCTTTCTCTTCTTTCCTCCAGACTATACATATTTAGATCTCTGAGTCGTTCTTGATAAGTTCTATGCTTTAGACCTTCCACCATTTTTGTAGCTCTTCTTTGAACCCGCTCAATTTTAGATATATCCTTTTGCAGATGAGGCCTCCAGAACTGTACACAGTATTCCAGATGTGGTCTCACTAGAGCTCTATACAGAGGGATCACAATCTCCCTCTTCCTGCTTGTTATACCTCTAGCTATGCAGCCAAGCGTACGATTTGCTTTCCCCACCGCCTGGTTGCATTGGTTACTCATCTTGAGGCTGTCAGAGATGACCACCCCCAAATCCTTCTCTTCTGAAGTCTTTGCTACCACAGAACTGCCAATACGATAGTCAGATTGAGGGTTTCTTTTCCCCAAGTGCATTATTTTACATTTGGAAACATTGAACTGAAGTTTCCATTGTTTTGACCACTTATCTAATAGTGCCAAATCATTCTCCATATTACAGACACCTCCTGGAACATCAACCCTATTACACACTTTTGTGTCATCAGCAAACAAGCAAACCTTCCCTGCCAAGCCTTCCCTTATGTCACTTACAAACATGTTGAACAGAACAGGGCCCAGAACAGATCCTTGTGGCACTCCACTTGTAACCAGTCTCTGCTCAGAATACACTCCATTAACAACAACCCTCTGGTTTCTGTCCTTCAGCCAACTGCAGATCCACTGAACTATCCAGGGGTTAAGTCCAATTCTTGATAATTTATCTATCAGCTCTTTATGGGGAACTGTATCGAAAGCTTTACTGAAATCCAGGTAGGCGATATCCACAGCACCACCTTCATCCAGCACTTTAGTTACATAGTCAAAGAAATCAATGAGATTAGTCTGACAGGATCGGCCCTCAGTGAAGCCATGCTGGTTTGGGTCCATCAGGTTGTTTTTTGTTAGATGGTCAATTATCTTCTTCTTTAGAAGAGTCTCCATCATTTTTACCACTACAGATGTCAGGCTGACTGGCCTGTAGTTACTAGCTTCTTCTTTACTACCCTTCTTGTGAATGGGTACAACATTGGCCATTCTCCAATCATCAGGAACTTCTCCCGTAAGAAGGGACTGGTTATACAGATTAGTCAGGGGGCCAACTATGACAGATCGGAGTTCTTTAAGAACTCTAGGGTGGATTCCATCCGGACCCATCGCTTTATTTGACTTTAGCCGGACAAGTTCCTCTAGAACATCGGCCTCTGAAAACACTGGGGCTAAAATTATACAACTAGAGGCAATGCTGTGTTCAGCCATTTTCTGATGATTACTGTCCCTTTAAGCTGCAATTACTTTTGAACAAATCATCTCTCAGGACAGGAAATATCCTTGTTTTATTTCAGGATAAACCCTGCAATATGTGTATTTTCACTATTAAGCATGACCTTTAAATGTGCACTAAAGGGGACATGATATGAAAACCTAAAAACGATCTGAGTTATATGCACTTTAATATGTTTTAACCCCTTAAGGACCGGAGGTTATGGGACATTTCCGTCCCATAACGTCCGCATAGGGGCACTTTGACGAGCCGGTACACGTGACCTGTCACGTGTATCGGCGCGTCACTATGGGGCTTGAAACAGATCGCTCCGATCTTGGAGCGGTCTATTTCATGCCCTATTTTTACTTACAGGGCTCCCGGTAGAGCGCTGTAAGTAAAAAGTACGTGACGTACCAGGACCGTCAAGGGTCGTTCGAGCAAATTTACCCTTGACGATCCTGGTACGTCAAGGGTCCCTAAGGGGTTAAACTTGGCTGCACGAATCACCACAATCTCCCCAAAAACTGTTCATGAGCAGGGCCCTCTGATCCTTATGTTCTCCACATTTGATATGTAATATTTAATATCTCTGTATTTCCATTCCCTATTGCATAGCTCTGCGGAATTAGTTGGCGCTATATAATTAAAGAATAATTATAACCTGCACACATCATTCTTAGGCATCTGACATGGTTCCCTATTCAGCAATGCATCACTTAGAAAGTCCTTCTTCTCACCTTTAAGGCTCTCCACACTGATACCCCTCCTTACATCTCTTCCCTCATGTCCTCTTATTTTCCTGGCCACCTCCTTCGCTCAGCATACAACACCCTTCTTGTTGCACCATCCACACCCTCTCCTGTCTCAAACCTCTCTCACTTTCCGCTCCCTACCTATGGAACTCCATACCCCTCTCCATATGTCTTGTACAATCCCCCTCTGTCTTTAAGCCTACCCTGGAATCTTATCTTCTGGAGCAGTAGGACCATGCACTACCTTTGGGCAAAGTCAGCACTTGTAATTTCAGCACTTGACATCCTCATACCCTGATGTCTGTCTCCTAGTACCCATTTAGACTGTATGCACCTTGGGGCAGTGACCTCTATCCCATTGTTTCTATGAACGTGACACTTTATCCCCTTTTATTTATTGAAACATACAACTGTATGGCTCTGTGTACACTGCGTGGCACCATATGAATAAAGATATACATACAAAAATCATGTACTTCATGCTAGCATCTGAAAAATTCTATATTTTTATCTGAGACCCAAAATGTTGTCTTGCCTATGCTCTATGGTGGCAACTATTCCTGTATTTTCTAGGGCTCCACGACTACCATTACCATAGCAATGTCAATTGGGTTTCTCAGAAGTGATAGGACTGTATTGCCTGTTAATGGGCTGATATAAGGCAACAACCTTTTAATTAAATGTCACTGGGTACTACTCCCATTAAGCTAACAGTATTAGCTATTGACTCTAATTACAAGCTTTAATGTACTAATGTACATCTATATAGGACTATGTAAACATGCAGTATAAATGTTAATAAGTGTCATACCTCCGGGTGCCGCTGCTTCCGGGTTGCGCTTCCTGTGCGGCGCCTTGGAATGACGCGCCGTCCTGGTTCGGGCGCATGCGCGCTTCGCACCCATGGGCTGCATTCCAGCCTTGCCTCTTCCGGTCGGCAGCCTTCTTAATGGGGTGAGTTCAGCACTGGGACGCGTTTGTATAGCGTCTCAGTGCTGTAGTCTGTGTCCTTCTATACTGTGCTCTGCTCTGCCTTGCCTTGCCTCCAGCGCAGCCCTGTCCTGGCTAGTCTCTCTGGGGTTTCTGTGCTCCTGAGTATGTGGGTCCTCTGTCTGGCCCGTCTGACTCCTGTTCTGTCTTCCTGTGCCCTCCAGATCTCCAGTGTGTGACCGGCTCGTTCCTGACTCCTCAACTGCCTGCGGTTCCTGTTTTGTTCCTGTCTGCTCCGTGTATGACCTGGCTTGGATCCTGACTTCTCTCCTGCCTTCACCGTGTTCCAGTGTTCCCGTGCCCTGTAGCTCACTGCCTTCCACCTGCTACCTGAGTGAGTACTGGTTCCTGTTGGAGTTATAGTTTTTCTCCCTGGGGATCGGGTAGTATAGTTTGTCTAGGGGCTGTTATCGCGGGTCCCCTTTGGCTCAACCAAAGGGGGCTAATCTAGCTTCGCGGCTAGCAACTTTACTCCAGCCTAGGCTGCAGCGCAACACCCTCTAGGCAACCTCCGCCCGCTAGCATCGCGCCCTAGCGCCGCACCCCAGCTTCTAGCTATCATATCCCTTGTTGGAGGAGCTGGACCTTCATCTGCTCCTCAGGGTAATAGGAGGGGGTCTTGGTAGCGTTGCTTCGGGGGGCTTGTGCGGGGTGGGCTTGTCGTTACATTATACAAACGCCACACTCTTCTGCTATCATGTCGACTGACCCCAAGGAGTTGTCCGTGGCTGTTGTTCAGCAGGGGGCAATCCTGGAGGAGCATGCTACCCAGATCCAGAATCTGGATCATAAGCTAGACTCCATCTCTGGTTTACTTCAGCAGCTGCAACAGAGTCTGCAGGGTGCAGGCGCTCCCACCACCAGCGCTCCGGTGTTGGCGCCTCCTTCAATGGTAGTTCCCAGCCCTCGTTTACCCTTGCCTGAACGGTTCGACGGAAACCCCAAGGATCTAAGGGGTTTTCTCAACCAATGTCTTTTGCATTTCCGCTGTCAGCCTGCAGTGTATCCCACTCAGCAGACCAGGGTCACGTTTGTAATTTCGCTCCTTCGTGGTCAAGCTCTAGCATGGGTGTCTCCGCTCATTGATCATCAGTCCCCTATCCTGGATGATCTGGACGACTTCCTTTCAGCACTCCGCTCAACCTTCGATATTCCTGGGCGTCAAGAACAAGCCGAGGCTGCTATTTTGGAATTGCAGCAAGGACACCGTACGTTGAGCCAGTATGCGATCGAGTTCCGTACCCACGCCTATGACACCGATTGGGGGGACAACGCTCTAAAGGCTGCGTTCCGGCGTGGGCTCAACGATCGGATTAAGGACGAGCTGACTACGCGTCCCATTCCCCAGACCCTTGAGGGTCTCATCACACTGTGTTCCTCCCTGGAGCACCGCATCGTTGAAAGACGTCACGAGAGGGATCGGGATCGGGGTCGTCATCAACCTCCACGCCAACCGGTCCGCTTAGCCCCCAGGTTCCAGGCTCCTGTCGTCCGTCCTGAGGTCACCCCGGAGCCCATGGAGGTCGGCCGTGTCTTTCGCCTTTCCGACGAGGAGAGGAACAGGCGACGCAACCAGGGCCTATGCCTGTATTGTGGAGGATCCGGGCATATAGCCCGCTTTTGTCCGAACAAGCCGGGAAACGCCAGGACTTAGTAGGTAGGGGACCCCTTCTAAGTCGAGCCTCTGTCCCCATATCCCCTGTTGACCGTCTTATGGTTCCTGTCTCTGTCTCTTGGCCTTCTTCCTCTCTTCAGATATCTGCTTTTATCGATTCTGGGGCTTCGGGCCTTTTTCTGGACTCGAGCTTGGCCAAAGAGCATGGTATACCCCTTCTTAGACGACACCCTCCTACGCGTGTGATCGCTGTTGACGGTTCCCCCCTTGGGACCGGTAGTATAGCCTTTTCCACTGTGCCCGTTAGCCTGCAAGTGGGCCAGAACCACCCTGAGACCGTTGTCTTCGACATCATCTCGTCTCCTCTTACCCCTGTTATCCTTGGGTTTCCATGGTTGCGAAAAAACAACCCCGCCATAGACTGGTCTTCGGGTTCTTTGTCCTTTCCTGCAGCCACGGCTGTGGCCCCTGTTACCCTGTGTCCTGACTCCGTTTGTCCATCTGCTACTGTGGGCATACCTGTTCCCTACCGGTCTTTTGCGGACGTCTTTTGCAAGACTAAGGCTAGTGTTTTGCCTCCCCATCGCCCGTATGATTGTGTTATCGATTTACTGCCCGGAACAATTCCTCCTCGTGGGCGAACATACCCCTTGTCCATTCCGGAGACGGCCTCTCTGGAGGAATATATCAAGGACAATCTGGCATGTGGTTTTATCCGTCCTTCCACCTCACCCGCTGGGGCTGGTTTCTTTTTTGTTTCCAAGAAAGACGGTTCCCTGAGACCCTGCATTGATTACAGAGGTTTGAATGCCATAACCCGCAGGAACTGTTATCCACTGCCACTGATTCCCGAGTTACTTGATCGTCTGCGTGGTGCTACTGTCTTTACCAAGTTAGATCTACGTGGTGCTTATAACCTCATTCGTATGCGGGAGGGCGAAGAATGGAAGACCGCTTTTAACACTAGGTTCGGTCATTACGAATACTTAGTGATGCCTTTCGGACTTCGGAATGCTCCGGCGGTCTTCCAGGCCCTCATTAACGATGTTTTCCGGGATCTTCTGCTTACTTATGTTGTGGTGTACCTAGACGACATTCTCATTTTCTCCAAAACTCTGGCCGAACATCGTGCCCATGTCTCTGCGGTGTTGGAACGTCTACGGGTGAATCACCTATACGCCAAACTAGAGAAATGCTCTTTCGAACAGTCTTCTCTGCCTTTCCTGGGTTATATAGTGTCTCCCAGAGGTCTCCGCATGGACCCAGATAAGGTTTCGGCGGTTAAGGACTGGCCGGTTCCGCGGACCCTGAAGGCTATACAACGCTTCATTGGGTTCGCCAACTATTACCGCAAGTTCATCCGTGGATTCTCCAAGGTAATCCATCCCATTGTGTCCCTTACTCAAAAGGGAGCTGATCCCAGCAACTGGTCGTCTCCGGCACTGTCTGCTTTCGATCTTCTGAAAGAGGCCTTCATCTCGGCTCCTATTTTGTCTTACCCAGATCCACATCGTGCTTTCACCGTAGAGGTGGATGCGTCTGAAATAGCCGCTGGGGCCATTCTTTCACAGCGGTGTCCCAAGACCGGCGCTGTCCATCCTTGTTCCTTCTTCTCAAGACGGTTTACGGTTGCCGAACGAAACTACGACACCGGGAATAGGGAGCTCCTCGCTATCAAAATGGCTCTCGAAGAGTGGCGTTACCTTCTTGAAGGTTCCCCACATATTGTGACTATCCTCACTGACCATCAGAACCTTGCGTACTTGGCTTCTGCCAAAAGACTGAACTCCCGGCAAGCTCGGTGGTCTCTGTTTTTTGCTAGGTTTCATTTTCGTATAACTTATATCCCTGGTAGTAAGAACACTAAGGCGGATGCTCTGTCTCGCTTATCTGAGCCTCCCCCATCCACTGGTCCTGTTGCTCCGGATACTATTATACCTCCTTCTTGTCTTGTGGCCTCTCTGTCCACCGGTACCCTCTGGGGCATTCGTGCCTCCCAACACTTGGCTCCACCTTCCTCTCCGGCTGCTAGAACCGGTAGGGCTCTTTTTGTGCCTTCGCAGTTTCGGACTGAGATATTGCAATGGTCCCACCACTCCTTACTTGCGGGCCATCCTGGCGTGGCTCGAAACTATGAGCTCCTTACCCGTCACTTTTGGTGGCCGGGTTGTCGTTCCGACTTAACTGCCTACGTCGCTTCTTGTCCGGTATGCGCCCGCATGAAGTCCTCCCACACTCGACCCTTTGGTCTTCTGCAACCTCTACCCATACCGGCTCTACCATGGACTGAGATCGCGATGGATTTTATCGTAGATCTTCCTTGTTCTTCTGGCATGTCTGTTATCTGGGTGGTCATAGACCGCCTTACTAAGCAGGGTCATTTTATTCCCTTACCCCGTTTACCCACGTCTTCCGCTTTGGTCGACCTGTTCCTCCTTCACGTGGTACGTCTTCATGGTGTTCCTTTGACGATAGTTTCCGATCGGGGGGTTCAGTTCACCTCCAAATTCTGGAGGTCCCTCTGCTCTCGTTTGGGTATCCGCCTGCAATTCTCCTCCGGTTACCATCCTCAGACCAACGGCCAGACGGAACGGCTAAACCAGTCGCTAAAGACGTACCTACGGACCCATTGCAACAATAGGCAGGACGACTGGGTGTCCCTGCTTCCGTTGGCAGAGTTGTCTTACAACTCTCTCTTATAGACCTCTCTGGGCAGCTCCCCCTTTTTCGCTGCTCTCGGTTACCATCCCCGAGTGCTTTTTTTGGCTCCCGGGTCGGCCTTGGTGCCCTCTGCGGAGACCCGAGTCCGTTCTTTGGTGGACCATTGGCGCAGTCTCCGTTCTGCCCTTCTTGCCGTCCAACAGCGTCAGAAGACGGCCGCGGATCGATACCGCTCCACAGGTCCTTCCTTTGTTCCCGGCGACCGGGTGTGGTTATCTGCCCAAGACACGCATGTCAGACAGCCGTCAGCCAAGTTGGGTCCTCGGTTTCTCGACCGTTTCGGATCACTCGACGGTTATCTCCGGTGGTTTACCGGTTGGACCTGCCACGTACCCTTCGTATCCACCCCGTCTTTCACGTCTCCCGTCTCAAGCCCTGGGTTCCAGCTCGTTTTCCCCATCCCCGGGTGTCCGTTCCTGCACCTGTTTCCGTTCAGGGGCAGGATGAGTACGTGATCGACGACATTCTTGATTCCCGACGGGTCCGGGGTCGGCTCCAGTACCTGGTCAATTGGAAAGGGTACGGTCCGGAGGAACGCTCTTGGGTGCCCTTCCGGGACGTCCATGCCTCTACCCTTCGTCGCCGTTTTCATGCGCTGCATCCTTCTCGCCCTGCTTAGCGGCCTCCGGAGGCGGCCGTTGGGTGGGGGGCGGTGTCATACCTCCGGGTGCCGCTGCTTCCGGGTTGCGCTTCCTGTGCGGCGCCTTGGAATGACACGCCGTTCTGGTTCGGGCGCATGCGCGCTTCGCACCCATGGGCTGCATTCCAGCCTTGCCTCTTCCGGTCGGCAGCCTTCTTAATGGGGTGAGTTCAGCACTGGGACGCGTTTGTATAGCGTCTCAGTGCTGTAGTCTGTGTCCTTCTATACTGTGCTCTGCTCTGCCTTGCCTTGCCTCCAGCGCAGCCCTGTCCTGGCTAGTCTCTCTGGGGTTTCTGTGCTCCTGAGTATGTGGGTCCTCTGTCTGGCCCGTCTGACTCCTGTTCTGTCTTCCTGTGCCCTCCAGATCTCCAGTGTGTGACCGGCTCGTTCCTGACTCCTCAACTGCCTGCGGTTCCTGTTTTGTTCCTGTCTGCTCCGTGTATGACCTGGCTTGGATCCTGACTTCTCTCCTGCCTTCACCGTGTTCCAGTGTTCCCGTGCCCTGTAGCTCACTGCCTTCCACCTGCTACCTGAGTGAGTACTGGTTCCTGTTGGAGTTATAGTTTTTCTCCCTGGGGATCGGGTAGTATAGTTTGTCTAGGGGCTGTTATCGCGGGTCCCCTTTGGCTCAACCAAAGGGGGCTAATCTAGCTTCGCGGCTAGCAACTTTACTCCAGCCTAGGCTGCAGCGCAACACCCTCTAGGCAACCTCCGCCCGCTAGCATCGCGCCCTAGCGCCGCACCCCAGCTTCTAGCTATCATATCCCTTGTTGGAGGAGCTGGACCTTCATCTGCTCCTCAGGGTAATAGGAGGGGGTCTTGGTAGCGTTGCTTCGGGGGGCTTGTGCGGGGTGGGCTTGTCGTTACAATAAGATTCTATGGACCTGACATAAAATAAGTACTTTTTACAGAAGCTAGATGGAAATACATGATATTTAAATTGATATATCACTTTTTCTTTTTCAGGTGTTAGTGTTACTTTAAAATTTTAGGCAGAAATTTATCAATAAGCTGTGCAAGCAAATTAATTGTGAAATATGTGCATGTTCCTCTTCTCAAAATCTTATCAGGGGTTAATAGCTACCAACAGTTCATGCTTTTTAGGATAACCCTAAATCAGTACTGGTGGATTCATTAAAGCACCTAAGCACAAGTTTGCTTTAATCCACTTATTGTACCGATTATAACTGTGCTGGGTTTTGTTTTTTTTGTTTTTTTTTTTAAATGCAATAGAAATGAAGTTTGAGGGTTAACTTTTTCCCCTCTTCTCCTCATTCTGATCGGCACCATCTTGCCGATGAGAATACAGGAGATTCTCCTCCCTGCTGGTCTGTCAGTAAGCTTGAGTGCTCTCATTGGCTAGATATCGATCTCTGCCAATGAGAGTTCTCCAGTTTACTGACAGACCAGCTGGGAGGAGGATCTCTCCTGTATTCTCATCGGCACAAATTGTGCCGATCAGAATGAGAAGACGTCAAGAGGGAAAAGGTAAACCCTCAAACTTCATTTCTATCGCTTTTTTTTTTTTTAAACAAAACCCAGCACAGTTACAGTCGGTATAATAAATGGATTAACGCAAACTTGTGCTTAGGTGACAGTTCCGCTTTAAAGAAACTGAGGCACTGGTTGATTCCTTTGTTCTAAAGCAACAATATCTCAGAAACATGCACTGTTAGTAGCACTCGAGGACCGCTGTAGGTTACCCCTGATCTAGGTAAAAGGAAGGCAAGGGACCATCGTACACAGAAAATGAAAAAAAAGTAGTAGTTATTTTTGGGAATGAGCCTCTTTTTCCCACTCATGACTTATCTAGTTTTATTCAATCCCTGCTTATCCCTTCTCCTTAACACTGCTAAAATAATTTGCTGAAGTTTCCCGTCGGTTAAAAGAAACCTTCAGAGCATGGAACTCTGCCAACAGATAATAAATTATGTCTGATATTCAGGCCATCTTTTTTTTATTATAGTTATATAATTTTTTTTTTTTTTTTGCTACTCCAATTTAAAAGATGATTTTTCTTGTCTTTCATTTCTGGAGCCGGAAGGACAAGATGATTGGTATTAAGTCTGCATTCTTGTAGTGATTCCTAAATACGCTGCACATCGCAACATCCCTGCAAGGATGCTTACCTCTCATCCAAAGGAAGGATCCCTCCTTAACCCTTTGAGTGCCAGAGAGGTACGGAACGCATTGCTTTGCAATGCGTTCCGTACCCCTCTGGCACTCAAAGGGTTAAGATAAACTTATCACCCTCCTCTACCCATCTGCAGAAAATGATCAGATGTACTGTAGTCAGGGGAGGGCTGGCCTGGGGGCAGGGGGGCAATTGCCCCCTGGACCGGTCATATGTCTGGGCTGGAAGGCCACTGCAGCTCACTAAATCTCCCGATTGCTGCTGTAAATGGAGCTACACTAGTGATACCACAGAGCTTACAACTGAAATGGAGATACATATATGATACCACAGAGGTACAATCCAAATAGAGCTAAACTGGTAGCATAAACCATTTCCCTTATAAGCTCTATAGTATCACTAGGTAAGCTTTACTTAAATTGTAACCTTTGTAGTGGCGCACTAGTGTAGCCCCAGTTCAACTGTAAGCTCTGTGGTATCACTTGACTTACATCACAACATTAATACCAATTTTAAAATTAACAAAAGGAGGTGGGCTGGAACAGTGGGCTAGAACGATAATAGAAATGGGACACTTGATTGTATTTGCCCCCTGGGCCAAAAATTGGTAGCCCTCCCCTGACTGTAGTTGATGTGCTGAGAAGAACTCAGACAATTTTGGAGGCAAAACAACTGAACAAAAGGGGACAAAAAATAATGCCATAAAGCAATGTGTTGCATACCCTCTAGCACTCGAAGGGTTAAATGCAACTTTTAACACCTTGATTGCTAGGTAGGTCTCATTGGATCTACTTGCCTAGCACTGAAGAGGTTAAAGGTGCAAGATCTTGTAAGATACAAAAGGGAGATAGGTATGACAGCCTGTTATGGGGATGAAATAAGTGTGTCGCTATGGTAACAGGAAAAGGCTTTGCTCTCAGCTTGTGTTGCTCACTCACATTTCTTTCAAGGAGCAGAAAACTTTAAAAAAAAAAAATATATATATATATTGTAAGTTTTTTTGTTTTTTTTTACTGAGTGAAACAAGAGGAATCATAAGAGTAAAGCAAGAGCCATCCCACCACCAGGGTCATATATCAATTCATTTCTAATGTATTCTATGGGAGAAGTGAGTCAATGATAAATAAGTCTCCTTAGAATGTAATAGAAACTTTCAGTTTGAACTTTCAGGAAGTGATGCTTTTACTCACTTCTTGACAATTTTAGCTATTATAACTTTGAATAAAATAACTGAAAGCAGTGGGAGTGTCCTTGTTTTACTCAGCAAGACAATCTCTATAACATTTAGGGTGAGATGTTCAAAAAGTCTTCATAATGAAAAACTTGTCGGATCGTGAGTGGTAAAAGAAGGACCATATTTTCAGAAGTAAATCCGTCACGTTTGAAAATTTGTCTAAAGAATTAAAAATGACGGTAAGGAGATCTTAAAAATTGTCTTTCAAATTGTCTTTGAAACGAACATTTTCAAAGAAACAAAAGACTTTTTTTGTCTTTGAAACTAATTTTTCTTCTCCAAGTTTACACCATTTTTATTATGTCGGGAAAAAATGACATTAATCAGACAAAAAAATGACATTCAAACGAATATTTTTTTCTGAAAATACCTTACATTATGACGGGAAGACTAAGCCACGCCCACTTTTAAGACGGCTTTTTCCCTTTGACGGAAATGGCGAAATTGGATGCAAAAAATGACGGAAATATGTCTGAGAATTGACGGATCATGGTGTAAGAACTTTTTTATTCTGATTACCGACAATTTCAGTTACCACCACTTTCTGAACATCTCGCCCATAGTTTTTCAAACATGCCATAGTAACTCCATAGTGACAACTCCACTGACAGTACCACACCCTCTAGCTATCGACCAATTTCTCTCCTGCCATTTGCCTCTAAGCTTTTGGAATGCCTAACCTACTCCCGCCTACTTGACTTCCTTAACACACACAACCTGCTCAACCCGCTATAATCTGGCTTTCTTACTGCTCGCTCCACTGAAACTGCTCTCACAAAAGTGGTGAATGATCTACACATTGCCAAATCACAAGGTCACTATTCTATACAAATCCTTCTTGATCTCTCCGCTGCTTTTGACACTGTTGATCATGCACTTCTCCTCCAAATTCTTCACTCCTTAGGAATCCATAACTTAGCACTGGACTGGCTATCATCATATCTAACTAACCGATCCTTCAGTGTCTCCTCTGCCACCTCTTCATCCTCTCCAGTCCACCTCTCTGTTGGAGTTTCTCAAGGTTTTGTTCTAGGATTACTTCTGTTTTCTCTTTACACAAAAATACTTGGCAATCTTATTAACTAATTTGGTCTCAAATATCACCTCTATGCAGATGACACCCAGCTTTATTTATCTGCACCTCGACTGACTTCTGATATTCAGTCTAAAGTCACAGATTGCCTCTCAGCTATCTCAGAATGGATGGCTCATAGGCACTAGTGATGAGCGAGCACCCCAATGCTCGGGTGTTCGGGTGCTCTGACCGAGCACCCCCTGAGGCTCGAGTGCTCGGCCGAGCACCCGAGCCCCATTGAAGTCAATGGGAGGACTCGAGCATTACACCAGGCACCCCCTGCTCTGATGAGGGGAGGGTGCCTGGTCCATAGGAAAAGGGCAGAAAAGGATGGAAACACCACAGAAATGGTTCAGGGACAGCATAGGGAGGATGTCTGGATGCATCTTGGACTCTTGAACATCGCTGCTGGGAACGATCTTTCGCCCGTAGTACGCCATTTTTACAGACTGACCGTAAAACACACAAAAAGGCAGATAAAAACGACTTTAGGCGAAAAATTGTTACCAAACAGTATTTGCTGTATATTTACTTGTATATCATCTGCAAATTCTCCCAAAAATTTCCTTGATTTTCGGAAGTGAGGCCATGATTAAGAGGGAAACGTGCGCAGAGGCAAATTCTCCCAAAAATTTCCTTGATTTTCTGAACTGGGGCCATGATTAAGAGGGAAACGTGCGCAGAGGCAAATTATCCCAAAAATTTCCTTGATTTTCTGAACTGGGGCCATGATTAAGAGGGAAACGTGCGCAGAGGCAAATTATCCCAAAAATTTCCTTGATTTTCTGAAGTGAGGCCATGATTAAGAGGGAAACGTGCGCAGAGGCAAATTATCCCAAAAATTTCCTTGATTTTCTGAAGTGAGGCCATGATTAAGAGGGAAACGTGCGCAGAGGCAAATTATCCCAAAAATTTCCTTGATTTTCGGAAGTGAGGCCATGATTAAGAGGGAAACGTGCGCAGAGGCAAATTCTCCCAAAAATTTCCTTGATTTTCTGAACTGGGGCCATGATTAAGAGGGAAACGTGCGCAGAGGCAAATTCTCCCAAAAATTTCCTTGATTTTCTGAACTGGGGCCATGATTAAGAGGGAAACGTGCGCAGAGGCAAATTATCCCAAAAATTTCCTTGATTTTCTGAAGTGAGGCCATGATTAAGAGGGAAACGTGCGCAGAGGCAAATTATCCCAAAAATTTCCTTGATTTTCTGAAGTGAGGCCATGATTAAGAGGGAAACGTGCGCAGAGGCAAATTATCCCAAAAATTTCCTTGATTTTATTGAACTGAGGCCATGATTAAGAGGGAAACGTGCGCTGAGCTGACCATCTAAAACATTATGGGTGAGGGTCTGCTGCAGAGCTGACCATCCTAAACATTATATGCGAAGGCCCGCTAGTGAGCTGACGCTATAAAACATTATATGCGAAGGCCCGCTAGTGAGCTGACGCTATAAAACATTATATGCGAAGGCCCGCTAGTGAGCTGACGCTATAAAACATTATATGAGAGGGCCCGCTAGAGAGCTGACCCAATAAAACATTATATGAGAAGGCCCGCTGGTGAGCTGACCTATATAAAAATTGTCAAACAGGGCCCGCTGGTGAGCTGGCCCTATATAAAAATTATATCACAGGGCCCGCTGGTGAGCTGGCCCTATATAAAAATTATAGCACAGGGCATATGGAAGAGGAGGAGGAGGATGAGAAGATTAAGAGTCAACCATATACCCGTTTTTTGGGTGGAAGGGGTGAATGGGAATACAGAGTATTCCCATCATTGTAAATAATATATGTAAAGTGAGTTTATGTTCCCCCGGGGCTTTCCTCCAGTGGAGTGGAGAAGTCAGGGGAAATCCAGGCCTTGTTCATTTTTATAAGTGTCAACCTATCAGCATTGTCGGTGGAAAGGCGGATACACTTATCTGTTATGATGCCACCAGCAGCACTAAATACCCGCTCAGACAGAACGCTGGCGGCAGGGCAGGCCAGCACCTCCAAGGCGTAGAGTGCCAGTTCATACCACGTGTCCAGCTTGGACACCCAGTAGTTGTAAGGCACAGAGGGATCATTGAGGACGCTGACACGGTCTGCTACGTACTCCTTCACCATCTTCCAAAACTTTTCCCTCCTTGTGACACTAGGCTGCGCATCAGGGTGAGGGTGCTGGCGGGGTGTCATGAAGGTGTCCCACGCCTTGGAGAGTGTTGCCCTGCCTTTCTCGGAACTGCTGTGTGCTCCCCTTTTCTCCCCTTCTCGGTTGGCCAAGGTAGCACGTACTCTGCCGCCAGCGTTGTCAGATGGAAAATTTTGGAGCAATTTTTCAACAAGAACCTTCTGGTATTGCACCATTTTGCTTGTCCTCTCCACCGGAGGAATGAGAGATGAGAAATTCTCTTTGTAGCGGGGGTCCAGAAGGGTGAACACCCAGTAATCCGTGTTGTCTAAAATGCGTACAACGCGTGGGTCACGGGAAAGGCAGCCTAACATAAAGTGAGCCATGTGTGCCAGAGTACCAACAGTCAAGATTTTGCTGTCCTCACCAGGAGGATGACTCTCAATCTCCTCATCCTCTTCCTCCTCTTCTGCCCACCCACGCTGAAGAGATGGAACTAAAGTTCCATGGCTACCCTCTGTAGCGGAGGCAACCGTGTCTTCCTCCTCCTCCTCCTCCTCCTCCTCCGCCTCCTCCAATTGTCGCTGAGAAGACGAAGTGAGGGTGCTCTGGCTATCACCTTGTGTAAGCTCTTCCTCCCCCATTTCCACCTCTTCCACATGCAAGCGTCGGTTTTAATTGTGAGCAGCGAGCGTTTCAGTAGACACAGAAGTGGGATGGTTACACTGATAATAGCGTTATCGCCGCTCACCATCTATGTCGATTCCTCAAAATTGCGTAAAACCTCGCAGAGGTCTGACAAACATTCCCACTCCTCACTTCTGATTACAGGAAGTTGAACGGAGAGGCGACGACCGTGTAACAGCTGGTACTCCACTACTGCCCTCTGCTGCTCACTAAGCCGGGCCAACATGTGGAAGGTGGAGTTCCAGCGCGTGCTCACGTCACACAGCAGCCGGTGAGCTGGCAATTGTAAGCGCTGCTGCAGCTTCAACAGGCCGGCCGAAGCTGTAGATGACTTACGGAAATGTGAACACACGCGGCGCACCTTGGTCAAGAGATCATGCACATTGGGGTAGGTTTTTAGAAATCGCTGAACCACTAAATTAAATACATGCGCTAGGCATGGTACGTGTGTGAGCTTGCCGAGCTCCAAAGCCGCCACCAAGTTACACCCATTATCACACACAACCATGCCTGGTTGCAGGTTGAGTGGCGAGAGCCACTGCTCGGTCTGGTGACTAATCCCCTGCAACAGCTCTGAGGCCGTGTGCTGTTTGTCCCCAAGGCAGATCAGCTTCAGCACGGCCTGTTGACGCTTCCCCACTGCAGTGCTACACTGCTTCCAGCTACTGGCTGATGGGGGAGTGGCGCTGCGTGTAGAGAATTCGGAGGTGGAAACGGAGGAGGAGGAGCCAATAACGTAGGTGCTGGCGGAAACCCTGATGGAGGTAGGGCCCGCAATCCTCGGCGTGGGTAGCACCCGTGCCATCCCAGGGTCCGAGTCGCTCCCAGCCTCCACGACATTCACCCAGTGTGCCGTCAGGGAAATGTAGCGTCCCTGGCCACAAGCACTTGTCCATGTGTCAGTCGTTAAGTGGACCTTCCCAGTAACTGCGTTGGTCAGGGCACGGGTGATGTTACGGGACACATGGTGGTGTAATGCGGGGATGGCACACCGGAAAAAGTAGTGGCGGCTGGGGACCGCGTACCGAGGGACAGCTGCTGCCATCAGGCTGCGGAAGGACTCAGTGTCCACAAGCCTAAATGGCAGCATTTCGATGGCCAGTAATTTGGAAAGGTGTGAGGTTAGTGCTATGGCCTGTGGGTGGGTGGCTGGGTATTTTCTCTTGCGCTCAAATGCCTGGGGTAACGACATTTGGACGCTGCGCTGGGACAGGGAAGTGGATGTGGTCGCTGATGGTGCTTCAGATGGTACAGGTGCAGGGCGGGAGGTATGCGGGCCTGCGCCTTCGACAGGCGATTGGCCGGCACCGAAAACAGGGGAAGAGGAGGCAGTGGTGTGGCCTGCAGACACAGATGGGCGATCCAGGCGTTCCTCCCACTTATTACGGTGCTTGGATGCCATGTGTCGGATCATGCTGGTGGTGGTGAGGTTTCTAGTGTTCATGCCTCGGCTCATTCTGGTGTGGCACAGGTTGCAAACTACAATTCTTTTATCGTCCGCACTTTCCTTAAAAAAACGCCATACCGCGGAACACCTACCCTTTGGCAAGGTAGATTTACGCAAGGGGGTGCTCCGTGGAACATTTTCGGGCCGGTTTGGTGCGGTCCGCCTTCTTTCTGTAGCCACACCACTGCCTCTTCCAGCCTGTTGCGGTGCTGCAGATGGCTCACCCTCAGGACTGCTGTCATCGCTCGGCTCTACACCTTCCCAGGTGGGGTCAGTCACCTCATCGTCCACCAAGTCCTCCTCCACTTCCTCACTCTGATCATCCTCCTCATGTCTTGATCCCACCACATACTCAGTCATTGACAACTGTATAACATTCTCCTCAACAAGGTCTTGAGACGGAAATAGTGGTTGATTTAATGGCAACTGTGTCTCATCATCATCTTCATCATCCACTACTTCCTTTGACCTTAAATGCCGTTCACATCTGTCATCTTCTTGTGATTGGGTACCCTCTAGAGGTTGTGAATCAGGGCACAAAATGTCATGTTCCTCTGCAAGCGTGCTTGGAGAGAGGGTCAAATGAAGGATTGGTGATGAGACGAGCTCCTCACTATATCCCAGTGTGGGATCACTTCTTTGACCAGACCGTGTATGGTGGGAGGAAGGATGATCAGAGTGAGGATTATGTTGACCAGACTCTTGGCTACTGAGAGTGGACTTGGTGGAAGACAGGGTGGTGCTTAACCGACTGGAAGCAGTATCAGCTGTCATCCAACCGACCACCTGTTCGCAGTGGTCGGACCTCGAGAGTGATGTCCTGCGACGCCCTGTAAAATTAGACATGAAGCTAGGTATGGTGGATGTCTTTCTTTCTTGTGCTCTGGCACCAGGCACAGTTTCTCCGCATCCTGACCCGCGCCCTGAACTATCAGGATCACGTCCACTTCCCCGTCCCTTTTTACCCGCCTTCTTCATCTTACACGGAATATGTGACTTTGATATTTTACTTTGAAGACTTAACAGTATTTCTTCCTATTCTGCAACTGTGCAGAGTACACAGAATAGGCTGCTAAACTGCGGTGACACACACTGAATGGAATATGTGACTTTAATATTTGAGTTTGAAAACTTAACAGTATTTCTTCCTAGTCTGCAACTGTGCAGAGTACACAGAATAGGCTGCTAAACGGCGGTGACACACACTGAATGGAATATGTGACTTTAATATTTGAGTTTGAAAACTTAACAGTATTTCTTCCTATTCTGCAACTGTGCAGAGTACACAGAATAGGCTGCTAAACGGCGGTGACACACACTGAATGGAATATGTGACTTTAATATTTGAGTTTGAAAACTTAACAGTATTTCTTCCTATTCTGCAACTGTGCAGAGTACACAGAATAGGCTGCTAAACTGCGGTGACACACACTGAATGGAATATGTGACTTTAATATTTGAGTTTGAAAACTTAACAGTATTTCTTCCTAGTCTGCAACTGTGCAGAGTACACAGAATAGGCTGCTAAACGGCGGTGACACACACTGAATGGAATATGTGACTTTAATATTTGAGTTTGAAAACTTAACAGTATTTCTTCCTATTCTGCAACTGTGCAGAGTACACAGAATAGGCTGCTAAACGGCGGTGACACACACTGAATGGAATATGTGACTTTAATATTTGAGTTTGAAAACTTAACAGTATTTCTTCCTATTCTGCAACTGTGCAGAGTACACAGAATAGGCTGCTAAACGGCGGTGACACACACTGAATGGAATATGTGACTTTAATATTTTAGTTTGAAAACTTAACAGTATTTCTTCCTAGTCTGCAACTGTGCAGAGTACACAGAATAGGCTGCTAAACGGCGGTGACACACACTGAATGGAATATGTGACTTTAATATTTTAGTTTGAAAACTTAACAGTATTTCTTCCTAGTCTGCAACTGTGCAGAGTACACAGAATAGGCTGCTAAACGGCGGTGACACACACTGAATGGAATATGTGACTTTAATATTTTAGTTTGAAAACTTAACAGTATTTCTTCCTAGTCTGCAACTGTGCAGAGTACACAGAATAGGCTGCTAAACGGCGGTGACACACACTGAATGGAATATGTGACTTTAATATTTTAGTTTGAAAACTTAACAGTATTTCTTCCTAGTCTGCAACTGTGCAGAGTACACAGAATAGGCTGCTAAACGGCGGTGACACACACTGAATGGAATATGTGACTTTAATATTTGAGTTTGAAAACTTAACAGTATTTCTTCCTATTCTGCAACTGTGCAGAGTACACAGAATAGGCTGCTAAACGGCGGTGACACACACTGAATGGAATATGTGACTTTAATATTTTAGTTTGAAAACTTAACAGTATTTCTTCCTAGTCTGCAACTGTGCAGAGTACACAGAATAGGCTGCTAAACGGCGGTGACACACACTGAATGGAATATGTGACTTTAATATTTGAGTTTGAAAACTTAACAGTATTTCTTCCTATTCTGCAACTGTGCAGAGTACACAGAATAGGCTGCTAAACTGCGGTGACACACACTGAATGGAATATGTGACTTTAATATTTGAGTTTGAAATCTTAACAGTATTTCTTCCTATTCTGCAACTGTGCAGAGTACACAGAATAGGCTGCTAAACGGCGGTGACACACACTGAATGGAATATGTGACTTTAATATTTGAGTTTGAAAACTTAACAGTATTTCTTCCTATTCTGCAACTGTGCAGAGTACACAGAATAGGCTGCTAAACGGCGGTGACACACACTGAATGGAATATGTGACTTTAATATTTGAGTTTGAAAACTTAACAGTATTTCTTCCTATTCTGCAACTGTGCAGAGTACACAGAATAGGCTGCTAAACTGCGGTGACACACACTGAATGGAATATGTGACTTTAATATTTGAGTTTGAAAACTTAACAGTATTTCTTCCTATTCTGCAACTGTGCAGAGTACACAGAATAGGCTGCTAAACGGCGGTGACACACACTGAATGGAATATGTGACTTTAATATTTGAGTTTGAAAACTTAACAGTATTTCTTCCTATTCTGCAACTGTGCAGAGTACACAGAATAGGCTGCTAAACGGCGGTGACACACACTGAATGGAATATGTGACTTTAATATTTTAGTTTGAAGACTTAACAGTATTTCTTCCTATTCTGCAACTCTGCACAGTACACAGAATGTGCTGCTAAACTGCGGCGAAGCACACTGAATGGAATATGTGACTTTGATATTTTAGTTTGAAGACTTAACAGTATTTCTTCCTATTCTGCAACTCTGCACAGTACACAGAATGTGCTGCTACACTGCGGCGAAGCACACTGAATGGAATATGTGACTTTGATATTTTAGTTTGAAGACTTAACAGTATTTCTTCCTATTCTGCAACTCTGCACAGTACACAGAATGTGCTGCTAAACTGCGGCGAAGCACACTGAATAGAATATGTGACTTTGATATTTTAGTTTGAAGACTTAACAGTATTTCTTCCTATTCTGCAACTCTGCACAGTACACAGAATGTGCTGCTAAACTGCGGCGACGCACACTGAATGGAATATGTGACTTTGATATTTTAGTTTGAAGACTTAACAGAATGTGCTCTAATCTGCAACTTTGCACACTAAACAGAATGTGCTCTAATCTGCAACTTTGCACACTAAACAGAATGTGCTCTAATCTGCAACTTTGCACACTAAACAGAATGTGCTCTAATCTGCAACTGTGCACACTAAACTGAATGTGCTCTAATCTGCAACTTTGCACACTAAACAGAATATATATTTTTTTTTTTTTTTTTTTCCCCCCACACAAAATAACCTGCTGCCCCCACACACAGTAGTCCTAAAAAGGACTTTTGGTTCTTTTTTTTCACAATTTTGCTTGTTTTCCTCCCTACACTGCCTTTCCCTTCCTATCCTCAGCTCTCCCTGGCTAAGACTGAGCCGAACTCGATGGTCAGGTGCTATACAGCACCCGACCACGGGTTCTGGCCAGCCAATCAGTGTAATGCCAGCAGCCAACATGGCTGCTGGCATTACACCGATGTCAGAGCCTCCCTGCACGTTTATTGGCTGCGCAGCAGCCGCAAAACGTGCGGGGAGGAGACCCGAACATGGCGGGCGAGCACATGCGGTACTCGTACGAGTACCGCCATGTGCCGAGCAGAGCGATGCTCGAGCCGATCCGAGCATCGGCCGAGCATGCTCGCTCAACACTAATAGGCACCTCAAGCTGAATATGTCTAAAACGGAGCTAATACTCATCCCACCCAGGTCTGGCCCAATAATACCCTTCCAGGTTACTGTGAATGACACTACCATAAATCCAGTATCAGAAGCACAGTGCTTAGGGGTGATAATTGACACATCTCTCTTATTTTCTCCTCATATTAACGCCGTTGCTAAATCTTGCTGCTTTCACTTTCATAACATTGCTAAAATCCGTCCCTTCTTCTGTTCCTTCACAGTCAAAATTCTCACAGAAGCACTCATCATTTCCCGCATGGACTACTGTAACCTTCTTCTCTCTGGCCTTCCTGCATCCCATCTCCATCCTCTTCAATCCATACAGAATGCTGCAGCACAAATTATCCTATTGACACCTAGGTTTGTCCATGCCCCCCTTCCTCCTCAAATCTCTCCAGTGACTACCTATAAAACTTTGGATCTCTTACAAAATTCTGCTTCTTCCCGCCACTTAGGATCAGCCAATAACAATCTTCTCTCAGCTCCTTTTGTGTCTATAGCCCTCTCACGCAGCAATCCTTTCTCTCTCATTACTCCTTATCTTTGGAACGCTTTACCTCCCACTCTGTGCCACTTCACCTCTCTGATGGTCTTCAAATATTGATTGAAACTACACTTTTTTAACAAAACTTATACATGTTACATGGCACTGACTTTGTACTGACTTTGTATTACTCAAGTTCTTTTTAAATTATTTACTTTATGTCCCCTATCCTAACTGGAACTCTAGCTCTGTATTCAGCACTTGACCCTTATGTACTCTATATGTCTCCCATTACCACTTTACCTGCTTTTGGGCAGGGACCTAACTTTCAGTGTTTCACTTTGCAAAGCACTTGTTACTCTTTATTGTCTAAAGCCTTAAATTCTAAAGCACTGCATACACTTGTGGCGTTATGTAAATACACGTATTCATTCATTCATTAAAAAAAAACAATTAATTGCTTTAAGTGGGCTGGATTTTGATCATTTTGACAGGGCAAAACGTAGGAAGGGACAGAAGAAAGGTTGAACCAGCTAAATACAGAATTCCTAGATAAACTGAGATAATGGTAAAAATATCAAACAACTAACTGTACATTTTTAAGCGTGTTGGTCCACTTTGGAGAGTCAGAGAGAGGCTCCCCAGTGCTGTATTTATTAAAGACGCTTTCTTTTTTCATTTAGAAGGTGCTTCCCCTTTAAAAGCACCAGTTCATAGGGAACATTGGGAATTTGTATCTTCTGTGACACATTGTTTATTCCAGAATTGTATCAGTTTTTCTTCTTAGATCATACCAGCTGTATAATAGATATACATGACCTAAGCCTGTCCGAGTGATATGAAGAACACGTACCCTGAACCGGCCATCCAGTCACATAAAGCAATATTCAATGAACTAAAGAGGTGCATATTTGGAACATAACAACTGAAACAAGGAGGTCAAATATAAATTCCCACATTGATCTAATTTTTTTAACCCCTTGAATGCCATAGAGGTCTCCAACTTATTGTGAAGCAATGTTTTCAGACCCAGATTTCCCAGTAGGCAAGTGGCTAGAGCTCCAAATTTGGAGGGGAGGTGCGTCATCTATGCTTGCCACACCCACATTCTAAATTGTGGGTGTGGCCAGAACAATCTCTGTGTCCCTGCTTTAGTTTTATGCTCCTTTACAAGCTATTATTTAACCACTTGGATGGCAGAGAGATTTCCAACACGTTGCTTCACAATGACCTCTGTAGCAACCTAGGGTGCCAGAGGGGTACACAACGCATTTCACATCAATGCGTTGCATATCCCTCTGGCCAAGGGTATTTTCTGTGCCAGGAAGTAGTGGATGGGTCTGGAGGTGGGGCCATGTGATGAATGAGAATGTGTTTGTGGGTGGGACTAAGGGAGCCTAAAGTGCCCTGTATGTAGGAGCTGATGATGTAAATACAGCCCTGAAAACTTTGGAGACCTTTTAAGCATTCAAGCATTTAAAAAATCAACTAAGTGATTAAATGTAAATTTCTCCCCTATATTTCAGTTGGGTTGCTTCAGAATTACATAAGGGACACATACTTCTCACCTTCTTGTGCTACAGAGTCATCAATAACACATACCTATTTCATCTTCATTCTACAGCCTCATTAGATGTTTATATTTATCACCTTGTTCTAATAAAAAGACACATTTTATACCTTCACTTAAGACATCAGGGACACATAACTCACACCTCCTTTTAATAAGTGATGAACTAAATGATTTGGTAAGTTCAGAATTTATGCAAAACATACCAAGACACAAGAAAAGTCTGCAAACCAGGGGCTTTGTTTTATATTTTTCTTACTGTTTCAGACTTCAAGAAAAGTGATCACATGTTGGCTTGAAAAAATAGCAAGTTAACCAACCTTCAAGGGATAGTAATAGTTAAAATGTAAAAAAAATATATGTGGTAGGGTTTATCCCCTAACAAGGGCACGCCCACTGCTGAAAGATGGTTTTATTCAATAGTCATTCCAGCTCAAACTTTCATTTTTTCTGGTGCAGTATCACAGTGGCCTGAAATGTTAGTGGCGCTGTTGCTACACCGTCCTATGGACAGGTTGGTCAGTTGTTCATAAATCTCCATAGGATGGTGTTAGCAACAGTGCCACTGTACAATTTCAGGACACTGTGATACTGTATCTAAAACATTCAAGTTTGAGCGGTAATAACTTTGAATAAAAACACCTTTCAGCAGTGGGAGTTCCCTTGTTTACTCAGGGGATAAACCCTACCACATATTTTTTGTTTTACATTTTAAGTATTACTATCTCTTTCAGATGTCAAACAAGTCCCTGTCCGGTTACCTGTATGAACACAGTAGGAGAAATTCTTTGATGTCTCCTGCTTTGCCGCTTTCCTTTCCCCCGCTCTGTCTCCTCAATTTTTGTTCTTATTTTCTCCAATTTTCCAGTGCTCTCTCTCCATTTTCTTCTCTCCTCTTCTCTTTTTGCCATTTTCTCATCCCCTGTCTCTTGGGTGTGCTGGCACACCTCTATTGCATGTATACCAGTACTTCTTCATCTTAAAGGATAGTAATGTTTCACGATAAAATTAGCTCCAATTAATCTTCATAGTATTTGAGCCATGGAGAGTGTTATTTCAATACTGTCAGAGTTGTAGTTCAAGAGTAATTGAATGATAAAGTTTCCCCCTCCCGCCTCTTTTACTGATGTAACACTGCTCACCTCAGAACAGCAAGACTGTCCGGATGGATCACAGAGAGGGACAATCTTCAGTGAGCATAAGGTAAAACCTGAAAAACCTGTCAAGGGGGACAGGGTTTTCCTTATGATCACAGTAAGAAGATTGTCCCTTGCTGTGAGCTGTCTGGTCTCAGGACCAGATTCCACATCTGAGGGGAGGTGGTTTACACTAGGTAAATGGGGCAGGACAGGGATCCTTTATCATTCAATTACTCTTGAACTACACCTCTGACAGTACTGAAATAATACTCTCCATGACCCAAATGTGAAATATTACTATCCCTTTAAAGGGGTAGTAATATCTGAAAAAAAACCTCAGCTCCGATTGAACCTCCTATCACGTGGATCATGTAACGCTGTATTTCAATATTTTACGTGTTGTAGTTCAAGAGTAATTGAATGTTAAAGGATCCCCCTCCTGCCTTTTTTACCTCCTGTAAGCCGTCTTCCCTCAGATGTGGAATCCTGTCATACAACGGGACAGCACACATCAAGGGACAATCGTCATACACTGAGTATAATAAAAACTCTACCCCTTTGACGAAGGAGGGCAGGATTTTCCTTGTGTTCAGTGAAGATTGTCCTTGCTGCGCTCCATCAGGCTGGGAGAAATAGGCAGCTTGACATAGATGAAAGGGGAGGGAGGGGAATCCTTTAGCATTGAATTCATGTTGAACTACGAAATGGAAAATTTTGAAACACAGCATTACATGCCCCATGTTATAGGAGGATCAATCAGAGCTACATTGTTTTCAGGTATTACTATCCCTTTAAGTCATCTCCAGTGATCCTACCCACACCTACCTCTTGTGCACTTCCCATGTTACCCTTATTACTCTCTCTCCCACCCATGGTCCATAAGAGATTTGTCAAATCACTTTGGATGGAATCAATACATTTTTGGGGATCCTCCAAATTGATTCACAAAATAAATCACTGATGTTTCGCTCATCTCTACGCCTCCTAATATAAAGACACGTCCTGGTTTTGGGTCTTGCACAACAGGTGATTTAGTGAGATATTAAATGTACAGAACTATTTTGTCTTTTTAATCAATATATATATATATATATACTAGTGTAAAAGCCCGTGTACACGGGCCAAGATTCAGGCAATGTTAACTGTTTGAGTGTAAGAGGGGTACGCAACACATTGTGCTCTGCACTCAAAGGGTTAAGAGTAGTGATGAGCGAGCACCCCAATGCTCGGGTGTTCGGGTGCTCTGACCGAGCACCCCCGGAGGCTCGAGTGCTCAGCCGAGCACCCGAGCCCCATTGAAGTCAATGGGAGGACTCGAGCATTACACCAGGCACCCCCTGCTCTGATGAGGGGAGGGTGCCTGGTCCATAGGAAAAGGGCAGAAAAGGATGGAAACACCACAGAAATGGTTCAGGGACAGCATAGGGAGGATGTCTGGATGCATCTTGGACTCCAACATCGCTGCTGGGAACGATCTTTCGCCCGTAGTACGCAATTTGTACAGACTGACCGTAAAACACACAAAAAGGCAGATAAAAACGACTTTAGGCGAAAAATTGTTACCAAACAGTATTTGCTGTATATTTACTTGTATATCATCTGCAAATTCTGCAAAAAATTTCATCGATTTTTCAGAACTGGGGCCATGATCAAGAGGGAAACGTGCGCAGAGGCAAATTCTGCAAAAAATTTCCTCGATTTTTCAGAACTGGGGCCATGATTAAGAGGGAAACGTGCGCAGAGGCAAATTCTCCCAAAAATTTCCTTGATTTTTCTGAACTGAGGCCATGATTAAGAGGGAAACGTGCGCTGAGCCGACCATCTAAAACATTATGGGTGAGGGTCTGCTGTGGAGCTGACCATCCTAAACATTATATGCGAAGGCCCGCTAGTGAGCTGATGCTATAAAACATTATATGAGAGGGCCCGCTAGAGAGCTGACCCAATAAAACATTATATGAGAAGGCCCGCTGGTGAGCTGACCTATATAAAAATTGTCAAACAGGGCCCGCTGGTGAGCTGGCCCTATATAAAAATTATATCACAGGGCATATGGAAGAGGAGGAGGAGGATGAGAAGATTAAGAGTCAACCATATACCCGTTTTTTGGGTGGAAGGGGTGAATGGGAATACAGAGTATTCCCATCATTGTAAATAACATATATAAAGTGACTTTATGTTCCCCCGGGGCTTTCCTCCAGTGGAGTGGAGAAGTCAGGGGAAATCCAGGCCTTGTTCATTTTTATAAGTGTCAACCTATCAGCATTGTCGGTGGAAAGGCGGATACGCTTATCTGTTATGATGCCACCAGCAGCACTAAATACACGCTCAGACAGAACGCTGGCGGCAGGGCAGGCCAGCACCTCCAAGGCGTAGAGTGCCAGTTCATACCACGTGTCCAGCTTGGACACCCAGTAGTTGTAAGGCACAGAGGGATCATTGAGGACGCTAACACGGTCTGCTATGTACTCCTTCACCATCTTCCAAAACTTTTCCCTCCTTGTGACACTAGGCTGCGCATCAGGGTGAGGGTGCTGGCGGGGTGTCATGAAGGTGTCCCACGCCTTGGAGAGTGTTGCCCTGCCTTTGTCGGAACTGCTGTGTGCTCCCCTTTTCTCCCCTTCTCGGTTGGCCAAGGTAGCACGTACTCTGTCGCCAGCGTTGTCAGATGGAAAATTTTGGAGCAATTTTTCGACAAGAACCTTCTGGTATTGCACCATTTTGCTTGTCCTCTCCACCGGAGGAATGAGAGATGAGAAATTCTCTTTGTAGCGGGGGTCCAGAAGGGTGAACACCCAGTAATCCGTGTTGTCTAAAATGCGTGTAACGCGTGGGTCACGGGAAAGGCAGCCTAACATAAAGTCAGCCATGTGTGCCAGAGTACCAACAGGCAAGATTTCGCTGTCCTCACCAGGAGGATGACTCTCAATCTCCTCATCCTCTTCCTCCTCTTCTGCCCACCCACGCTGAAGAGATGGAACTAAAGTTCCATGGCTACCCTCTGTAGCGGAGGCAACCGTGTCTTCCTCCTCCTCCTCCTCCTCCTCCTCCGCCTCCTCCAATTGTCGCTGAGAAGACGAAGTGAGGGTGCTCTGGCTATCACCTTGTGTAAGCTCTTCCTCCCGCATTTCCACCTCTTCCACATGTAAAGTGTCAGTTTTAATTGTGAGCAGCGAGCGTTTCAGTAGACACAGAAGTGGGATGGTTACACTGATAATAGCGTTATTGCCGCTCACCATCTGTGTCGATTCCTCAAAATTGCGTAAAACCTCACAGAGGTCTGACATCCATTCCCACTCCTCACTTCTGATTACAGGAAGTTGAACGGAGAGGCGACGACCGTGTAACAGCTGGTACTCCACTACTGCCCTCTGCTGCTCACAAAGCCGGGCCAACATGTGGAAGGTGGAGTTCCAGCGCGTGCTCACGTCACACAGCAGCCTGTGAGCTGGCAATTGTAAGCGCTGCTGCAGCTTCAACAGGCCGGCCGAAGCTGTAGATGACTTACGGAAATGTGAACACACGCGGCGCACCTTGGTCAAGAGATCATGCACATTGGGGTAGGTTTTTAGAAATCGCTGAACCACTAAATTAAATACATGCGCTAGGCATGGTACGTGTGTGAGCTTGCCGAGCTCCAAAGCCGCCACCAAGTTACGCCCATTATCACACACAACCATGCCTGGTTGCAGGTTGAGTGGCGAGAGCCACTGCTCGGTCTGGTGACTAATCCCCTGCAACAGCTCTGAGGCCGTGTGCTGTTTGTCCCCAAGGCAGATCAGCTTCAGCACGGCCTGTTGACGCTTCCCCACTGCAGTGCTACACTGCTTCCAGCTACCGGCTGATGGGGGAGTGGCGCTGCGTGTAGAGAATTCGGAGGTGGAAACGGAGGAGGAGGAGCCAATAACGTAGGTGCTGGCGGAAACCCTGATGGAGGTAGGGCCCGCAATCCTCGGCGTGGGTAGCACCCGTGCCATCCCAGGGTCCGAGTCGCTCCCAGCCTCCACGACATTCACCCAGTGTGCCGTCAGGGAAATGTAGCGTCCCTGGCCACAAGCACTTGTCCATGTGTCAGTCGTTAAGTGGACCTTCCCAGTAACTGCGTTGGTCAGGGCACGGGTGATGTTACGGGACACATGGTGGTGTAATGCGGGGATGGCACACCGGGAAAAGTAGTGGCGGCTGGGGACCGCGTACCGAGGGACAGCTGCTGCCATCAGGCTGCGGAAGGACTCAGTGTCCACAAGCCTAAATGGCAGCATTTCGATGGCCAGTAATTTGGAAAGGTGTGAGGTTAGTGCTATGGCCTGTGGGTGGGTGGCTGGGTATTTTCACTTGCGCTCAAATGCCTGGGGTAACGACATTTGGACGCTGTGCTGGGACAGGGAAGTGGATGTGGTCGCTGATGGTGCTTCAGATGGTACAGGTGCAGGGCGGGAGGTATGCGGGCCTGCGCCTTCGACAGGCGATTGGCCGGCACCAAAAACAGGGGAAGAGGAGGCAGTGGTGTGGCCTGCAGACACAGATGGGCGATCCAGGCGTTCCTCCCACTTATTACGGTGCTTGGATGCCATGTGTCGGATCATGCTGGTGGTGGTGAGGTTTCTAGTGTTCATGCCTCGGCTCATTCTGGTGTGGCACAGGTTGCAAACTACAATTCTTTTGTCGTCCGCACTTTCCTTAAAAAAACGCCATACCGCGGAACACCTACCCCTTGGCAAGGGAGATTTACGCAAGGGGGTGCTCCGTGGAACATTTGCGGGCCGGTTTGGTGCGGTCCGCCTTCTTTCTGTAGCCACACCACTGCCTCTTCCAGCCTGTTGCGGTGCTGCAGATGGCTCACCCTCAGGACTGCTGTCATCGCTCGGCTCTACACCTTCCCAGGTGGGGTCAGTCACCTCATCGTCCACCAAGTCCTCCTCCACTTCCTCACTCTGATCATCCTCCTCATGTCTTGATCCCACCACATACTCAGTCATTGACAACTGTATAACATCCTCCTCAACAAGGTCTTGAGACAGTAATAGTGGTTGATTTAATGGCAACTGTATCTCATCATCATCATCATCCACTACTTCCTTTGACCTTAAATGCCGTTCACATCTGTCATCTTCTTGTGATTGGGTACCCTCTAGAGGTTGTGAATCAGGGCATAAGATGTCATGTTCCTCTGCAAGCGTGCTTGGAGAGAGGGTCAAATGAAGGATTGGTGATGAGACGAGCTCCTCACTATATCCCAGTGTGGGATCACTTCTTTGACCAGACCGTGTATGGTGGGAGGAAGGATGATCAGAGTGAGGATTATGTTGACCAGACTCTTGGCTACTGAGAGTGGACTTGGTGGAAGACAGGGTGGTGCTTAACCGACTGGAAGCAGTATCAGCTGACATCCAACCGACCACCTGTTCGCAGTGGTCGGACCTCGAGAGTGATGTCCTGCGACGCCCTGTAAAATGAGACATGAAGCTAGGTATGGTGGATGTCTTTCTTTCTTGTGCTCTGGCACCAGGCACAGTTTCTCCGCGTCCTGACCCGCGCCCTGAACTATCAGGATCACGTCCACTTCCCCGTCCCTTTTTACCCGCCTTCTTCATCTTACACGGAATATGTGACTTTGATATTTGAGTTTGAAGACTTAACAGTATTTCTTCCTATTCTGCAACTGTGCAGAGTACACAGAATATGCTGCTAAACTGCGGTGACGCACACTGAATGGAATATGTGACTTTGATATTTGAGTTTGAAGACTTAACAGTATTTCTTCCTATTCTGCAACTGTGCAGAGTACACAGAATATGCTGCTAAACTGCGGCGAAGCACACTGAATGGAATATGTGACTTTGATATTTGAGTTTGAAGACTTAACAGTATTTCTTCCTATTCTGCAACTGTGCAGAGTACACAGAATATGCTGCTAAACTGCGGCGAAGCACACTGAATGGAATATGTGACTTTGATATTTGAGTTTGAAGACTTAACAGTATTTCTTCCTATTCTGCAACTGTGCAGAGTACACAGAATATGCTGCTAAACTGCGGTGACGCACACTGAATGGAATATGTGACTTTGATATTTGAGTTTGAAGACTTAACAGTATTTCTTCCTATTCTGCAACTGTGCAGAGTACACAGAATATGCTGCTAAACTGCGGTGACGCACACTGAATGGAATATGTGACTTTGATATTTGAGTTTGAAGACTTAACAGTATTTCTTCCTATTCTGCAACTGTGCAGAGTACACAGAATATGCTGCTAAACTGCGGTGACGCACACTGAATGGAATATGTGACTTTGATATTTGAGTTTGAAGACTTAACAGTATTTCTTCCTATTCTGCAACTGTGCAGAGTACACAGAATATGCTGCTAAACTGCGGTGACGCACACTGAATGGAATATGTGACTTTGATATTTGAGTTTGAAGACTTAACAGTATTTCTTCCTATTCTGCAACTGTGCAGAGTACACAGAATATGCTGCTAAACTGCGGCGAAGCACACTGAATGGAATATGTGACTTTGATATTTGAGTTTGAAGACTTAACAGTATTTCTTCCTATTCTGCAACTGTGCAGAGTACACAGAATATGCTGCTAAACTGCGGTGACGCACACTGAATGGCATATGTGACTTTGATATTTTAGTTTGAAGACTTAACAGTATTTCTTCCTATTCTGCAACTGTTCAGAGTACACAGAATATGCTGCTAAACTGCGGCGAAGCACACTGAATGGAATATGTGACTTTGATATTTTAGTTTGAAGACTTAACAGTATTTCTTCCTATTCTGCAACTGTGCAGAGTACACAGAATATGCTGCTAAACTGCGGCGAAGCACACTGAATGGAATATGTGACTTTGATATTTTAGTTTGAAGACTTAACAGTATTTCTTCCTATTCTGCAACTGTGCAGAGTACACAGAATGTGCTGCTAAACTGCGGTGACGCACACTGAATGGAATATGTGACTTTGATATTTTAGTTTGAAGACTTAACAGTATTTCTTCCTATTCTGCAACTGTGCAGAGTACACAGAATATGCTGCTAAACTGCGGCGAAGCACACTGAATGGAATATGTGATTTTGATATTTGAGTTTGAAGACTTAACAGTATTTCTTCCTATTCTGCAACTGTGCTGAGTACACAGAATATGCTGCTAAACTGCGGCGAAGCACACTGAATGGAATATGTGACTTTGATATTTTAGTTTGAAGACTTAACAGTATTTCTTCCTATTCTGCAACTGTGCAGAGTACACAGAATATGCTGCTAAACTGCGGCGAAGCACACTCAATGGAATATGTGACTTTGATATTTTAGTTTGAAGACTTAACAGTATTTCTTCCTATTCTGCAACTGTGCAGAGTACACAGAATATGCTGCTAACTGCGGCGAAGCACACTGAATGGAATATGTGACTTTGATATTTTAGTTTGAAGACTTAACAGTATTTCTTCCTATTCTGCAACTGTGCAGAGTACACAGAATGTGCTGCTAAACTGCGGTGACGCACACTGAATGGAATATGTGACTTTGATATTTTAGTTTGAAGACTTAACAGTATTTCTTCCTATTCTGCAACTGTGCAGAGTACACAGAATATGCTGCTATACTGCGGCGAAGCACACTGAATGGAATATGTGACTTTGATATTTGAGTTTGAAGACTTAACAGTATTTCTTCCTATTCTGCAACTGTGCAGAGTACACAGAATATGCTGCTAAACTGCGGCGAAGCACACTGAATGGAATATGTGACTTTGATATTTTAGTTTGAAGACTTAACAGAATGTGCTCTAATCTGCAACTTTGCACACTAAACAGAATGTGCTCTAATCTGCAACTTTGCACACTAAACAGAATGTGCTCTAATCTGCAACTTTGCACACTAAACAGAATATATGAAATTTTTTTTTTTTTTTTTTTTTCCCCCCACACAAAATAAACTGCTGCCCCCACACACAGTAGTCCTAAAAAGGACTTTTGGTTCTTTTTTTTCACAAATTTGCTTTTTTTCTCCCTACACTGACTTTCCCTTCCTATCCTCATCTCTCCCTGGCTAAGACTGAGCCGAACTCGCTGGTCAGGTGCTATACAGCACCCGACCACGGGTTCTGGCCAGCCAATCAGTGTAATGCCAGCAGCCAACATGGCTGCTGGCATTACACTGATGTCAGAGCCTCCCTGCACGTTTATTGGCTGCGCAGCAGCCGCAAAACGTGCGGGGAGGAGACCCGAACATGGCGGGCGAGCACATGCGGTACTCGTACGAGTATCGCCATGTGCCGAGCAGAGCGATGCTCGAGCCGATCCGAGCATCGGCCGAGCATGCTCGCTCAACACTAGTTAAGAGGCCGGTCCTGCTCTGCGTCCTGCCGCCGACGCAGTCCTGCACTGTAGAGACTGGACGAACGCACAGACTGCTCCCAGCACAGAACTCCCAGCATTCCTACACCTCCCAGCATTCCTACACCTCCCAGCATTCTGTGCGTTCGGGCAGTCTCTACTGTGCATGACGGCTTCTGACAAACATCCTAGCGAATTATTATATAGGAGATATTTATATATATATATATATATATATATATATATATATATATATACAGGGCTTATAATTTGAAGCCCTTTGCTACTAGCCAGATCTGAAAAGTTACTTGCCACTGTAAGCCATAACATACCCACTAGGGCTGAATTTCTACTTGCTAGGGTTAAATTTTCACTAGCCATTGGCTAGTGGTGAGTGGAAATTTTGAGCCCTGATATATATATATATATATATATGAATGTTACAGAAAAACATGCCTTTAATGCAATAGAAATACATATTTTATCATTAATGTTTCTTTAACACTTTTTAATGCTAAAGAGTTCCACTAAGCATACCTAAGGAGACCGCTGTAGAATATAGTGGGTTACTGGATTGCAGACGATGAGTGTCTGTACGTCTAGAGAAAGAGCTTGAGTGTCTCAGGGCTTAGTCATGCAAAGTCCCCTAGTACAGAAGTCAATGACATTGTCAGATAGAGCCAGCCTCTGCCTTGACTGGAGGGGCAGCGTCTCTCAGTGATCTGACAGTGCCACGTCCTTGGCAGCTGTTGGTATTCAGGGAGCAAAATACAATGCAGTGTCCAGAGGGGGAAAAATGTGAGACAATAAAAAAATAAATCTAATTTATTTCAGAGACTGAGGATGAGACAAAGAACAATCATCGTAAAACTGGAGAATGGAAAGCTTCCTTCACAACCCAATGGTAGTGTGTGTGTGACACTGTAAAACTGCTCTGATAGATACAATTTCTCTCTTATTGGACTGCAACAGAGCTTAACCCCTTTGATGCCAGAGAGGAACCTGCAATGCATTGCTTTTCCATAGGTTGCAGATCCTTTTTGCCTTTGAATGGGCTGTAGCTGCTTGATTAATTAATAGTGAAAATGCTGCAAAATGGAAAACTCATATAAAGTATCATCACAGTGCTCTGTCCTCAAAATTTGCAAATTGTCCTTAACCCTTTCACTCCCAACATGGAGGTAAAAATGGAGGACTCTCTCTCACTATCAGGAATGAGCGACTTTCCACTGTGAGAAGGCATTCTGCGAAAAAGACAGACTTTCCTTCCTAGCTGGAATTCTGGTGAGTGTGAGTGTGTGTGTGAGTGTGTGTGTATGTGTGAGTGTGTGCGTGTGAGTGTGTGTATGCATGTGTGTGTGTGCATGTGTGTGTATGTGTGTGTGTATGTGTGGGTGTGTGTGAGAGTGTGTATGTGTGTATGTGTGTGTATGTGTGGGTGTGTGTGAGAGTGTGTATGTGTGTGTGTGTGTATGTGTGGGTGTGTGTGAGAGTGTGTATGTGTGTATGTGTGTGTGTGTGTATGTGTGGGTGTGTGTGAGAGTGTGTATGTGTGTGTGTGTGTGTGCCTGAATGCGAGCACAAGGTAATATGTATGGTTGGGCATAATATGTGAGTGGAAATGTTGGGAATGCCTGAATGTGGAATGGAAGATTGTTTTCAGGGAACACGACTCTGAAATATTTTGCGTTTGCTATTATATGAAGGGATTATAAAACAGTGACATTCACAGATATATGTCTAGAATATAACACAACACTAAATGGAAAAGAAGGGTTTTAACATTCACAGCCATGTAAGCAACAATTTCTGTACCTTAAAGTGATAATAATGTTTCACAAAAAAAAGCAGCTCTGATTAATCTTCATAGTATTTGGGCCCTGGAGAGTCTTATTTCAATACTGGCAGAGTTGTAGTTCAAGAGTAATTGAATGATAAAGTATCCCCCTCCCCCCTCTTTTACCTAGTGTAAACCACCTCCCCTCAGATGTGGAATCAGGTCTCTTCACTGGACAGCTCACAGCAAGGGACAATCTTTTTACTGTGAACATAAGGAAAACCCAGCACACTTGACAGGTTTTTCAGGTTTTTCTTTATGATCACTGAAGATTGTCCCTCTCTGCGATCCATCCGGACAGTCTTGCTGCTCTGAGGTGAGCAGTGTAACTAGGGTTGCCACCTTTTCTTCAAAAAAATACCGGCCATGGCATTCCCTCCATAGACTTAACATTGGACAGAAGCCAATTTTTTACCGGCCTGCCGGTAAAATACCGGCTGGGTTGCAACCCTAAGTGTAACATCAATAAAAGGGGCGGGAGGGGGATACTTTTTCATTCAATTACAACTGAATTACAATTACAAATACAACTGAAATAACACTCTCCATGGCCCAAATACTATGAAGATTAATTGGAGCTGCTTTTAATGTGAAACATTACTATCCCTTTAAAGGAGAACTAACACTTTCCTGTAATAACCTCATATACTTTACTATGGCTAGTATCTCCTAAGACCCCCATGAATTTTGCCCCTACCTTTTGGGTCAAGACATTACATCTCCAATCAGCTTTAGAGGGGAGCAGATTTTTACTCATTATTTCCTGATGTGAAGGTTGTATTTTACTATGGAGAATTCATCAGGAAGCGGAGAGTGCAAAGCAAAATAGCTTCCCCAAACCTACTGAAAAAGACAGGGGTGTCCAAGTTTGATCCTCAAGGGCCACCTACAGGCCAGACTTTAAGGACTTCCCTAATTAACAAGAGGTGAGTAAATCAGTCTCTCATTCATTTTGTTTGGCCCACTTGTTCACTACAGAGAAATCCACAAATCCTGGACTGTTTGTAGCTCTTGGGTACTGGACTTGGACACCCCTGCAATAAGATATTCAAAAATCATCTCATGGCCTGAACATTAGTGATGAGCGAGCACCCCAATGCTCGGGTGTTCGGGTGCTCTAACCGAGCACCCCCTGAGGCTCGAGTGCTCGGCCGAGCACCCGAGCCCCATTGAAGTCAATGGGAGGACTCGAGCATTACACCAGGCACCCCCTGCTCTGATGAGGGGAGGGTGCCTGGTCCATAGGAAAAGGGCAGAAAAGGATGGAAACACCACAGAAATGGTTCAGGGACAGCATAGGGAGGATGTCTGGATGCATCTTGGACTCCAACATCGCTGCTGGGAACGATGTTTCGCCCGTAGTACGCCATTTTTACAGACTGACCGTAAAACACACAAAAAGGAAAATAAAAACGACTTTAGGCGAAAAATTGTTACCAAACAGTATTTGCTGTATATTTACTTGTATATCATCTGCAAATTCTGCAAAAAATTTCATCGATTTTTCTGAAGTGAGGCCATGATTAAGAGGGAAACGTGCACAGAGGCAAATTCTCCCAAAAATTTCCTAGATTTTTCTGAACTGAGGCCATGATTAAGAGGGAAACGTGCGCAAAGGCAAATTCTCCCAAAAATTTCCTCGATTTTTCTGAACTGGGGCCATGATTAAGAGGGAAACGTGCGCTGAGCCGACCATCTAAAACATTATGGGTGAGGGTCTGCTGCGGAGCTGACCATCCTAAACATTATATGCGAAGGCCCGCTAGTGAGCTGACGCTATAAAACATTATATGAGAGGGCCCGCTAGAGAGCTGACCCAATAAAACATTATATGAGAAGGCCCGCTGGTGAGCTGACCTATATAAAAATTGTCAAACAGGGCCCGCTGGTGAGCTGGCCCTATATAAAAATTATATCACAGGGCCCGCTGGTGAGCTGGCCCTATATAAAAATTATATCCCAGGGCATATGGAAGAGGAGGAGGAGGATGAGAAGATTAAGAGTCAACCATATACCCGTTTTTTGGGTGGAAGGGGTGAATGGGAATACAGAGTATTCCCATCATTGTAAATAACATATATAAAGTGAGTTTATGTTCCCCCGGGGCTTTCCTCCAGTGGAGTGGAGAAGTCAGGGGAAATCCAGGCCTTGTTCATTTTTATAAGTGTCAACCTATCAGCATTGTCGGTGGAAAGGCGGATACGCTTATCTGTTATGATGCCACCAGCAGCACTAAATACCCGCTCAGACAGAACGCTGGCGGCAGGGCAGGCCAGCACCTCCAAGGCATAGAGTGCCAGTTCATACCACGTGTCCAGCTTGGACACCCAGTAGTTGTAAGGCACAGAGGGATCATTGAGGACGCTGACACGGTCTGCTACGTACTCCTTCACCATCTTCCAAAACTTTTCCCTCCTTGTGACACTAGGCTGCGCATCAGGGTGAAGGTGCTGGCGGGGTGTCATGAAGGTGTCCCACGCCTTGGAGAGTGTTGCCCTGCCTTTCTCGGAACTGCTGTGTGCTCCCCTTTTCTCCCCTTCTCGGTTGGCCAAGGTAGCACGTACTCTGCCGCCAGCGTTGTCAGATGGAAAATTTTGGAGCAATTTTTCAACAAGAACCTTCTGGTATTGCACCATTTTGCTTGTCCTCTCCACCGGAGGAATGAGAGATGAGAAATTCTCTTTGTAGCGGGGGTCCAGAAGGGTGAACACCCAGTAATCCGTGTTGTCTAAAATGCGTGTAACGCGTGGGTCACGGGAAAGGCAGCCTAACATAAAGTCAGCCATGTGTGCCAGAGTACCAACAGGCAAGATTTCGCTGTCCTCACCAGGAGGATGACTCTCAATCTCCTCATCCTCTTCCTCCTCTTCTGCCCACCCACGCTGAAGAGATGGAACTAAAGTTCCATGGCTACCCTCTGTAGCGGAGACAACCGTGTCTTCCTCCTCCTCCTCCTCCTCCTCCTCCTCCTCCGCCTCCTCCAATTGTCGCTGAGAAGACGAAGTGAGGGTGCTCTGGCTATCACCTTGTGTAAGCTCTTCCTCCCCCATTTCCACCTCTTCCACATGCAAAGCGTCGGTTTTAATTGTGAGCAGCGAGCGTTTCAGTAGACACAGAAGTGGGATGGTTACACTGATAATAGCGTTATCGCCGCTCACCATCTGTGTCGATTCCTCAAAATTGCGTAAAACCTCACAGAGGTCTGACATCCATTCCCACTCCTCACTTCTGATTACAGGAAGTTGAACGGAGAGGCGACGACCGTGTAACAGCTGGTACTCCACTACTGCCCTCTGCTGCTCACAAAGCCGGGCCAACATGTGGAAGGTGGAGTTCCAGCGCGTGCTCACGTCACACAGCAGCCGGTGAGCTGGCAATTGTAAGCGCTGCTGCAGCTTCAACAGGCCGGCTGAAGCTGTTGATGACTTACGGAAATGTGCACACACGCGGCGCACCTTGGTCAAGAGATCATGCACATTGGGGTAGGTTTTTAGAAATCGCTGCACCACTAAATTAAATACATGCGCTAGGCATGGTACGTGTGTGAGCTTGCCGAGCTCCAAAGCCGCCACCAAGTTACGCCCATTATCACACACAACCATGCCTGGTTGCAGGTTGAGTGGCGAGAGCCACTGCTCGGTCTGGTGACTAATCCCCTGCAACAGCTCTGAGGCCGTGTGCTGTTTGTCCCCAAGGCAGATCAGCTTCAGCACGGCCTGTTGACGCTTCCCCACTGCAGTGCTACACTGCTTCCAGCTACTGGCTGATGGGGGAGTGGCGGTGTGTGTAGAGAATTCGGAGGTGGAAACGGAGGAGGAGGAGCCAATAACGTAGGTGCTGGTGGAAACCCTGATGGAGGTAGGGCCCGCAATCCTCGGCGTGGGTAGCACCCGTGCCATCCCAGGGTCCGAGTCGCTCCCAGCCTCCACGACATTCACCCAGTGTGCCGTCAGGGAAATGTAGCGTCCCTGGCCACAAGCACTTGTCCATGTGTCAGTCGTTAAGTGGACCTTCCCAGTAACTGCGTTGGTCAGGGCACGGGTGATGTTACGGGATACATGGTGGTGTAATGCGGGGATGGCACACCGGGAAAAGTAGTGGCGGCTGGGGACCGCGTACCGAGGGACAGCTGCTGCCATCAGGCTGCGGAAGGACTCAGTGTCCACAAGCCTAAATGGCAGCATTTCGATGGCCAGTAATTTGGAAAGGTGTGAGGTTAGTGCTATGGCCTGTGGGTGGGTGGCTGGGTACTTTCTCTTGCGCTCAAATGCCTGGGGTAACGACATTTGGACGCTGTGCTGGGACAGGGAAGTGGATGTGGTCGCTGATGGTGCTTCAGATGCTACAGGTGCAGGGCGGGAGGTATGCGGGCCTGCGCCTTCGACAGGCGATTGGCCGGCACCGAAAACAGGGGAAGAGGAGGCAGGGTGTGGCCTGCAGACACAGATGGGCGATCCAGGCGTTCCTCCCACTTACTACGGTGCTTGGATGCCATGTGTCGGATCATGCTGGTGGTGGTGAGGTTTCTAGTGTTCATGCCTCGGCTCATTCTGGTGTGGCACAGGTTGCAAACTACAATTCTTTTGTCGTCCGCACTTTCCTTAAAAAAACGCCATACCGCGGAACACCTACCCCTTGGCAAGGTAGATTTACGCAAGGGGGTGCTCCGTGGAACATTTGCGGGCCGGTTTGGTGCGGTCCGCCTTCTTTCTGTAGCCACACCACTGCCTCTTCCAGCCTGTTGCGGTGCTGCAGATGGCTCACCCTCAGGACTGCTGTCATCGCTCGGCTCTACACCTTCCCAGGTGGGGTCAGTCACCTCATCGTCCACCAAGTCCTCCTCCACTTCCTCACTCTGATCATCCTCCTCAAGTCTTGATCCCACCACATACTCAGTCATTGACAACTGTATAACATTCTCCTCAACAAGGTCTTGAGACGGAAATAGTGGTTGATTTAATGGCAACTGTGTCTCATCATCATCATCATCATCCACTACTTCCTTTGACCTTAAATGCCGTTCACATCTGTCATCTTCTTGAGATTGGGTAGCCTCTAGAGGTTGTGAATCAGGGCACAAGATGTCATGTTCCTCTGCAAGCGTGCTTGGAGAGAGGGTCAAATGAAGGATTGGTGATGAGACGAGCTCCTCACTATATCCCAGTGTGGGATCACTTCTTTGACCAGACCGTGTATGGTGGGAGGAAGGATGATCAGAGTGAGGATTATGTTGACCAGACTCTTGGCTACTGAGAGTGGACTTGGTGGAAGACAGGGTGGTGCTTAACCGACTGGAAGCAGTATCAGCTGTCATCCAACCGACCACCTGTTCGCAGTGGTCGGACCTCGAGAGTGATGTCCTGCGACGCCCTGTAAAATTACACATGAAGCTAGGTATGGTGGATGTCTTTCTTTCTTGTGCTCTGGCACCAGGCACAGTTTCTCCGCGTCCTGACCCGCGCCCTGAACTTTCAGGATCACGTCCACTTCCCCGTCCCTTTTTACCCGCCTTCTTCATCTTACACAGAATATGTGACTTTAATATTTGAGTTTGAAAACTTAACAGTATTTCTTATTATTCTGCAACTCTGCAGAGTACACAGAATAGGCTGCTAAACTGCGGTGAAACACACTGAATGGAATATGTGAGTTTAATATTTGAGTTTGAAAACTTAACAGTATTTCTTATTATTCTGCAACTGTACAGAGTACACAGAATAGGCTGTTAAACGGCGGTGAAACACACTGAATGGAATATGTGACTTTAATATTTGAGTTTGAAAACTTAACAGTATTTCTTATTATTCTGCAACTGTACAGAGTACACAGAATAGGCTGCTAAACTGCGGTGAAACACACTGAATGGAATATGTGACTTTAATATTTGAGTTTGAAAACTTAACAGTATTTCTTATTATTCTGCAACTGTACAGAGTACACAGAATAGGCTGTTAAACGGCGGTGAAACACACTGAATGGAATATGTGACTTTAATATTTGAGTTTGAAAACTTAACAGTATTTCTTATTATTCTGCAACTGTACAGAGTACACAGAATAGGCTGTTAAACGGCGGTGAAACACACTGAATGGAATATGTGACTTTAATATTTGAGTTTGAAAACTTAACAGTATTTCTTATTATTCTGCAACTGTACAGAGTACACAGAATAGGCTGCTAAACTGCGGTGAAACACACTGAATGGAATATGTGACTTTAATATTTGAGTTTGAAAACTTAACAGTATTTCTTATTATTCTGCAACTGTACAGAGTACACAGAATAGGCTGTTAAACGGCGGTGAAACACACTGAATGGAATATGTGACTTTAATATTTGAGTTTGAAAACTTAACAGTATTTCTTATTATTCTGCAACTGTACAGAGTACACAGAATAGGCTGTTAAACGGCGGTGAAACACACTGAATGGAATATGTGACTTTAATATTTGAGTTTGAAAACTTAACAGTATTTCTTATTATTCTGCAACTGTACAGAGTACACAGAATAGGCTGCTAAACTGCGGTGAAACACACTGAATGGAATATGTGACTTTAATATTTGAGTTTGAAAACTTAACAGTATTTCTTATTATTCTGCAACTGTACAGAGTACACAGAATAGGCTGTTAAACGGCGGTGAAACACACTGAATGGAATATGTGACTTTAATATTTGAGTTTGAAAACTTAACAGTATTTCTTATTATTCTGCAACTGTACAGAGTACACAGAATAGGCTGCTAAACTGCGGTGAAACACACTGAATGGAATATGTGACTTTAATATTTGAGTTTGAAAACTTAACAGTATTTCTTATTATTCTGCAACTCTGCAGAGTACACAGAAAAGGCTGCTAAACTGCGGTGAAACACACTGAATGGAATATGTGACTTTAATATTTGAGTTTGAAAACTTAACAGTATTTCTTATTATTCTGCAACTCTGCACAGTACACAGAATAGGCTGCTAAACGGCGGTGAAACACACTGAATGGAATATGTGACTTTGATATTTTAGTTTGAAGACTTAACAGTATTTCTTCCTATTCTGCAACTCTGCACAGTACACAGAATAGGCTGCTAAACTGCGGCGAAGCACACTGAATGGAATATGTGACTTTGATATTTTAGTTTGAAGACTTAACAGTATTTCTTCCTATTCTGCAACTCTGCACAGTACACAGAATAGGCTGCTAAACTGCGGCGAAGCACACTGAATGGAATATGTGACTTTGATATTTTAGTTTGAAGTCTTAACAGTATTTCTTCCTATTCTGCAACTCTGCACAGTACACAGAATGTGCTGCTAAACTGCGGCGAAGCACACTGAATGGAATATGTGACTTTGATATTTTAGTTTGAAGACTTAACAGTATTTCTTCCTATTCTGCAACTCTGCACAGTACTCAGAATGTGCTGCTAAACTGCGGCGACGCACACTGAATGGAATACGTGACTTTGATATTTTAGTTTGAAGACTTAACAGAATGTGCTCTAATCTGCAACTTTGCACACTAAACAGAATGTGCTCTAATCTGCAACTTTGCACACTAAACAGAATGTGCTCTAATCTGCAACTTTGCACACTAAACAGAATGTGCTCTAATCTGCAACTGTGCACACTAAACAGAATGTGCTCTAATCTGCAACTTTTCACACTAAACAGAATATTTTTTTTTTTTTTTTTTTTGTTTTTTTCCCCCCACACACAATATAACCTGCTGCCCCCACACACAGTAGTCCTAAAAAGGACTTTTGGTTCTTTTTTGTCACAATTTTTGTTTTTTCCTCCCTACACTGCCTTTCCCTTCCTATCCTCAGCTCTCCCTGGCTCAGACTGAGCCGAACTCGATGGTCAGGTGCTATACAGCACCTGACCACGGGTTCTGGCCAGCCAATCAGTGTAATGCCAGCAGCCAACATGGCTGCTGGCATTACACCGATGTCAGAGCCTCCCTGCACGTTTATTGGCTGCGCAGCAGCCGCAAAACGTGCGGGGAGGAGACCCGAACATGGCGGGCGAGCACATGCGGTACTCGTACGAGTACCGCCATGTGCCGAGCAGAGCGATGCTCAAGCCGATCCGAGCATCGGCCGAGCATGCTCGCTCAACACTACTGAACATATATATATATATATATATATATATATATATATATATATATTGGTAGATACAATGTTGAACAAAATTTGACATACCAGTCAAGCCATAAGACTTGCTTTTCCCACAGAAATCACACTTTTGCAGTGTTGTAACTACTGGAAGTGATACTGGGTAGGCATATGCAAATACGTTTAACAAGGAATCAAGGTGAATCCCTCTCTCTCTCTCTCTCTCTCTTTAAAACAGGTATAGAATATACTTTACCATTACTGTTTCCTTTAACGCAGGGCTACTATAGAAACATCCAACAAAATTCTAAGCAATGCTTTGGAAACCTCTATAGTAGGGATGAGCAAAACATCTGCTGATCAATTTTGAGGCCCTGGAGAGAATGTTGGATCTGTCCAACTTCATCTGGATTGAAGAACAAGGGATAGGCATAGTGATGGACAGGGTGAGCACATGAGAGCAGAAGAAAGAGGAGATGAGAATGGGAAGAATGGAAATGTGGGATAGGACAAGCACTTGAGACAGAAGGAAGAAGCACAGGAAAAGAAATATCAGGATAGACTAAATGATCTGAATATGTATAGCTTGGATGAGAGAAGAGAGAGAGGGGATATGACAGAAACATTCAAGTACATGAAGGGATTCAATAGAGTGCAGGAGGGAAGTACATTTCAAAGGAGTAAAAATGGTGGGACAAGAGGACATAGTCTAAAACTAGAGGGACACAAGTTTAGACATAATGTAAATAAGTTTTACTTCACTGAGAGGGTGGTAGATAAGTGGAATAGCCTAACAGCAGAAGTGGCAGAAGTTAATACAGTGACAGAATTTAAACTTGCATGGGATAGGCATAACGCTGTCCTGAACATAAGAAAAGACCAAGGACCAAATAAGGTTTGAGTTTTTCACAGTAGGAAAATGAGCAGACTAGATGGGCTGAATGGTTATTATCTGCCGTCAAATTCTATGTTTCTAAATTCTGTGCATCTAGAAAAGAACGGGACCAGGGAAGCTTGAAAGTGAGATGGGGACAGACTGGAAGAGAATGAAGCAAGGAGCATGGGAAAGAGCGGTGGAAGGGAAAAGGAAAGGGAGAGAGTAGGGAAAGCAGGAAAGAGAAGGATGGTACAAGACATGTGGAAGGATTACAAATGGGAGGCACTAGTCTTGGGAAATAATATCAAACGTAACACTCACCAATCTTCAAGCAATCACACGGTGCTGAGAGTGAAATGATAAGCCGACATATCCACAACTTGAATGAACATGAACACAGAACACAGGCAATTACAGTCTCACGCGTTTTGCACTATCTGTCTATGAGTAAACACGTAAGTACAAAACGCGTAAGACTGTAATCTCCTGTGATCTGTGTTCATGTTCAAATAAAGAAAGGGATTTTATTTGATTCCATTGAGTGCGGTGAACATTTTCTGTTCATTCAAGACATGTTGAAGGCAAGAGTGAAGAGAGAGTATGACAAAGTGGGAGAGTTGGCCAAAATCTTATAACCTGTCAAAGACGTTTTGTGCTTTTTCCAGAAAAGTCACCCACAAATGAAATTGTTGTGATTGATGTTTCAAAGTAGCAAACCTGCTTTAATCCTTTTAGCGCGGGGGGGGGAGGGACCTACCGCATTGCACGGCAATGCGTTGCGTACCCCTCTGGCAATCAAAGGGTTAATTTGTTTTTGTTTTTCTAGATATCACATGACTGATTTTTCCTGCCATCTGCTCATTTCAAACGAAAACACCTGTTTCAAAAGACGAAACAACTTGTTTCTCACAAATATAGAACTCCAAGAATTGTTTCGCTCATTCCTACACTCTGGTACATAAGGGTGTTTACTGGCTATTTTTACATCTCTCTACCAACAAGCTTGATTTTCATATTCTGTAAAATGATTTTTCTTATGAGCAGGCGTCTGATTTTATATATCATGGTTAAAACAATGAGAACGTACACCAGGTTTTAATCCCTTGATAACCAGAGGGGTTGCATTCAGCTCTGGAACTCAAGTGGTTAAACAGCCACAGACGCCAGGATGTATGTATGTGTACATGAGTGTGTGGGTATGTTGATAAATTTGACATGTATATATTTCCTGTTCTGAGAAATATAGTCTAATGAATAGCTCATTAATGCAGCCGAGGATTGCCATAGAAACCTAAGAAGGCAAATCAATGAAACGTCTACCTCCTTTATATTGTAAGTATACACTGAAGCTCATACATTAAGATGAACTCGAACAATATTGGAGCAAATTAGTTGCATTATTGTGGACAAATAAAATGTCTCAAATTCCCACTGATTTAAATCAGGCTTTCAACCCCTTAAAGGAGCAGTAAACTTTCTTTTATGAAAACACATATTTTATAGAGAATTTCCTGCTGAATAAAACAAGGTCACTCCCACTGCTGTCAGATGTTTTATTCAAAATTTATAGCAGTTCAAATAACCAGGAAGTGAATTTACTGTGTTTACTTCCTGATAGTTCTAACTGACAGGAAGTGACTCAGCAGTTTCTATCACATTCTATGGAGAACTGTATGTCTCTGACTTTTCTGACTTTCCTCTCCATTAGAATCTAACAGGACATCTAATTAGAATTTGCCCACTAGAGGGCACTGCTAATGTAAAAAAAACATGGGTTTAAACTATAATAACTCTGGAAATATAAATCTCTCGGCAGTGAGAGAACCCTTATTTTACTCAATAGGAAAATCCCTACAATATATATTTTTTCATAAAAAAGTTTACTGCTCCTTTAATCCCTTGCATGCCAAAGGGGTATGCAACTAGTATACACACAATGTATACCCATAATGTATTAAATACCCCTCTGGCACACAAAGGGTTACATGTTAGAGATATTCTAATAAAAAGGGAATTTTTTGCCTTTGGATTGCTGCACTTGTTCCAGTCCTCCTTAGTAAATTAGCCTCATTTTTAGTAAACATTGGGGATTCAGATACGGAGAAAAGTCTGAATGGTGTTAAACAGAAACTCGACCTATATTAAATTCTATTCAATTCAAATGTATTTATAGTAAAATACTCCCCACTTAAAGGCACAGTAACACTTAATATTGAAAAAATATATACATTACAAGGTTCGTCCTGAGTAAAACAAGGGTACTGCCAATGCAGGGAGGTATTGCATTAAAAAGCTATTGCAGTTAAAACTTGCATTTTTTGAGTGCAGTTCATCCATGGCCTGAAATGTTACAGTGGCGCTGTTTCTACAGAATCTTGTGGAGGTTTTTGGTCAACTGACCAAAGCTGTCTATAGGATAGTGTAGCAACAGCGCCACTGTAACATTTCATGTCATGGAGGAATTGCACCCCAAAAAATGCAAATTTAAGCTGTAATAATTTGAATGCAGATTATTCCTGCATTGGGAGTACCCTTGTTTTACTCAGCAGGATAAACCCATCAATATATATTTTTCCAATATAACGTATTACTGTAGCTGTAACTGATACTCAAAATACTTTATAAACACCATAAATATAAATTGAGGAAATCCATAAGCAAAACGAGATCTTACGCTGGGCATGCAAAGATGGGAGTCACAAAGCTCACTTGTGTTTAAGCACCAGGGAGATCCAGGTCGCAAGGCAGCAACTAAAGAGGGATGACTAGTTTTTGGCTTCAGTAGCAGGACACACCCCCTGGAGGACTGAATGCTGAAATTATCACACACTTCGCTCTTAATACGAGACTGAGTCTCAGTGCCATGCAACAGCCTTATAAGGTACAACAGCTAACTTGTACTTCACACAAAAGATCACTGGCAACCAATGCAGCTCACACAGGGTGGGAGATGATATGCTCAAATGTAAGGATACAGCTCAACATTTTGATTGCTGCTTTTTTACCATTTGAAGCCTCCACATGACGTACAGGGAAGGTTTGCATAAAGAGTATCCTCATAGTCAAAACGAGTCAACATAAAGGCAAGAATTAACAATGTCCTCTCCCTAGAGTAGACCAAAGAATGCAAACCCTGGCTAAATCTCAGATAATGAAATCCAGAATTTACTGTGGCCACAGACTCATCTTGCATATACTGGTTACAGTCAAAGAAAACCCCAAGGTTGGGAACTACAGGCGAAGGACAGGTAGAGGACTTATACCATTTATTAATAGTGCAAGACCCTCCTCCTGCCCTCACCTCAGTCGACTCTCCTAGCCAAGAATCCTATAATCATCACCACAGTCTTCCCTGAGTTTAGCCTCAGCTAACTGGACTCCAGCCATGTGGCAATGTCAGTCAATGCCTTCATACCTGTACCCGAGCGATCATGGAATGAGACATAGATCTGGGTGACATAGAGCAATAGAGTGGAATCTTGAGGTGCTCCAAATGGAATAGGAACCCATTTCTACCTGCTGGACTCTGTCATTCAGAAAAGATTGCAGCCACTGCAAGGTGGTGCTCCCAATGACAATGGGAGAAATACAAACCCAGGCCATAGTCATTAATAAGTCTTCCACCAGACATGCCAAGGCCAATTCGGCCACATGACCAGAACTTGACTGAGCAGCTTTGAAAAAGCCACACCTCTTCAGAGAGAATTTTAAATGGGAGAAAACCATGCTCTTCAGCACATTACCAAGAAAAGGAAGATTGGCGATAGGGAGGTGTTGGAGAGTTGATCAATATCAAGGCCAGCATGCTTTAGCAGTGGTCTAACCAAGGCCCTTTTCAAAGAACCTAGGACTGCCCACTCAACAAGCAACCTATTTACAACGTCCAACAAAACTGTTCCCTTCAACCCGGTTGTATGCTTCTGGAGGTTTCTGACTGAGTCTGACTAGAAATGATCCAGAACAAGACTTGTTTCTGCAGATCTTATTACCAAAGAATCAAGGAAAATCATTGTAATGCTCCTCAAAATGGCAGGTATAGCTAGGATGATTCGAGCTACCTGCAATTCTGAACAGTGTTATCATTTTTCAGAGTCAATCTCTGAAGACCTTGCTGACAGATCCTGAAGACCAGGAAATTAGCCTGGAATAACAGTGCTCTTTTTCACAGAGCTTCCATCTCAGAGCTCTAAGCACCCCAGAATACCAAGGAGCACTCAAAACACCCTTAATAAGAACTAAAAGCAGAGGAGCAACATAATGCACCGCCCAGTCATTGAGAGCATCACTAACAGAGGCTGAACTGAGCTTACATTGCTCCATCAGCCTTTTTGGAAAGAGCCAAGAATCCCCTGGGCCACTCCACCTCTTGAGGGAAGCGGGGTGCCACCATTATCCATATCAACATTTCACCAGTCCATAGTGGAGAGAAGACAGAAACTTCACCCACCTCCACACAATATCCAAAAAGGAGGTCAAACATATGACCTTAATCCTGTGTGTGCCCTATTACAAACTGGGAGAAATCTATGGACCCCATGCTGTCCAAAATCTCTGTTGCCAAGCTGTCACTGGGATTCCCAGCCCACATGTTAAAGTCACCCAGCAAGATAGCGAGTGAAAACACCAACAATATAGGAAAGATCACCTCCAACAACTAAGACATGAAGTCATCATTGTGTCTGGGTGGCCGGTACACAAAATTGAAATACAGAGCTTGATTCTCCACTAGACCACAGCATACAGTCATATACTCAGACAAACTCACCATAGACACTGGATGGCTGATGCAGACAAGATCCAGTCTGAAAAACTAAGATACCCCCCTTCCACTCTTCTTACCTGGTCATGGGACCTGTAGGACTGAGTACCCATCAGGCACCAAATCAGCCAGCTACTGATAGATGATGGATCTGAACCAGGTCTTGGTAAGGAACGCCAGATGTGGTTTACAATCTCAATCATATCATGCTCCATGGATGTGGAGTGCATGAGAGATCTGGTGTTCACCAACATGATCCCAAAAGTAGCTTCCAACGTATGCATATAGTCTGCTGATTGCTCCCCCTTCTTGTGTATAGGTACTCTGACCAGAGTGAAAAGGCCCCATACTCTGGAACTCTACGTCTCGGGCCCAGTGCAGAGGTGGATCACAACTAAGATACTCTGAGTTCAGCCCTTACCAGGACCACATATACCATCTGGGACCCACATTTTGGCATCCCTACAGGCACTCTCATCCCCCCAAAAAAGTCCTTAAGGCCCCTAGGGAATGGAAGGACAGTAGACCCATCACTAAGCAGCCCATCACCTATGACAAGCAATACTTCAAGTCACCAAGCAAGGGAAAACAGAAACCCACACACGCAGCACACAGCCAAAACAAGAAGTATAGGCATAAAACAAATACAAAGGCAATAGACCTGTGAATAAAAGTCCCTCTTTGGGCCCCGGGATCTTGGTGGCCCCCTACAATTGCAAATAAACAGGGAAGATAAACTCCAGGGTATGGACTAATAAAGCTGGAAAAAACAGGGAGATACACATCCAAACCACCCTGATTACACCCCGGTCACTCTTTCTGGAATTGTAGTGCTATAGAGTAGACCAATAAATGCAAGAACAATTTGGTTATTTCTTATGGCGAATGACTGTCCCTCCCACTGAGCAGCAATGATATGTATGTTCAAGAACCTGGGTCTTGATGCGACACTTTTCCAAAAATGTCTCCTAGTGCATCAACATCTACTTTCTGGGGCAAAGGACATTGGGCAGGCCTGAAGGTATTCTAAGGGGATAACAGTCCTTGGAAATAGGGAATGTGTGCATAGTTAACCTAGTACATTTGCTGGTATTTACTGCTGGAACAGCGTCCACTTGACAAGCCACTGGAAAGGTCTGTCTGATGGTCATCTGCAGAGTGCGGTCATAAAGGGAAGAGCTGCTGAACCATTACTAAGCCACTTGGCAATTGAGTCAGGCCACAGTGACAGCAAGAGGCAGGATGCTGAGTATTGAGATCAAGGATCATTTTCTTTAACCCTTTAGCTTCTAGAGGGATATTCAGTTTAAAGCACAGTTTAACCTGGTTCATTTGGTCGGCTGTTGCTGAAAGTGCCCTTTTTAATATGAGGTCACTTTTAAATCTCGGTCTGATCTCCGTTTTGTTGGAGGCAAAAGACCTGAATTCTTTACACTTTGCAATATCTTTTATTGATCCAACATAAAAATGATAGAAAGTTGTTGTTGTACAACCATGTTTAAGGCCACATAAGTCTCCTTTATAGGACATAATCACAAGAAAAAGGATCTATCAGACGACTGCAGTAAGCACAAAGGCTTGTTTGCACTGAGGATAAGTCAGAAATGTTTATGTGTGTATTTTTGGACTAGCAGATTTTATCTGCACTCCACATATTGTTCTGTTTTAAATAATAGAAGCAGACAGAAATCCTACTTTACAAAATGAGAACACTCCAGCTGCCCCGAGGCCTGTACCCAGAACAGTTAGGCTTTTGGGAATAGAAGACTTAAGACAAACAGCAACTAGACTGTGAAGCAGAACACAAGAAAATAACACAGTTCTTTATTCTCTCACTCCTGAATGCATTCTCTAGCAATCACAGGCTCTGCAGCTAAATTCCAAAATGGCTCCCGCATATGTAAATATGTAATGTTCTTAAAGGGGAAATAACACCTCCCAATAATAACCCCCAATTACCTTATGCGTGCAGCTGTCCCCGGTCCTTAACCCTTTGAGTGCCAGAGGGGTACGGAATGCATTGGAAGCATTCCATACCCCTCTGACACTCGAAGGGTTAATGGTGGGACAGGCGTAATGGTCCTGGAACGTCATGCATCACTAGACTTGCCCCAAGTCTCTTGAGGTCCACTAAAGTGTGGGAGTGTACAAATTATGCAATTCATGTCATACAATAAGCGGGGTTTGATTGGGGTGGGATCGGGATGGGAGGAGGTGGGATTTGCCTTTAAAGTAGGGTGGGGAGTGGGAAGAACAGGATGCAGAGTGACCAGAACTGGCAGTGAAGTGGGCGGAGTTACAGTGAAACTCAGTGAACCCTGAGAATCAGACCCAGTAATTAAAGCGGAACTACCATGTTAAGTATGGGCTGGACTTGATGGACGCATGTCTTTTTTCAGCCTTATCTACTATGTTATGTTACTATGTTAAGTAAAAGCGCTCTGCAATACTTAGACAGGTAGCGACTAACTTAATAATAGTTATTTTACCTTTCAAAGTGTCCCCTTGTAAAGTAATTCTTAAGCTTCCGAGACAGGAAGCCGGGCATCATGGCTGACATCTTTTATGCGTGCCTGCACTGTCAGTCCCGGTCACCCTTCAGCAGCATTGCACTGGCTCAAACGGCACCGGAAGGGTCTGACGGCGCAGGAGCACAGACTGCACTAACCTGGCCATAAGTCTCGGAAGATTAATGATGACTTTACAAGGGGGTACTTTTGAGAGGTAAAATAAATATTATTAAGCTAGTCGTCACTTGCCTAAGTATTGCAGGGTGACTTTAGATAACGTGGTAGTTCCGCTTTAAGTATAAAAACCAGAGGTCCCATGTCAGATCTGGAGAGATATCAATTGTGGGCATAACAGTTTTATACACACTAGCCCGTGTATACATAAAAGCCTGTGTACATCGGCCAAGATCCAGGTGATGTTAAAAGGATGGTCCTGCTCTGAGTCCTGCTGCCGATGCAGTAATGCACTGTAGAGACTGCCTGAAAGCACAGAATGCTCCCTGCATTCCCACACCTCCCAGCATTCCGTGCTCCCATCATGTTGTGTGTTTGGGCAGTCTCTACTGCACATGAAGGCTTCTGACAAACATTCTAGCGAATTATTATATAGGATGCTCTCTTCATTTTATATCATCATCCCCACTCCATGGTCCTCCAGATGACCTGGCTACACCTTTGGCTATCATTTGAGTAGCACTGTAATAAATCCATACCTCCCAACATTTGAAATTGCCAAAGAGGGACACTTTTTACCCCAGTGACCCCCCTTCCCATTTCAAAGAAGCCTCCATTATGCAGCATCTATGGCCCATTGGTATGCAGGGCAAAGCACTGGGGAACCATATGGCAAGTTAAAAATAAAATGTGCTAAAATGTATTATTTTTTTATTCAAGATTAAACAAAATGTCCTAAACCCTTTGAGTGGCAGAGAGGTACCCAATGCACTGTGTTGGATTTCTCTCTGGCACTCAACGGGTTAACCCTTTGAGTGCCTGCAGTGCCAGAGAGTATACGATGCATTGCTCACCATGGCACTCTCTCAGAGGCTTAGGAGGCGAACACTGAAGGCTGCAAGCAGCACTAAGTATTGTAAGCACTGTGTGTAGCGGCTGCTGAGGCTGCTGGTAGTGGTATGCTGCATGACTCACTCCTCAGGCACAGATCTCTGATCCGTGCGCTGTCAGCTGTCTGAAGTTGATTCTGAACACCACCGGCAGCCAGGCTAAGCTATCCTCCTGATCGCCTCCTAAGGACTCCAGGCTCAGTGGCTGAGACACTGACAGTGCTGCACCTCTCAACCTCCCCCTAGCACAATATTAGCTCTGAGAGCCACCGGCGCGATAGGACACACAGAAAAGCAATCAGATTATAATTTATTGTGTACCTGTAGTCTACAGGATACCAGGACCAGGAGGTACTGCAGATCAATTTAATTTGTCAGGCGCAGGGAGTGAGTCTGTTTCTGTGCAGTGGCTCTCAGCCTCACACTCTAACTCACTTCTCCTGCGACAGGTGGACTATGGCTCGATTTCATGTGTGCTCACATATAACAAGTGTGTGGCACACATGTGTAGAGTGAATAGGCGTGATGATGTCGCTCAGCAGATCACACGCACAGGGTGGTGCTCACACACATGATCAGCGTGCCCTGCATCTAGCTGCTGGAGCTGGTAGTGTGTGGGCAAAACTGGCACTGGCCTGAAAAAACGGGACAAACAGCTATGGGGCGGGACAGCGGGTTTGGGCCCTAAAATCAGGGCTGTCCCGAGTAAATTGAGACAGTCGGCTGGTAAATCGCACAGCTACAAATCATGGTTAAAAATAGTGGAAAAGTTGCAATGTGTTTTAATTATATAAATGAGAAACCAGCACTGACAATACCAACACACTGAGGCTGATGTGCTAAGAATATGGTGCAATTCTGGGGCAAACTTGCTGCACCTTGTGGGGCAAATAAAAATTCCTAGTGATTTAGCCTTTTGAGAGCCACGGAGGTATCCAAAATACCTTCTTGGCACTCAAAGGGTTAAATGTGAATCGTCACACCATGACTTCTAATGAAGTCTTTAATACGTTGCAGATTTTGAGATTTTTTTTGTGTGTTCCCTGTGGTGCAGTTGGATTGATCCAGAATGGCACCACTTTTCATAGTATAGCGACATCAGTGTCATATAATAATAATAATTAGTATTTATATAACGTCTTTCTCCGAGTGGGACTCAAAAGCTCTGTCAGTGCACACTCTCAGAATTTACCAAATCAGCACCTGAATAATAGGTGTTATTATTACCCAATCAATGGTACTCATTTATAGACCTCGTAAGGATGAAGGGCGGAGTTGACCCTGTCGGCAATCAAACCTGCAACCTTGCAGTTTGAGAAGGGTCTGCAGGCAGGGCATTTACTGATCTATCTCACCATATCTGGGAACGTGCCAGACCTGACCCCGAGTCTCCTTTTTTATACTTAATTACTGGGTTTCTGGGGACAGAGACAGATTCTTAGGTCTCAGTGAATTTTCTTATAACTCCGCCCACTTCACTTCCAGTTCTGGTCACCCTCTTCCTGTTATTCCCACTCTCTTCCCATTTTAAGGACAAACCCCACCTCCCCTTCTACCAATTCTGCCCACCCCAATAAAACCCCACCCATTTTATGATGCGGCTCACTCTGGCCCCCAGAAATTAGTAGACTTCTGGAGGCTTGTGACAAGGCAGTTCCTAGGTATGTTCTGTGTTAGTACAAAATGTATAGCTGTCTGATTGTAATTATGTATTTAGGGCGAGATGTTCAGAAAGTGGTGGCAACTGAAATTGTTTATAATCAGAATAAAAAAGTTCTTACTCCATGGTCTGTCAGTTCTCAGACATGTTTCCATCATTTCTTGCATCTATTTCTGCCATCTCCGTCAAAGGGAAAAAGCCATCTTATAAGTGGGTGTGGTTTAATCCATCTAATTCCAATTACATATATCCATTTAAACAAGAGAATAAAGGCAATGAAATTAACTCCTGCCATTCAGCAAAATAAAATCTCTAAATTGACATACACCATGAAATATTTAAACTACACCATATCTCTGTGAAGTATATATGATTCAATGCATCCTATATGCTTTTTTGGGGCTGTCATTTTTTGTCTTCCAAAGGTTTCCTACCCCTGAGCTTCCCTAACCTGCCTGCAAAATCCATACAAGCTACACTGACCTGCAAAAGGACTGTTCCACAAGCCCCGTATTTATACAGCGTGGATAATGTGATCTCTCTTCAATCCTATTGGCTGACAACAATTAACAAGCCAGGAACTGATCCTATTGTATTTGTGGATCATCCTATATAATAATTTGCTAAATGTGTGTTTGTCAGAAGCCGTCATACTCAGTAGAGATTGATGCGCGCGCTGCAGTCATGCACAGTACAGACTACCCACACTGCAAATTCAGCAGAGAGGACTACGGTCTAATTTCGGTGCGCCCAGCTCCGTATTAGCTGTGGCGTGGGCAGTCTCTACTGTGCATTACTGCACCGCGGTCGTTGCTGGGTGGCACTGTGGCCCGTGTACACGGGCTCTTCAACTAGTCCTAAATAATAACTCACTAGAATGTTTGTCAGAAGCCGTCATGAGCAGAAGAGACTGCCCGAATGCATGGGATGCTGGGAGCATGGAATGCTGGGAGCACAGAATGCTGGGAGGTGTAGGAATGCTGGGAGTTTTCTGCTGGGAGCATTCAGTGCACGACTGCGTTGGCGGCAGGACACAGAGCAGGACCGGCCTCTTAACCCTTTGAGTGCCAGGGGGGTACGCAACGCATTGCAAAGCAATACGTTGCGTACCCCTCTGGCACTCAAAGGGTTAACGTCGCCCGGACCTTGGCCCGTGTACACGGGCTTTTACACTAGTTTTGATATAAAATAATACATTCATATTTCATTCTTTTCAAATCACTTTGCTAATATAGGTTTGTAATTTACCACTTTTATTAATTTGTTGATCTTCTTAAGGTTCAGTTGAGTTAAAATGTACTGTAAACATTGGCATATTGCCAGCGTACCTTAAACATCTCACACAGGCTTAAATTGCACAAATACTATAGGGCTCATGTGGATAATTCTCAAACTTGTAGCCTGCAACTGTCGACCTTTTGCACCAAATATGCCACTTTCAATCCGTACATTCATGCATATAAAATCCATTGGACAATAATAGGTTTATGGATGGCTGAGGGAACTTTTGAAAGCCATGCTTCAAGTGATATAAATGGATGTTTTGCAGATAATTTCCAGATAATAGTTTCCAACAGCTTGACTTACAGTCATTGACTCTAAACTGAAATGACATGTTTATTTTTTGACACATTTTCTTTCTAGCTTAGATTTTTTTTTTCTCTTTTCATTATTATCCACATCCAAAAACATTACTGAACAAAATATAATTTCAAACTGGACACTTTCTGAAAAAAAACAATATTGCACCTATCTCCAAATATGTTAGATTTATATAAAACAGATAGTCATAGACTTAAATCCATTTGCATAAAAGTGGACTAATTATGAGACACCAATAAGCCATGGAGGCACATGATAATTGTCATTGATTTAAAGAGGCAGTGTCCTAGGTCAAAATTGAGATAAATACAATTGCTTCTTAAGGGTAGAAAATACATCAGATCTGTGATTTTATTATTGTTCTTTTATCAAGGATTCTCATACAAAAATAGTACTTTTTAACAAGATTATTTTGTTGTTGTGGTAACAGGCAGATATTTTGCTCTCGATTTCTCTCACTGTGGTGATGTCAGCCTCTCAAATCCCACCAGCCATCTCAGCTCATGTTCCTCATTGAAAGGTCTTTGTCTTAGACTGACTTTTGATGAACAGTGCAAGGTCCCAAGGGAAGAAAAAGGGTAGAAGGAAGAAGAAGAGACATTGGAGAAATTCAGATCATGGTGAAAACATTAAAAAACTAACTGTACATTTTCAATATCTTTTAGACACTAGAAAGTCAGAGATAAGCTTCTCATTACTGCATTTATTAACTCCTTAAAGACCAAAGGGGTGGAGTGTTCCTCACCCTTATGGTTCTTAAATCTTTAACACTTTAGAGCAGTGTTTCTCAACTCCTGTCCTCAGGACCCACTAACAGGCCAGGACTTAGGGATTTCTCTGCTAGAGCACAGGTGTGGTGATCAGAGGCTCATTCACATTGATTAACTCACCTGTGCTCTAACAAGGAAATCATCAAATCCTGGCCTGTTAGCAGGTCCTGAGGACAGGAGTTGAGAACCACTGCTTTAGAGTCTGGTCCAGACATTAAGGACCAGTGAGTGTCCTGGCACATCATGGAATTCTTGGATGCCAGCGCGGCTGCACGTTGCTTTGCCATCCCAGAATTCAACGCAATGAAAAAAAAGTGCTGCAGTCCTTAACGTCCACCCTCTGCCAGACTGGGACTCCCAAGAGACCAATAAAATCCCCATGCTTTAAAGCCCTGTCTAGCATTCAAGGGGTTAAAAGATAATTTAAAGTAATGATAGTTTGGTGGACTCCACTTCATTGTACATGTCACATAAAGAGGCACTACCCCTTTAAATGGATCTTTTAACTGCTTGAGGATGGGGATCCTTTTGAAATGTTGCATCGTGTGTCTCAGACTGTAGCATTTCTTTGGTCGCCAGCTTACAAATGACGTGTTAACAATATCGCTTGCCAAACAATTGTGCATTAAATATATCTCCTTGCACAACATGCTGCCCACAACATCGCCTTCTGTATGTTGCCCGCATCAAAATGTCACTCACATCTTCACTATGTCACACCCATATAATGGACGCACATCTTTATGTTGCGCACACGCATTAAGGGAGCATTTATGACGCACATGTGACATATTTAAACTCACATCTTTGGTGCATTAAGGGCACATTTATGATGCACATGTGACATTTAAACTCACATCTTTGGTGCATGAAGGGTGCATTAAGGACACAAATTGACATCTTTGGTGAACACATACTACTCTTTGGTATGCACATACTACTAAAGCAGGGCGTATTAAAGGCGCACATGTGACAAATATTCACATCTTTGGCACACACATATAAAAGGAGGGCGCTTTAAGGGCACACTGAGTTAAACTTTGTCCACATAAATAAGTGTAACCTTACATTCCGCTGCATCAGAACTGCGTCATTTTTTCCCCACAGTCCAATCAGGAATGAGGATGATGTCCTAGGTGGATCAGGAGCAATTCTGGGCCAAACAAATTGCCCAACAGGAAACAAATAATATTCTTAATTATTTTACTTTTTTTAACCCATTGAATGCTAGAGAGGTCTCCAACGTATTGGGTTAAAAGATTTATTTAAATCAAAGATAATTGGGGGATTTTTATTTGTTCTTTATGGTACAGATAGTTTCTCCAGAATTATATCACTTTCTTTGAGAACATAGTCCTTAGAGGCTTCCTAAAATAAAACATTTCCTCTATAAATAGGACGTGTAAGTGTTAGTCTGTCAGTAATAAATACAAGTGTTCTGGGACTGAAGAGTGAAAAAGCATTACCTCATTGAAACTCATCGAAGACTGTACAATGCTAATTAGATAAGAATCATCACAGGGTCTTCAGTGTCATTCTGTGAAAACATCAATTTAATTCACAAGTACATTTGAAGACCTGTAGAACAGAGGATCCCAAACTTGTCCTCATTAGGGTGACCTGGATTGCACAAGACTGTCTCGTATTTCATATATGTGCCTCACATCCCGGGCAGCACCTTTTTGGGACAATTCCTTGTCCTGGAAAGCAGACTTATGAGAATGGAGCTCTAAACATTAGAGGAAAAACTGCCTATTAAAATAAAATAACACCTGTATTTGGTTGCAGGGAAATGGCCACCGAACCCAAAGCCTTATTGCAGCCTTTTGGTACAGACATTTAGTGCTGCAGATCATGATTGGTGTCAGGAAGTTGGCCATGTGACTCCTAGTGTTTAGAACTCTATGGGGAGGCCATTTTGCTGTAGTCTGATACAGACACCACTCTCTTTCACAGGAGTTAATGGACAGTTCTTCCTCTTCTCTTTGGAACTCTGGTGCTGTGGAGACAGCTCAGGTTGGGGATGCAAGTCCAGTGACACCAAAGCATAGGAGGAGTCCCATGACACCCTATCAGCGCAGGTTTCCAATATATCAAAAATGGAGCACAGAATGATCCCTCCCTAGCACAGGAGAATGTATCTGAATGACTGACACACTTATCGATCCTATTGTGAGGAGATCATGAAACTGTGCCCTGCAGGGGAAGAATAGATCTGGGAACCAATTATGTACAACAGGTATATGCAATTGATGAACCTTCAGCTTTTGATGACTACAGTTCTCGTCACCACCAATAAGCCACTGGCTGTTTGGGGATGATGGGAGTTGTAGTCCCAACAGTTGGAGGTCCAACAATGATTACCCCTGCTGTAAACTGGTGTCCTACTAAAATGTTGTCGTTTGCATTGTGACCTTCAAAAGGGCGACATCAGAATGTTGTCTATATCAAAAAGAAGACATCAGGATGTTGTCTGTATCTAATGGGCAATATCAGAATGTTGTCTATATCAAAAGGAAGACATCAGAATGCTGTCTGTATCAAAAGGGAGACACCAGTATGTTGTCTGTATCAAAAGGAAGACATCAGAATGTCATCTGTATCAGAATGTCGCCCGCTTAAAGGTCGACGTGCCCTCCCCCCGGTCCATAAGCAGTTTTCCTGGGGTGCACAATATCCATTAAATGCCAAAGAGGTATCAAAAACATTGCTTTGCAATGCATTCAATGCTTCTCTGGCACTCAAAGGGTTACTGTATCTGTGAGCAGAAGAAAAACAAACGGGACATTTGATCAGGATCCTGAAACATATATGCTGATCATTACTAGTAACCCTAATAACACATTTCAAAGCAAGGCGTTTGATATCTCTTTGGCATTCAAAGGAATAAAGTGTTGTGTTCCCCAGGCAAACTGCTTCTGGACAGAGGGGATGCATGCCAGGGCAAACTTTATGCGGGTGACATTTTGATTTTACCCTTTTGACTCAGGCGACATTTTGATGTCACTTTTTTGGAGGATCACCATGTAGGCAACAACATTTCAATAGTCAACCCTATAAAATATATACTGTGTCACAAATGTGAAAACCTGGGCTGTTGTGCCGTTGTTGGACTATGCCTGCTCAATGGATTATGGAAGGTGTAGTTTAACAACAATTGGATTGACACAACAGGCCCAAACCTACAGTATAGTCAGTCTAGATAAGCAAAATTACAGAACAGTTTTAGTCAACTGACTGTCAAATATGCCATTTTATGCAAAGTAGGCTGGCTGAGAATTATGGGTGTTGCAATTCACCAAAAACTTGAGGGCCTTAAAGGGTTAGTAAAGTCTGATTTTAATAAAATGTAATATTGTCGATATTAAAAAAATAAATTAACTGATGCAAGTCCCGTCTCTCAAACATGCATGATTTTAGAGATATACGCTGAAAAAGTTCCTCCCTCCCTCCCCTTTCACAGACGTCAGCTGTCAAGCTGACAGAAGGAGACCCCTTGGTGACTCTTCAGTAGAGCCTAAATAGCGCTATCTAAAAAAAAATACTTCATTGGAACGGTCGGTCCCCTGTGATGCAGATGGTTTCCTCCACAGTTCCACCCCTTTCTTAGTACGTCAGCCTCACAGTCTGACATGAATGAAACAACACCGTAAGTTTAATGCTCATGTGAAACAGGCTGTTTGGAAAAGACACATTTTTTGGGAAACTTTTTTGTCCAACTTTTTTGCCATTGTAACTGATCAGATTGCATGGAAAGAGATCAATTGAAAGCAGAAAAAATTAAATCGATAGTTTCACCTTCCCTGGATGTCATTAGAGACAGAACACTGTTTATTTCAACATGGTGTGTGTGTGTGTGTGTGACCAGACTGTGTGTGCGTGTGTATATGTGTGTATGTATGCTTATGTAGGTGTATGTGTTTATGTGTGTGTTTTCATGTGTGTGTGTGTGACAATGTTTGTGTATGTACATGTATGGGTATTTTTCTGTCTTGTGTGTTTATGTGTGTGTGTATCTTTCTGTCTGTTTTATACCTCCCAACATTTCAAATGGCCAAAGAGGGACACTTGTGTTTTAGGTGGTGTTGGTGGGGCATGGCTGGTGGGCAGAGCATTACAGAGAATTTTTAGGCTATTTCATGGCCTATTGAGACCTTGTGTAACCTAATAATTGACTTATAATAAGGTTAAATAATTTTATTTACACAGACTAATTTATAAACCCATATACTGAAGTTTACACAAACAATAATGTGAGTTGTATTGCTGTGGAGAAATGTAATACACTTACATACACACCACACAGTCTAATCTCCTGAAAAGAGGGACACCAAGGTGGGAAAGAGGTACAGAGGGATTTGGGTCTCAAAGATGTACAGTCCCTCCTAAAGAGGTACACTTGGAATGTATGCTGTTTATCTGTGTGAGTATATCTTTGTGTCTGTTTGTGCATGTATGTGAGTGTGTATCTGTCTTTGCTTGTGTATACATGAATTTATGTGTGCAAGACTGTATGTCTTGAACATTTCATCTCTTCTCATAGAGTATCCCCTTACCTATCTCCATCTTGATGATAAACAGGCAATATAGGTCAGTTGGGATAGCACGGTTGCCTTCATTGCACCATTAATTCATCAGCTCCTGCAATACTTGCCAGCTAATGTTTTGCACACTCTAGATGAAATTAAAATTTCCTTTCAATACTGCTTCTTATAGCATATTGTACATATGGACTTAATGAGTCACATAGGGAAAATAACATGCAAACTCCTGGCAAACAGTCTAATTCTGCAAAATACAGTGTTGATAAATGGAAGCTATGGGTAAAAGCTATGGCAGGCATGTCAGCACACTCAACAATTTCTCTAATGAGGGCCGCATGTTTAAAATCTCTTCAGAATGGCCGCAGCAATGCCTGCCAATGTCTGTACTGTTATTTTGCTAGGGAGTTCTGGAGAGAGGGATTAAATGTAAAGTTTCCTGCTCTGCTAAGGCTGTTCCTATAATGAGCCCAGTGCCTATCTTACCTCTAGGACAGGGGTATGCAGAAGACTTTAACTGTCAAACTGTTGGTGACTAAAACTCCCATCACATACCTCCCAACATTTAAACTGGACAAAGAGGGACACTTTTGTTTTTGGTGGTGTTGCTGGGGGTGTGACTGATGGGCAGGGCATTAACAAGAACTTTTAGGTTGCTATATGCTCTATTGACACCTCTTTATGCATGAATAAATGATTTAGAGCAAGACCAAATTATTTTATTTACACAGACTAATTTATAAACACATATGCTGAAGTTGAATCAAACATTAATGTGAGTTGTATTGCTGTGGAGCAATATGATACATTTAGATACACACCACGCAGCCTGAGCTCCTAAACAGAGGGACACCAGGGTGGGAAAAAGGGACAAAGGGATTTAGTCCTCAAAGGTGGACTGTCCCTCCTAAAGAGGGACACTTGGGAGCAGGCACGTGCACACATAGACACCAAGGGGTTGAGCACCTGCCCTTTTTGTCCAAAGTACCCTCTGCCCTTTTAACAACATAAATAAATAAATAAATAATTATGAGAAGTGCCCTTTTTTTCATATGAGCCCCTGCCCCCCAAAATGTCTGTGCATGTCCCTGTTTGGGAGGTATTCCATCATTCCCCACCATCCAGCAACTAGAGAACCAAAGGTTACCTAATCCCATTCTAGAAGGTGACGCCAATCCAAGCTGATCTAAAGTTACACTTGGACCAGCAGGGACTGTAATTAAAACAATAAATCCTGTTAGGGGCCCACTGTCCATTAGCTAGAAGGCCACATCTGGCTTCTGGGCACCATGTTTGATGTGCCTTATCTATTGAATAATATTGATAACATTGATAAAGAAAAGAGTTTAGCCTCTTGGATTGTAGAAGAGTCTCTATCTGATGGCACCACCCTGAACTGCTGAAAGGAGCCATTTTGGAGTTGCACAGTGCGACCCCAATCCTTCTACTGTCTACTCTCCTATCAGCAGACTTTGTAAACCATTCCAAAAAACAGAAAAATACACTATTTAATTCATTCCAAAATTACAAAAATACCTTTGTAAAGGCACTGGATTCCAGCAACTCCTCCCCTCCAATTCTCCTTTGATCTATTGCAGGGAAGACAGATGGGGGAGTTGGTAGAAGTCATCAAGAGTAAGAGAGGTCCCTATTTTCTCCTGCGCCCTAAACTTACCTGCTCTAACTGAAACCTGGCTCTCTCACTCTGACTCCGCCTTTGAGGCAGCAATCTCCTATGGTGGTCTGTCCTTCTCTCACACTCCACGCCTATGGGGGAGGTGTGGGACTGCTACTCTCTAAACACTGCTGTTACAAACCACTTTCTGCCCCCTCCTCTCTCTGCTTCTCCTCTTCTGAGTCGCATGCTGTCTGTATCTTTGGTCCTGTCTCTCTTCAGGTTGCAGTTATCTATCGCCCACCTACCAACACCTATACACCTTCAAACTTTCTCTCTGACTTTGAATCACGGCTTTCCTTTTTCCTATCTTTAGACACACCTTCTCTTATTCTGGGGACTTCAACTGCCATGTGGATGATCCCTCAGTCTCCTGGGCATCAGTCTTTCGTTCTCTAACATCTGCATTTGGACTACAACAGTGGACAGATGATAGTACTCAGAGGGATGGTCACTTGCTAGATCTTGTGTTCACTAGAGGCTGTGCACTCTTGGATTTCAACATCTCCTCTCTTCCACTATCTGACCATCATCTCCTAATATTCAGCACCACTTATAAACCTTCCGCAATCCCTGATTCCTCTCCCCACTTCACGAGTAACCTCAAGTCACTTAATCTCACTGCTCTGCAATCCTCCCTGGCTACTGGACTTTCATCCATTCCCACTAATCCTGACACTAACAGACTTGTCAACACCTACAACTCAGTCCTGTCCTCCTCTTTGAACCTGCATGCTCCTCTCTCTCTCAGATGCACCCGTAAAACCAATCCACGGCCATGGCTTAATAAGGACACCAGCTTCCTTCGCTCCTGTACCAGTTCAGCTGAACAACTCTGGATAAAGTTGGGCTCTCTGGCAGACTTTCTGCACTACAGATTCCTCCTTTCTTGTATTAACTCTGCTCTGTCCCTGACAAAAAAAAAATATTTTTCACAACTAATTAGCACACACAATTCCAAACCCCCACCACATTTTCTCTACTTTTGACTCCCTTCTCCTCCCTCCATCTGCATCCCTCTCAAACTCTATACAGCCACAAGAGTTTGCATACTTCTTCAAAGCCAAGGCGGACTCGATCCAGGATAATATCCTATCCTCCCTCGTTCCCCTCCTGCCACTCTGGACTCTTTTTCACTAACCTCCTAACCTCCTCTCCCTCCACTACATAACACCTATTCTCAAGAATAACTCCACTGACAGTACCACATCCTCTAGCTATCAACCGATTTCTCTCCTACCATTTGCCTCTAAGCTCTTGTAACGCCTAACCTACTCCCGCCTACTTGACTTCCTTAACATGCATAATCCACTTGACCAGCTATAATCTGACCTCTGCACTGCTCACTCCACTGAAACTGCTCTCGCAAGAGTGGTCAATGATCCACATATTGCCAAATCACAAGGTCACTATTCTATACATAGTCTTCTTGATCTCTCCGCTGCTTTTGACACTGTTGATCATGCACTTCTCCACCAAATTCTTCACTCCTTAGGAATCCGTAACTTAGCATTAGACTGGCAATCTTCATATGTAACTAACCAATCCTTCAGTTTCTCCTCTCTCACCTCTTCATCCTCTCCTGTCCACCTCTCTGTTGGTATTCCTCAAGGTTCTATTCTAGGACCATTTCTGTTTTCTCTTTACACAATAATACTTGGTGATCTTATTAACTCATTTGGTCTCAAATATCACCTGTATGCAGATGACACCCAGCTTTATTTATCTGCACCTAAACTGACTTCTGATATTCAATCTAAAGTCACAGACTACCTCTCAGCTATCTCAGACTGGATGGCTCATAGGCACCTCAAGCTCAATATGTCTAAAACGGAGTAATACTCATCTGATCCAGGTCTGGACAACTAGTACCCTTCTAGGTGACTGTGAATGGCACTACCATAAATCCAATATCAGAAGCACGGTACCTAGGGGTGATAATTGACACATCTCTCTCATTCTCTCCTCATATTAATACCATCGATAAATACTTCCGCTTTCTCTTGCATAACATTGCTAAAATCCGTCCCTTCTTCTGTTCCTTCACAGTCAAAATTCTTACAGAAGCACTCATCATTTCCCGCATGGACTACTGTAACCTTCTTCTCTCTGGCCTTCTTGCCTCCCAGCTCCATCCTCTTCAATCCATACAGAATGCTGCAGCATGAATTATCCTATTGTCACCTAGGTTTGTTCATGCCCCCCTCCTCCTCAAATCTCTCCAGTGGCTGACTATAAAACTTTGGATCGCTTACAAAATTCTGCTTCTCTCATTCAAAGCTCTTCTCTCCTCTACCCCTTCCTACATTTCCACTCTGATCTCCCACTATACCCTATCCCGCTACTTAAGATCAGCCAATAACAATCTTCTCTCAGCTCTTTTTGTGTCTATAGCCCTCTCATGTATCAAACCTTTCTCTCTCATTGCTCCTTATTTATGGAACGCTCTACCTCCCACTCTGCATCACTGCACCTCTCTGATGGTCTTCAAATCACGATTGAAACTACACTTTCTTAACAAAACTTAAACATGTTACATGGTACTGACTGGACAACTTAGGCTCTTTATAAATTATTTACTTTATGTCCCCTGTCCTAACCAGAACTCTGGCACTATATTCAGCACTTGAACCTTTTGTACTCTGCATGTCTCCCGTTACCACTTTAGATTGTAAGCTTTCGGGCAGGGACTTCACTTCCAGTGTTTCACTTTGCAAAGCACTTGTAACCCTGTATTATGTATGTATATCTTTATTTATATGGCGCCACACAGTGTACGCAGCTCCTTACAATAGATGTATGTTACAATAAATAAAAGGGGATAAAATAGGTGCCACATTCATTGAAACAATAGGAGAGAGGTCCCTGCCCCAAGGAGCTTACAGTCTAAATTTGTAAAAGGAGGCAAACAACAGGTTAAGAGGGTGTCAAGTGCTGTGAGTTCAAATGCTGAGTTTGGCCAAAGGTAGTGTATGGTCCTAGTGCTCCAGAAGATAAGATTTCAGGGTAGACTTAAAGACAGGGGGGGATTGTTCAAGACATAGGGAGAGGGGTATGGAGTTCCATTAATGGTAAAAAGAAGGACTTTGTAACTGATGCATTGCTGTACTGTCAAAACCCTTCAATTGTAAAGCACAGAGTACACTTGTGGTACTATATAAATAAACATATTCATGCATTCTATTGAAATGTTGCCCTCTATTTGGCAATCCTTAAGCGCGTTGCATCAGAATGTCTTCCTTTTGATGCAGGCGACATTATGATCTCACCTTTATGATGGTGGCCTAATAGAGGGTGACATTTCAATAGGATACCTGTCTCAGCATGGGACACCAGTCAAATTTCACTGGCTCATTCTTTAAGTGCTCTGATAGTGTCAAGTGCATTGTAGTAATTCAATCACTACTACTGTACTGTATATTTTGCTAAAAAAAAATGTGCATAATGAGCATTAAATACTTTTTCTGATTGTTAAAGATCTGTCAAGGATTATTATTATGTTTTACATCAGGTCAGAATTTATCATCTAATAGAATTTACATGAAGGTCCTGATTGTTTATGCCCAAGGGCAACAATAGCCCACCTGTCCTAAGCCTTGAGATCACCTCTAGAAATTGCAGCCACAGAAGTCGGAGCTGCTCTGATCGATTTGTACACCACTCCCCTTTGTGTCCTCCAGTAATCATCCCCATCTAGTACAATCACCAGTGTGAACAACCCTATAGGGGCATGGTTAACTACTGTATCCGTTTGAGTGACAAAGTGGTGTGCAACCCATTGCAAAGCAATGTGTTCCATACCCCTCTGGAACTCAAAGGGTTATTTTTTTTTCTTTTGAAAAGTTTTTATTCAATAATAATGCACTTTATACATCACAATAAGACCATTTAAAACTTTCCATATAACTTAACATTACATATAACGCAGACAAACAACACACACACAAATCCAGACCAGCAAGTATCCTCTTTTTTATAAATCCTATACCTTTTAATTCTTTTGACTAGAGTGATCATTTATTCTATTACCCCGATATCAATCTATTGCATCTATAGCACTCTGCCATAATTCAAACCATCCCTTTTTTATTCCAATCCACCTAGTAAGACTTTGCTCCATCTTAAAGTTATATTTACAGTGTTGTTTAATAAGAGCCCAGATCGGTATGACATTCGTTTTCCAACATTTCACTAGCTCTAATTTTGCCACTATTAAAATATGGGTTATCATCATCCTTTGTATCTTACTCATTATTGGCCAACTAAGGTGGAGCAAAATCTGTCTTGTTGTACACGCCAGCTCTATCTTACATTTCTCCTTTATACGCAAAATAACCTCCTTCCACAGATACTGAACTTCTGTGCATGTCCACCAAACATGCAAAACATCTGCATGTGCAGCTTTACAACGGCAGCAATTATGCAGAACCATTTCATAAATTTTATGTAACCTAGCTGGCACATAGTGCCATCTGTTAACCACTTTATAATGATTTTCTACCAAATTTAAACAGTGAACCGCCTGATTAACTGACTGCAATGCACGTATCCAATCCTTCTCCTCTATTTTCACCTGTAAATCTTGTTCCCACTCTTTTAATGCTGGAAAAATTAACTTCATTCTCATATTAAACAGTAATCTTGAGCATTGTGTAATCAAATTCTTATTGAGAGGGGTTTTTATTATCTCTATTAGCATCAATATATTTTTAGAGGGATGATTAATCCTATGTTTCACCAAAAAATTACTTACTCTTATATAAGTGTATATTTCACCTTCGGAGATATTATACTGTTTTTTGAGTTCCTCAAATGATTTAAAGGGATAGTAATGCCTAAAATGTAAAAAAAAATATGTTGTAGGGTTTATCCCCCTGAGTAAAACATGAGTAATCCCACTGCTGAAAGGTGTTTTATTCAAAAGTTATTAATTTTCAAAGCTGGATTTTTTAGGTGCAATATAACAGTGGCCTGAAATTTTACAGTGGCGCTGTTGCTACACCATCCTATGGAGATTTATGGTCCCGGGACCAGAGCTGTCCATAGGATCGTGTAGCAACAGAGCCACTTTACAGTTTCAGGCCACTGTGATATTGCACCTAAAAAATTCAACTTTGAAAATTAATAACTTTTGAATTAAACACCTTTCAGCAGTGGGAATACTCTTGTTTTACTCAGGGGGATAAACCCTACAACATATTTTTTTTTACATTTTAAGTATTATTATCCCTTTAATCTTATTCTGTTTAACTAAATCTCCTATAATTTTAATCCCTTTTTCTTTCCATCTATCTAATTTCAGATCTTGTACATTACCCTCTATTGTTCTAAGTGGTAAACAATCCAACATTTTCCCTTGCATATTTAACTTATTCTTAATATTGAGCCGTAATCTATATAACTGTTTGACCCCCACCATATCCAACTTAATACCTAAATTATGGACATTCCAAAAAAGTTCCTGTATGTCTATTTTCCCTGAACTTATTGACTCTATATAATACCACGAATCCTTGATCGCATTTTCTTTCAATATATTTGTTATATGGGAAAATAAACAAGCTTTATGTATATCTACTATTACCCTCAAAGGGTTAAATTAATTCTTACAGTGGATCTGTCTCTGACGTGAACATAGCCTAAGGCTGTGCTTAACCCTTTGGATGCTAAAGGGGCTTCAAGCAATGTGTTGGACAGCTCTGTAGCATTCAAAGGGTTAAAGATAAAAAGAAGCTGTGAACACATAACTGATCAGAGAAAACAATGTAACTAAATAATAAATAAAACTAATATATTGTGCTCAGTAAAGGGGATGCAGAGCAAGTAATATAATTCTGTTGCAAAGCAGCTATTATTGATACATACATACGACAAGCATGTGATGCGTGGGGAAACTTGATCATCACCTAATTCATAGATGAAGTGGCGGAAAGTTCTTTTTATCAGCAAATTAAAAAGTGGTGAACTATAAAATTGCTTAATTATTTGCAAGAAATGACTTTTGTATAAGTTCAAACATCAATCACAGACTCATTAGCTTCTATTAGTGAGCAACGCTTATCCTCCTGGCTTGGATCCATCATCTTCCTTTTGGAAGACCTTGCACGTCATTGTAGGCCATAGCGGTAGTTAGAAGTTAAAATATTTATAACACTACTATTATTTGACCTGGGCTTAGATTCCCTGGCAGTTGATAATTTTATCAAAGATTTTAGCTGCAAATTTCTCCATAGACTTCATAGGAATATGTTAGATAAAACTAGGGATAACTCTTATCGACTGCAATGTAATCTATGACCTGGTGGTGAATGTGGGACAAGAGGTCCTAAGGATAATGTACAAATATGTCAATGGAGTTCTGCTGGTCCTAGACCAGGGGTGTCCAAGTTCGATCCTCAAGGGCCATGAACAAGCCAGGTTTTAAAGATTTCACAGATTAAAGGGGATCTTTCACCCCTATACAAGTTTGTCTTAATAGTTATGTTATATAGCAAATATGTTGAATACTGTATAAATTTATTTTTTTTAATTGCTGTTTTACCAAAATTGAAGGAATAAGTATTGCCCTGCACCCTGCTTCTGGAAGACTGCGGTTACCAGCTTTGTACCGCAGTCTGTCACTCTGCCTCTGCTCCCCACCCTCTGTCCAGCCTCCTCCAATGACTGAAGATTTCTGCCTGTAATCTGGAGCAGTCTCTGGCCAATGCGAGCACTCCAGCTTACAGGCAGAAAGCCTGCATCATCAGAGGAGGCTGGATAGAGGGAGGAGAGCAGAGGCAGAATGACAGACTGTGGTAAAGAACTGGTAACCGCAGTCTGTCCGGAAGTAGGGTGCAGGGCAGTATTTATTCCTTGAATTTCGGCAAAATAACGATTATAAAAAATAAATGTATATAGTATTTGCTGTATAACATAAATATTAAGACAAACTCATATAGGGGTGATAGATCCCCTTTAAAGGGATAGTAACCCCCCCGAACAACGTGACGCCAAAAGACAGCAATTGTACAAACATACTGAACTCCCTTAGTCCCATCTCTCAGATCTTTATGGTTTGAGAGATGTAAGGCAAGACAGACCTCCGCTCCCTCCCCCTTCTGCCTGACGAGGTGTAAAGCTGTCAGAGGCAGAATCCGGTCGGCCGACTTTCGGCGGCTCTGCAGGAGCGCTGTCATCTAGATATCTCCGTATAATTACGTCATCGGAATGGTCTACAACATGTGCTTGCAAGCCAGGCACATGTTTTAGACCATACCCATGAAGTAATAATATGGAGATATCTAGATGACAGCGCTCCTGCAGAGCCGCTGTCTGGTGCTGGAAGCAGGATCTCATGACGTCCGCTATACAGCAGACGTATGAGAAGGGGGAGGGAGCGGAGGTCTGTCTTGCCTTACATCTCTCAAACCATAAAGGTTTGATAGATGCTACTAAGGGAGTTCAGCATGTTTGTACAATTGCTGTCTTTTGGTGTCACGTTGTTCGGGGGGTTACTATCCCTTTAAGCTTAGGTGAGTTAATCAGAGACTCATTCATTTTGATCGGCCTGTCTGGGCTCAAAGAGGGCAATCCTTAAACTCTGGACTGTTAGTAGCTCTTGAGGACTGAACTTGGACACCCCTGTGTTATACCCCAAAGGAGAAACTCATGTTATTTACTTTGGGCTCTTTACTTTATTACATGATGAGAAACGAGGACCAGTGCTCATATACATGCCCTCTCCTTGGTGCAAGCAAAAAGAACAATATTTTGTTGTCAAGACCTTAGAACATAGACACTAACCCCTTAAGCACCAGCGGTCCCGGAGTGTGTGGTCCTTTAAGGACCAGATAGGGAAGTTCAATGTGCCACCCCACGTGACTGATCACTCCAAACAAGGGACTGAAAGAGATCAACTTCAGTCCCCGGTATTACTCCTGGAGAAGCGTGGTGAGTAAAAGTACGTGACGTACCAGGACCGTCACTGGTCCTTAAGTGCTGGACCAGCGTGACGGTCCGGGTACGTCAATGGTCCTTAAGGGGTTAAGCAAGCACAAAACAAAAATAGGCTCCTGCACCTACTTTAGTGTAGAATCATACTTGTCTCCCCCATCTGAGACTGATATATGAAGAGGAATTTGATTAGTTCTGGAGCAAATAAACAGCACTACAGGGAAAAGAAAACTATGACGTTGATGTACTGGGAAATGTTGAATAATTCTGGTGCAAATAAATGGAAACATAGGGAACCTATAACAATCCCCATTAACTTAAATGAGCTGTGTACCCCCATTTAATGCTACAGAGATCTCCAACGCATTTACGTCACTGAAACAAAAAAAAAGCATCCAGATCTCCATGTATTAATACATTAGAACGATCACATAACACATAGTTCCACAGGAAACCATAAGTCTTACGTATCTGAAGATAGACACACTTCCTCATAGACCTGGTTTACTTTGATTAAGTACATATAGCCCAGAATGCGTAAGTCTTGTTGTTTCCTGTGGATCTTTGTTTCAGATTTTGTCAGTGATCAGTTAATAGCTGTGTGTTTACATCACTTTGCATAATAAATGCTTGTTTTTACACTTTGGAGTGTGTGTGATCATATTGCTTTATTCAGCCTTGGAGCACCAGATGCTTTGTTGTCTCTTTGATTAGATGGCAGATGTGGAGAACCGAGTCAAATACACAGGGTGTGAGTAGACTGAACTGTTACTAATACAGGTTACTTTGAGTTTTGCTACATTTACTTTCTTTACATTGGAGACCTCTCTGGCATGCAAGGGGTTAAAATCCCCATTTAATTCAATTGGGATTTAAAGAAGTTTTATTGTTCCTAAAATGCTGTTGGTATGCCCCAGAACTGTTCCTCTTATCCTTCAGTAAGGTCAATTGTATGAAGCAGAAGTGGAACAAATTTGGAACAATGTAACTTGGGAAAAAAATAAAAAGCCACGCAGATTTAAATAGAGATTTGATAACCTTAAAGGCTAGAGAGGACTCCAATGACTCTGAGGAGGAGGAGGAAGTGACCAGTACCAGCACAGGAGGGTACGGAAGCCATGATTCCCCAAACCCTACATCATCTCCAGGGATCTGGGGTAAATTTCTGACCAAACCATCAAAGGCACATGAAGAACTGGATAGCAGTGTGAGCACCACAGGCCATCTGCTTGTGCCTGCTGCTACTGCTGCAAGTGTGCTTTCTGATCAGGAAGAGGAGGAGGAGATGATGGCAAGTGTGACAGCAGGGCGCCCTAAGACACAGTTGCCACCTCAAGCAGTCCCACTACTACTGCTACCATGCAGCACCTAGAGAGTCAGAGTGTTGGGGTGAGGGAGGGGTGATGTTGAAGGTGATGTTGTTAGTGAAGCAGCTGGTGGAACTAGCATGAATGCAGTAGATCCTCCTACTGAGGTGGAAGAGGAAGTGAAGACGAGCAGCCACACTAGCAGTTAAGGGAGCCCACAACATCCCCTGACCCTGTTATTCACCTTCTTCCAGCATTGTGCCTCTGGGAAATGATGCTGGGGAAGGCAGAAATGGCTAGTAGCAGTAATTCCATTCCCATAAGCACAGATGTGCTGCCAGTCTGTCTTCTTCACTTCAAGAGATGGCAAGTTTGACAGTAGAAGACCCTCTGTCACATTTGTCATCATCATCATCACCAACCACTGAGATTCTCATAGAGCAGCAGCAGCAAGAACGGAATGTTGGTGGGGTTGAGAGGGTGATGGCGGAGCAGCTGGGGTGGAAGAGACATTAATGGCCTTTTTAGCCCAAAGCAAAAAGGAATGGAAGACCGAGATGCAAATGGGGAGGAGATTCACCACCACCAGCAGAAGTGAGATTGCAGAGTTTGCTGCTGCTGTAATTTCTGCTGCTGCTGAGTTGTAAGGGCAGAAGGTTGATGATGAGCATGCTAGTGTGCCACAGACCACCATGGACACAGTGTGAATGGGGTCCAGGAGTAGTGATGTAGGACTAGAACAGTTTCCACATGCCAGCAGAAATACTCATCCTCATCCTAGCTGTAGTGCTGATTCTGAGGCAGCAGCAACAGCTACATCATCCTCTGCTCAAGTCAGTGCCAAGGATTATGAAGAAGAAGAACACTATGTTTCTCTTGGGGCAGGCACAGTGCAGTCATCAGTGACAGCACTGTGTACGATTTGTGATAAGTCAGTGAAAAAGGGAAAGGAGGGAATGCACCTGGGCACAACCACCATCATAACACACATGAAATGCAGACACCGTAACATTTATATGAAACATGTTAAAGCCTAATACCCACAAAAGAAATTGGGTGCCACTGTTGCTGTACCCCCTGTCTCTCCCGAAAGTCAACAAAAGGAGAGATGGAAATCAAAGTGGAAGAAGAATAGAGAAACACAGCCAGAGCCTGAAAAATATCAATATATCTGGCTCGCCATCACCTTCTTGTGTTAGGGTCCGGGCATGGGAAGACATAGAAACATCTTCTGATGATCCACCTCTGCCATGGTTACCTCCCCCACCAGAGGATAGAGATTCTGTAGATTAGAGGATGTGGCAGTTTGTGTCCCCCCCTTGCACATTGTGTGCTGCACTGACCACACATGGCAATGTGGTGGAGTATAATTGCAGGCATGGAATCAAGAAGCATCTGAGGAGATTCTCTCCTGCAGAATATGCTATGCTGGCAGCAGGGAGGCTTGATCATTATTATTAAGACTGCAAGTTATCATGTGTCCTTAGTGGGGAGAGGACATGGGGCATAGTGACAGCAGCAGTACTTTATTTCTGGGGGGGATTATTGTTTTTACATTGTGGACCTAAGCATCAAGGTGTTTGCTTCTTTTCTCCACTTATACCTGAAGTACTGGGGGCTAGTTGTGTTGCTGCTACTACCTCAGGGACATCACTGGAACTAGTAGTAGCAAGTGGAAGCTTGATCATCATCATCCATATTACTGCTGTTGGCGATCCCGTTCCCTTGGAGTTGCCTAATCATACTGCTGCTTAAACTAGTCTACAGGAGCAGCAGAAAGAACATCAGTCACAAATGTCACAATGAAACCGGGACATTTGCCAGTGTCCAGTGGCCACCATAACATGACCTGCTTGCACTGTTCTTTATATAAACCAGAGGTCTACAAAAAACAATTTTGAGGGGCTTGTTTCTGACAAGACAAAAAAGATAGGGAGGGCGCCCAGTAGTGTAATATTGTAACTATCTAAAAGCAGAGTTTATTTTCCAGGACAAATGCACATATATTAAAAAGTACAGGATAAAAGAGGTAAACAAGCCTATCTCCCTCCCGGTTTACTCCACCTCCACAGCAGACAGTCACAATGTCCCATCTCCCCTGTGTATCTTCCCCCTCTCAGGGTAGTCCAATATCATTAAACGCTCCAACCTGCTTCCAACAAAATGCTGCGTTCTATCAGAGCTTCTTCTCCAATTCCACTGAACTGTCACTTATAAAGCCGGTGACAGTTCAGTGGAATTGGAGAAGACGCTCTGATAGAAAGCAGCATTTTGTTGGAAGCTGATTGGAGCGTTTAATGATATTGGACTACCCTGAGAGGGGGAAGGTATATTGGGGAGTTGGGAGGCTGTGGCTGTCTGCTGTGGAGGTGGAGTAAACCTGGAGGGAGATAGGCTTGTGTAACTCTTTCAACCTGTAAGTTTTTAATATACGTGCGTTTGTCCTGCAAAATAAACTCTGATTTTAGATTTCTTTTTCTTGTGCTTTTATGTGTTTGTCCAGATTTTTGAGAATGGAGATTCTCCATTGATGGGCTGCATAAAAAAGCATTCTGAACGAGTTTGTGCCTATTTTCTCTGTAAGCGAGTGTGGCTGATGGCTTACTAACACCTTCATTGAACTATACCATCTTGTGAACATTAACTTCATACTATCTATGTCATTACTGTGAGGAATATAGAGATAAGTGACTAAAATTCACCTCTCTTTTGGTCATTATTAACCATATGTTATTTCTCTTGTGGGGAATGCATTGTTTATTGATTATCTATATATTTATTGCTTGTGGTTTATTATAGGGTCTACCCAGCGCATATATACTTTTTGGATATTATTTATAATTATTCTGAGCTGCCCAAACCTGGGCTTGCTGAGAGAGGAAAAAACTTGGGTATGGTGGGGGAGGCTTACCCCAAAAAAGGCATCTCCCACATACTATAGGAATGCGTAGACACAAAGGTGATATTTACATGCTCTTATTTCATTTATTGCAGAAGCAATAGCACAATTCGTATTTACTAAGATCCATTTACTTCTGTTAAATTAGCACATTGCATTAAAGGGATAGTAATACTTAAAATGTAAAAAAAATATGTTGTAGAGTTTATCAACCTGAGTAAATCAAGGACACTCCCACTGCTGAAAGGTGTTTCATTCAAAAGTTATTAATTTTCAAAGTTGAATTTTTTAGGTGCAATATCACAGTGGCCTGAAATTGTACAGTGGCGCTGTTGCTACACCATCCTATGGAGATTTATAGTCAACTGACCAGAGCTGTCCATAGGATTGTGTAGCAACAGCGCCACTGTACAATTTCAGGCCACTGTGATATTGCACCTAAAAAATTCAACTTTGAAAATTAATAACTTTTGAATGAAACACCTTTCAGCAGTGGGAGTACCCTTGTTTTACTCAGGGGGATAAACCCTACAACATATTTTTTTTTACATTTCAAGTATTACTATCCCTTTAAGCATGAACGGCTCGCTTTAACCCTTTGCGTGCCAGAAGGGTACGCAACACATTGCAGAGCAATGCATTGCATTCCTCTCTGGCACTCAAAGGGTTGAGGATTCCCATACTTCATCCATGTGCTTTCTTTTGCATCTTTGTACACTGACTTAGAAAATAATAATAATATACGCTCACAGTGATGCATACAGCAAGTGTGGCTCCTTAATAAGAGGGATTGGAACCATTCCCTGCAGCACTGCAGCTACAGAAGAGGTGCTGGGCTTTAACTGTTACCATTGAAGATTATAGGAGGATGAGCGCCTGTGGCATGTCTTTAAATCTGGCGTCGCTGTGGTGTTTACTGCACAGCGCCCTGGTAGAGGGACACTAACTTCCTTGTCATTACTACAAATAAACAGCTTCTCCCAACATGCTCGCAGAATGTAAAAAGTAACCACCGTGGAAAGGAGCCTTTGAAAATCAATAAGCACATCCAGTGTCTGGATATAACTTTTATTTATACAGAATCTTGTTGGGGATTTTTTTTTTCTCCTCGATAAATAACAATGTGTTATGTGTTAGCTTGTACTGTGGTTAGTTTTCTGTAAGCGGAGCTGAATGTGGGTGCCTTATTAATGCGGTACTGGGGAACTGATTAAAAGTTTACCTGTCTACATGAAGATGAGTTCCACACTTCCCAAGTGTCCCTTTTTAGTCTGGACAGTCCTTCTTTTAGACCCAAATGCCTCTGTCCACACTGATGTCCCTCTTTTTAGGAGATCAGACTGTGTGGGGTGTATATTAGTGCAGCACATTGCTGCACAGCAATAAATCTTATGTTGTTTACACTTCACTAGATGTGTGTTTACAAATTAGTTAGTGTAAATGAAATATTTTGCTCATTTTGTGTCACACTCACCCAGCAAGAGTCTGAACCCAGGTATGGGCATCGAGTGCCAGGAAAGCAAGGATACACTGGAGCACCAAAAGCTGGATCAGAACCCTTGAGCAGAGACGTCAAACAACAAGCCAGATGTCGGAACACAGTAGAGGTGCGGGAAGCTGATCTACAGGCCAGAGGTCGGAACACAGAAGAGGTGCGGGAAGCTGATCTACAGGCCAGAGGTTGGAACACAGGAGAGGTGCAGGAAGCTGATCTACAAGCCAGAGGTTGGAACACAGGAGATGTGCGGGAAGCTGATTTACAGGCCAGAGGTTGGAACACAGGAGAGGTGCGGGAAGTTGATCTACAGACCAGAGGCCGGAACACAGAAGAGGTGCGGGAAGTTGATCTACAGGCTAGAGGCCAGAACATAGTAGAGGTGCGGGAAGTTGATCTGCAGGCCAGAGGTTGGAACATAGGAGAGGTGCGTGAAGTTGATCTGCAGGCCAGAGGCCGGAACACAGGAGAGGTGCGGGATTGATCTACAGGCCAGAGGCCTTAACACAGGAGAGGTGCGGGAAGTTGATCTGTAGGCCAGAGGCCGGAACACAGGAGAAGTGTGGCAAGTTGATATACAGGCCAGAGGTCAGAACACAGGAGAAGTGTGGGAAGTTGATCTACAGGCCAGAGGCTGGAACACAGGATAGGTGCGGGAAGTTGATCTACAGGCCAGAGGCTGGAACACAGGAGAGGTGCAGGAAGTGGATCAACAGGCCAGAGATCGAAATTCAGGAAAGTCACACAACAAGCCAGATGTTGAACACAGGAAAGTCGAATGACAATCCTGATGTCGGAGCACCAGTGTATGAAGTCGATCAATAGGCCAGAGGTCGGAACACAGGACAGGGGTGGAAGGTCAATGAACAAACCAGAGGTTGGAACACAGGAGAGATGTGGGAGCTTGATCAACAAAAAAGAGGTAGGAACACAGGAGATTTTCAGGAAGTCGAGTATGGAGACGAAGTTAGGAAGCCAGAGAACAGAAGAGTCGAATAGCGTGCTGGGTCACCACAGGAAGCAGAAGAGTCACAGATTATCAGGTACTAGAAGCTGAGAACAATACCATCCAAGGGCATGGATAGCTGGTAGTCCCAGGTATTAGATAGGCTGCATTATAGTTCAGAAGGTTTAGTAATCAGTGCTTGGTGCTGCCCACGTGTGGGAGGACATGGACGGACTGTGACATGTTCTAAATCATTTATTCAATTACACAGAGGCATCACTAGGTCATAAAATAACATAAAAATTCTCAGTAATCCCCCAGCCCATCAGCCACGCCCCAACAACACCATCTAAAACACAAGGTTCTCTCTTTAGCCATTTGAAATGTTTGGGAGGTATAAAGTTCTAGCTGATTAGCCTTATTGGTCTTCTTCTCCTTATATCATCATTATCACCTTATTCCCTTGAGTGCCAAACCGATGTCCAACACAGTGCAAAGGAATACTAACTACTAAGAATAACATTAATATTATATACACTTAAATGTCTTGTACTCCAAGCTAGCACTTGTAAAAATTTTCTAGCTGCAGCCTAAGGCCTAACATTTAGTCTTAAATATGCCCTATGTGGGTATCCATTCATACTCTGTGTAGGACACTTTGTAGTCTTCCCTCTAAGGTGAGAAGGAGTGAGTGACCCAACACAGAAAGAGGTAAAACAGCAATTAAAATGTTGCAGGACTGCACGGTGCATTTGTTATCCCATATCATCCCTGCAGAAGCAGTCTTCTTTAACTCTTTCATAGCTGGGTTGCTTGCCTTTACACGCACACGCATTTTGCCTTTGTTATGCACAACAAATACAAATTTCAGTCTCTAGCAGTTAAAAGCCCCACTGAAAATCAATGAGCATTTTTATTTAATTTTATGATGCACTTGGTTTGCACCAGAATTACACTAATTTTCCCTAATGCATAATCCACTGTGATTCTTAATGAAGGCTGCAGATTCGTTGCTTTCCTCCTAATGGTTCCTGGAGTGTGCAAGTCTGTTTTGGAATGCCTCCATTTAATTACAGTAACACAATGGCAATTTCTTCATTGGAACATAATATAAAGCAGCATAATTCCAGAGCACTATTTGAGTTTGACAAATTAATTAACTTGTCACACTCACCAGTTATCTTGCAATCTGTACCACACAGGGAGGAGACGGGCTTCTGGTTTTAGTGATTTACTACTGGAAGCCACTGCAATTAATGGTAAAGCAGTTTGTTATAATATACTGTGACTGTGAAAGTATTAACAGATAGAATTTACACCATGCCATCCTTTTTGCGGTAGACAGTTTCAATCTATGGTAATTTTTCTAAACTGTCAGAATAGTAGTGGTACTGTAGTCCTTTTTATTTAAAGGGACACTATCACCCCTATACAAGTTTGGGTAAAAAGTAACTAAATAGAGCGACTAGCTGGAATACTTGTGTCAATTTTTTTTAAATTCAAGGATTGGCTGAAGTGAAAGGTTTAAAGATGATTATGTGCCTTACTTCCAGAGAGACTGCAGTCTGTCCCTCTTTCTCCGCTCCACTACTTCGTAGTGTCTCGATCCAGTCTCCTCTGATAACTTTGTTTTGCTCAGGGGGATAAACCCTACAACATGCTTATTTTTTTACATTTAAAGTATTACTATCCATTTAAATACACATGTGGTCTACCTGTTGACATATGATTGTAGTATACAATATGTAAAATCCTTTTTAGTGAACATCTCAGAAATATTAGAGATGTTTAGAGAGATTTAGAATCTCATTCTGTACATAATCATTTAAAACTGAATACAATAAAACTTATAAATTGGTGTCTATTATAGGAATTGAAAAAGTGCACCAACCCAGTGGTTGATACGTTGGAGATTTCAGTAGCAACCATGGGGTTAAAGCTATTTTGGTCCTTGCTTGTTATAGTCCAAAGGTGTGTCAGCAAACAGTGGATGGAACTGGGAGTGGGGTCATGTGAGGAGTGGAGGTGTGGCCATGGGTGGAGTGCCTAGAGTGCCTTGCCTAGAGTGCCTGGGATGTATATCCCGCCCTGTCCTTATTACATTTTACCACAGCACTTCAGTCATGACTATCAGAGCTGCCATTAGAAATCTTGGGGCCCAGTACAAACATAAACCCAGGGCCCCTGCACTACATGCATTTGCATTGTATCTTGGAAATATATTTAAAGATGGAGCCCATGGAACTACTCCACCATGAGGTATGATATGAAATGGAGGACAGAGCAGCAGAGGTGAGCTCCACTGTTCTGGTATGATATCTACAGATTATACTTAAAAAGGGGACTGCCAGCAAATCATCCAGAATCCCCATGGGCCAGTCTGGTCATCTGGTGGCCACTTTTGTCATAGCCCCACCAATCATTGGGAACTGCTGGGTGCCTCCATGTCAGACTGGGGAGGAGGGCCTCCCTTCTTGGCTGAACCTCATACACAGGTATTGCCTGTAGCCAGCTGATGGCTGCCCTAATGACTAACTGATTTACAACCTCACTTAGCTTCCCTTGAGTGCATTCAAAAGTCGTGAATATGAGCCAAATCCAGGATGATCCAAGACATCGCTACTTATTTCATAAGCCATACATTGCTTTGAAATGCATTGCCAACTGAAACACAGGATGTCAGTATCAGCATGGAAGCAGAATAGTTATGGAACAAATATACTACCTCTGCCTCAATACAGACATCTCTTAAAGCTAAAGAAGATCTTACACAAATCTGTGGCACACCATCTACACCATAAGGCACAAAAATACCCACTGTTTTAAATGGGATTTATAACCTTTGGAATGCGAAAGAGCTCTCCAATGAATTGCAAAGATAGATTTAACCCTTTGAGTGCCAGAGGGGAACGCAATGCACAGAGGTGTAACTAGAAGCCACGGGGCCCTGGTGCAAGAATTGCCATGGGCCCCCAGACCACATGGGCCCCCCGACCTCATTGCCTCCCCGACCCCATTGGCCTCCCTCAACCACATTAGCCACCTTCACATTGCCCCCCAATCTCCACAATGCCCCTCAATCTCCACATTGCCCCTTCCACAATGCCCCTCAATCTCCACAATGCCCCATCTCCTACCTCCCTGGTGGTCCAGTGGCAGAGGACAGATCTGTGCCTCCTTCTGCGCAGACCTCTTATCTCGCACGGTCCTCTTGATGTCATCTCCCAGCGCTCTGCATTACGAGAGTGCTGGTCTTCCGGAGGGAAATCAGCATATTGCGGGCATTGCGGGTGCCAGGTGAGGGGGTCAGAGGGGACGGCCAGGCCCCTGGAGTGACGGGTCCAGTCGCAGGTGTGACCTCTGCAACCTCTATAGTTATGCCACTGGCAACACAATGCGTTGCGTATCCCTCTGGTACTCAAAGGGTGAAGGCTGTGCACATTAATCCTCTGTGTTACTGTCCTTAACTTGCTTTACAATCTGTAAGCTTTTGTTCAGTGATTGCAACATGAAAACTAAATGGTGTGCAAAAATTAAATTGGGAAGCGCTCATGCTTTAAGTGAGGTAGTCAAAGGAATTACAATGAAATTGTTTATTTATTGGTTAGTGTTTCCATTGCATTCCCTGAATTTCATATGGCAACGTAGTAACATAGTAACATAGTTGATGAGGCTGAAAAAGACATGCATCCATCAAGTCCAGCCCATGCCAAAAACACCCCTGTTGATCCAGAGAAAGGCAAAAAAGCCCACTGGAGCAATTTCCAATGGCAGTCAGATAGTTCCCTGCATCAACATCCTATCTGCTTTGAAGCCATCTGTCATAATTTTCAATATTGTTCTGTGCTAGAGAGACATCTATTGTTTTTTTGAATGCATGCAAGTACGACATCCAGAGGCAAAGAATTCCATAGATATACTGCCCTTACTGTAAAGAATCCCTGCCTTTGTTTTTTTATTTTCAAAAAATCTTTATTAGAGAAATACAATTACAGAGTGAAAAGACAAGGAACAGGCTTACAATACATCTTGTAAGTGTATCAAAATTGAAAAAAACATATATTAGCCATAAGCATCATTTTCTCCTCAGCATACTAAGGGAGAAAGATATTACAAGCTTGCATGTAATCAGTCTTAATAACCGAAATATAGGGAGACAACCCCCACCCCTAGGAGGATTGTCATCGTCATGACGTATCCTAGACACTCAGAAAACAGAATGTATCAAAGAGAACAGGGGCAAAAGAAGAAATAAAAGAAATAGTGTGAAAGCAACACAGACAGTGACACAAGTAGAAGAGGCAAAACGCAGGCTGCCGAGGAGAAAGAAAAGAAATGCATCGCGGAAAAGAAGGAAGAAAGAGAAAGAAAAAAGAAAGGAAAAGAAGGGGGATGGGAAAAGGAAAGGGTAGGGGAACGTGGTTATACCTTACATGGAGTAAATTGGCAACTGATATCATGAGTGTACAAATGACAAACAAGAGGCAAAGGTAACGTCAAAATCTGTCAGCTTGCCCATGGATACGAAATAAAGGTGGGTGTTGATGCGAATTTTCCAATCTGCCAGATAAGGAGAGGCAGTAGATTTCCATCTCTGAGGGATACAAGCTCTGGCAGCAGTAATCAGGAGAAGCCATATTTTAAGGTCAGTAGAGGGAGTAGCACAGGACCCACAGGGAGTATAGAGAGGATGAAGAGTTGATGGGAGCAGGGAAGCTGAAGGCCAGTTAATCTCGGTAGATGAAACCCAATATCTAACCAAAACAGAGCCAAGGCAGGACATGTGCACCATATGTGAACAAGAGTTCCTTCATGAGCACCACACCTCCAACATAATGGGGAACCTCGGGGGGAAAGCCTAGCCAACTTCACCAGAGTACGGTACCACAGTAGCATCATTTTATAATTGTTTCTTTGAGCAAGACATTCCCTGCTACTTTCAATTCCCCCTTCTAGATCATTAATAAACAAATTAAAAAGCATTGGGGCCCAGGACAGAACCCTGAGGAACCCCACTTATGACTTTAGACCAAGTTGAGAAGGTTCCATTTACAACAACTCTCTGCCATCTATCATTTAACCAGTTCTTAATCCATGTACAGATATCACCGCCCAAACCAACGCCTTTTAATTTATGCAATAACCTGTTGTGAGGCACTGTATCAAAGGCTTTTGCAAAATCCAAGTATACTACATCTACAGCAATTCCCCTGTCCAAATTAATACTTACCCTTTCATAAAATGCAAGTAAATTAGTCTGACATGATCTGTTCTTCAAGAACCCATGCAGATTCCTACTAATGATATTGTTTGTCTTCACATAGTTCTGAATAGTGACAGTTAGTTACCCTTCTAGTATCTTACCCAACATGGAACTGAAAGCACATAATACAGTCCATTTTCAGATTCCAAACTCTTATTAATATGAGCCCCTTGGCTTAGGCTTGCTGTCTTCACAGAATATACTGCAGTGCATGTTTTGGAAATGCTTGAGACCCAACAGGTCAAAACAGCTGTCTGTAGGTAAGTTGGCTGGCTCATGGATTTCCAACTGTTGCTTTACTCTATAAACTGTAGAAACAGCAAGCATACGCTAACAAATCCATGCCTATATGGGTATGGATTCTACAAAATGACTGCACTGTCTTTTCCTTTGCGTGTTGCCACGAGGAATTCTGGTAATGCAATGGAAACATTGTAAGCTTTGGATACATTGCTGGAGGCAGGTTTTCTGATCCATTACAGATATATTATTTAGGTGCTGTACTCTGCGCGGTTAAAGGAATTTTGTCACTTTTTTCTTTGCCATAATTTGTAGATTATTTGGCAGAAGAATTAACTTAGATATTTGTCTTTCATACATTAGTCAGACATGTCCAATATGATAAGATATCCATTTTTATGCAGAACTGCATTAGGATCAGTACAACCCTGCTGATTGTGATGTTCATAACTGTGATAATGCAAATATGTTCATATTAAATATATCAATATCCATCTCTCTCTCTCTCTCTCTCTCTCTCTCTCTCTATATATATATATATATATATATATATATATATATATATTTGTGTGTGTGTGTGTGTATATATAGATAAATAGATAGATAGATATGTATATATATATATATTTTTTTTTTTTTTTGCATTTGAACAGATTTGTAGACCAGAGTTTCTCAGCAGTAAACCTCAAGTACAGGTTTTGGGAATTTTTCTACATGTGCACTAATCAGAATGAATGATCCACTGTTTACACACATGCACATAGTTACAAAAAAATCTTTAAAATCTGCACTGTTCGGCTTTGTTCACATGGATGACTTGGCTGCAGTCTGTGTTGGAACATGCCAAGTTACCCATGGCAGTTTACCTCTGATCCACTGCATTTCCCCCCCTTGTGATTCTCTGTGATGGAGTGGCATGGAAGAGGTGTCACAAGGCCGGCCCATGTGGGCATTGGCAATATATTATTGGCCAGTTATCAAAGGACACAAACAAAAATGCATTCTCCAGTATCTTTTGTGTGAATGATCTGTAGGGTAGCCAATAAGCTGCAATGCAGATCAAAAATGCTGTAACCTTAATATGCCCAATGCATGAGTGTGTTCAAGTTGCAGCAACTGCATTCTATTTTGGCAAGATGTTTGGCAAGATGGAAATTGACTGGATGAACAGGAAACCAGCTGATCTACATGGGTGTATTCCATTCAGTGTTATTATTGCCACACAAAAGTCGCCTGCTTAAGGACAGCGGATGAGAAACTCTGTTGTACAGTGTAGCAGAATCCAGCTCACTGTGTAATGTCAATGGTGAAGATGAAATTCACCTGTTGGATTGTAGAGACTTGTCCAATGCATTATTTTGCAATGCGTGTTGAGGTCACTGTCATCTGAGAGTTCCATACTTACTAATGACAAAATGATAAATGTATTCAACCCATATTCCTTAAACAATACTTTTTTTCTAAGTTCTGTAATACACAGGAGAAAATAATTGTGTAAAAAAAGTTTTCTTTTTAATTAAGGATGTTTTCATTTTGGTTCAATGTGGAATTGCATTACCCCCTTTTATATGAAAACCTGGATGTATTATTCATTTGGCCTGAATTTAATGAATTCATGATGGATATTAAGTAAAGCTGACTAAATTAGCTAGTGATTAACAGGCATTTAACAAGTACCTAACAGGTGAAAACATCAGGCATTAAATGACACTTAAATAACATATTAAGAATATGACCCTCAACATGTTGCACATTTGAAGAGAAAAAGGTTCTGCAGAGTTTATTTAAAGGTATAGTAATGTTTCAGAAAAAAAAGGTCCACAGAGAGTGTTATTTCAATACTGTCCGAGTTGTAGTTCAAGAGTAATTCTATATAATAATTCGCTAAAACGTGTGTAACGCCACAATACATGCGCACTAGAGACTGCTGCGCGTGCTGCAGTCATGCACAGTAGAGACTGCCCTCGCAGCAGCTGATACAGAGTGGGGCGCTCCGAAGGAGTGTCCTGCTCTGTATCAGTGATGGCGAGGGCAGTCTCTAGTGAGCATGACTGCACTGCGACCGGCTGCCAGTGGCACTGTTGCCCGTGTAACGGGCTCTTCAACTAGTTGAATGATAAAGTATCCCCCTCACGCCCCTTTTACCTAGTATAAGCCACCTCCCTTCAGATGTGGAATCTGGTCACTTGACCAGGCAGCTCACAGCAAGGAACAATCTTCTTACTGTGACCGTAAGGGAAACCCTGCCCCCTTGACAAAGAAGTGCAGATTTTTCCTTATGATCACTGAAGATTGTCCCTCTCTGCGATCCATCAGGACAGTCTTGCTGCTCTGAGGTTAGCAGTGTTACATCAGTAAAAGGAGCGGAAGGGGATACTTTATCATTCAATTACTCTTGAACTACAACTCTGACAGTATTGAAATAACGCTCTCCATGGCCCAAATACTATGAAGATTAATGGGAGCTGCATTTTTTGTGGAACATTACTATCCCTTTAAGGGACAGTAAAGAACAGGGCCAGTTAACTGTTCCATAACCCTTTGAATGCCCAGGGGAGGGCTAGCCTGGGGGGTAGGGGGGCAATTGCCCCCTGGACCAGTCATATGTCTGGGCTGGTGATCAGCTCCCGCTTGTTGCTGCAAATGTAGCTACAGTAGTGATACCACAGAGCTTACAACTGACAGGGAGATACAATCCAAGTAGATCTACAATAGTAGCATATTCTATTAGATGGTATCACTAGTGTAGCTCTACTTAAATTGTAAGATCTGTAGTTGCACCAGTGTAACCCCATTTCAGTTGTAAGCTTTGTGGTATTGCTTGTCTTACTTCACAACACTAATGGCAATTATAAAATTAACAAAAGTGGGTGGGCTGGGACAGTGGGCTGGAACAAGAGTAGAATCAGGCCACTTGATTGTAGTTGCCCTCCAGGCCACAAGTTGCCAGCCCTCCCCTGTGAATGCCTCAGGGGTGTGTAAAGCATTGGACTTGAAAGTCTGACACACAAATTTTGGAGGCCACACACTCAACACACAACATTTCTGGCTGAGAGGCACAATCTTCCAGGTTGAGTTGAAGCCAAAGGTATCATTTTTCTGCCTCCTTTAGAACGCATGATAGGAGCCATTTTGGGGATGCACAGTGCAGTCCTGGGCATTTTACAAAGTCTAATCCAATTGTAGCTGATTTAATAAAACGTGACATATGCCCTTCAACCGTTTGGATGCTAGCATGGTCTCCAATGCATTGTTTGGCAATGCACTGAAAACCTGTCTGGCATCCAAGGAGTTAATCCAGTAGAAATTGTGTTAATCTGTATTTGTTCCCTACGGTGTGATTTCTTTGCATTCAGACTTGTTCTAGATCATTTTTGTATGAACTAGATTTTTACCTATTGTTCTAATGTGGTTAAAGAAGCAGTGCACCCTTATAATGATTGGTGCATCACTTTCCTTGGCAGATATAATTCATACTGTGCTGTACAGGAGGTGTTCCCAAACCTGTCCTCATGCCCCCTCCAACAATGCATGTTTTCAGGATCTCCTTTCACCCTTTGAGTGACAGAGCATGCCTCTGGCACTCAAAGGTTTAAGCAAAAGTGAATGTAGTTAACTCCAGCAGATCCTTCTGAATGAGCCAGGTTTAACCCTTTCACTGCCAGAGAGATACCCAACGCATTGCAGTGCATGACCTTTCTGGCACTCAAAGGGTTAATCACCTATGCAACAGCGCCACTGTACAATTTCAGACCACTGTGATATTGCACCTAAAAAATTCAACTTTGAAAATTAATAACTTTTGAATGAAACGCCTTTCAGCAGTGGGAGTACTCTTGTTTTACTCAGGGGGATAAACCCTACAACATATATTTTTTTACATTTTAAGTATTACTATCCCTTTAATAATGCGGTACTTATGCTCAATAATAGCACTGTTTTTAACGTTATTGCTATATGACTAAGTATTGGGTGGGTGACTTAATTTAGGGTGATATTTCCGCTTTAAGGTAACAGTTTTAAACTATTGACCTTTTAGGTGCACTTGATGACCAAAGATGAAAACCAGCAATCTAGAGCAATTTACCTCCCAACTGATCAGGGAATATGTTCACAAATGAATTCACGTTAAATAAACAGGATTTTCCCATTTGTGTCCTCGGGGGCAGTTGACAGGCTGTGTTCTCCAGGAAAGAAACACTTTACTTATTGAGTGATATACACACAGCATACAAGGCAACAGAGTGCTTTTAATTAGAGAAAACTAAAGGAATGACAGCTCAGTTGCCCTTGGGGAAATGAGATGGACAACATTGTTGCTCAAGCTCCATATATTAATTAAAACATAAACCTGCCAACCAAAAGTACAAATAATTAAAGAGACATTCGTCTGACCTGAATTTTTTGAACATATCATGACTATCAACTATATTTTATCTCATATATATTTCATAGGAACAGAACAACAGTAAACTTTTTATAACCCCTTGAGTGCCCCTGTAACCCTTTGAGTGCCAGAGAGGTACGCAACGCATTGAGCTGCTTTTTTGTGAAACATTACTATCCCTTTAATGAAAAAAAAATATATGTAAAAGAGCTTTTTCTTCTAAATAAAGCAAGCTGGGAGAATTTTCATTAACTCAGTATCACAGCTCAGATTTGCATTTTGTTTTAAGTCAACTGTTAAAAACAGCACTAGTGATGTTGGTGGCAATTTTTTATTATAATGTACTCAGTTGGAAAATATTGAGTCATAGACTATGGCTCTCCTTAGTAAATGTTAAGAACAATACCGCCTTGTGGCCACAACAGAAATTACAATTTAATGTAAAAAATAAAATATATTTGAGCTGTAAGAAACTATGAATGAAAGTTGCCTTAGGTTAACTCTTCAAGGACCAGAACGGTGTGCAAGGCATTGTTTTTCAATGACTTGCAAACACTTCTGGACCTTGAAGGGTTAGTCATCTGACAAAGCCTTATAGCCATACCTGTAACCTTCTTGTCCCTTGCCTGCAGAGATCCTCTAAGTCCTAGTGGGTGGAAGTGTGACAATGTGACTTTGACATAAAGTGGGTTGGGTTGGATTGGGGTGGGCAGCACTGAGTGTAGAGGAGGCAGGGTTTGCCTTTAAAATGGGAGGAGAGTGGAAAGAACAGGGCGGAGCATAACCAGAACTGGCAGTGAAGTGGGTGGAGTTACAAGATAAATCAATGAATCCTGACAATCTGCCTTTGCTTCTGGACACCCATTAATTAAAGGACCAGTACACTTTGATTATGAAAAAAATAAATATTGGAGGGTGATTCCTGATGAGTAAAATAAGGGTACTCCCACTGCTGAGGGATGCAGATTTCCACAATTATTACAGGTTAAACGGAGAGTATAGTCTAGCAAAAATAAAAGCTAATATTGTAGCAATTAAAATAACCTAGACGATGTTGGTCCTATCTCTCAAACATTTATGGTCTGAGAGATAAATGAAGGTAAAGTTATCTCCTCCCTCCCCTTTCTGTGACGTGACCTGTAAAGCTGTCAGGCGGATATTCTGGTCGCACGACCAGACAAGGCTCTTCAGCAGAGCCAAAATAACATGATCGTGACACAAAAAATTCATTGGAATGGTCTACAAAGTGTGCCTACCAGGCACACTTTGTAGCCTGTTCCAATGAAGCATTTGGGTCACAATCTCATTATTTCGGCTCTGCTGAAGAGTCTTCGTCTGGTCCTGGGACCAGGGTATCCTGAAGCTGGCTTTAGAGAGCACAGAACGGGGGAGGGAGGGGGGGAACTTTATCTTCATATATCTCTCAAATTGTTTTGTTTATTATTTTAATTGCTACAATATTAGCTTTTATTTTTACTGGACTTTACTATAACTTTAAACCCATGTTTTTTTTTTTATATTAGCAGTGCCCTCTAGTGGTTGAATTCCAATTAGTTATTTTGTTACTTTCTAATGGAGAGGAAAGTCAGTGACATAGGCCCACGTGTTCAAAGAAGTAGCGAAATAGCTTTCGTCTTTTGTAACGATTTTTCAAAGTATAGTGTCATTGGGATCATTAATATTTTCAGAGAGTGTCAGTTGTGATTGGAAATTTGTCATTTGTCCTGACTGAAATTGTTGTATGTAATGATAAAAAAATGTCTTAACTAACGACAAAAATACCTTTAAAAATGTCTTAACTAATGACAAAAATGTCTTAACTAAAGACAAAAATTCTCACATTCAGAACACATTCCCTCCACTCTTTTCTTAATGTACAAATTTTGTCTTTTGAAAGACATTTTTTTGTTGTTAGTTACGACAAATTTTCTTTTCCTCTATACAACACAGGAGAATAGTTTAGCCCCGCCCTTGCCCCGGCCCTTTGTCCGTCAATTCTGGAGTTTTGCCGTACACAACGGACATTACTAGTTTTTTTGTCGTATACTCTATAGAAAATATGTCATTCATGCATTCAATTACTTATTTTTGTCTTTCATACGACAATTTTTTGTCGTTATCCCTTTGAACAAATGGCCCATACAGTTCTCCATAGAATGTGATAGAAACTGCAGTGTCACTTCCTGTCAGTTAAAACTTTCAGGAAGTAAACACAGTAAATTCACTACCTGATTATTTGAACTATTACACATTTTGAATAAAACAACTGATAGCAGTGGGAGTGCCCTTGTTTTGTTCTGCAGGAAAAGTTCTATTACATATAGATTTTCATTAAAAAAGTTTACTGCTCCTTTAAGTGAAAAAATCATAGTTCCCGGCTCAGATCATGAGAATTCCCAGGTATGTTTATAACAATTTTTTTAATTACAACATTTTATGGCATTTTACATATGAAGCTATAGACTCTGGACTGTATGTACTTGTATGCCAGTCTAATCCCATAGTGCTTGTCTCTAAATCCTGCACTTACATGAATGTACTACAATGTATAATCACTACAGTGCATGGCGACAGGAACACCCCACCAGACTTAGACTTTAACCCTTTGAATGCCAGAGGGGCATGCAACGCCCCAGCCGGCGGCTCTGCAGCAGAGCCGAGAATGCGTTATTTCAAAAGAATTACTTCATTGGAACTATCTACAAAGTGTGCTTGCGAACCAATGAAGTAACTCTTTTGAAATAAAGCGATCTCGGCTCTGCCGCAGAGCCACCGGCTGGTCTCCAGACCAGGATCTCCTGCTGTCAGCTAGAAGCTGACGTCAGGAGAAGGGGAGGGAGGGGGGAACTGTCAGTGCCTATATCTCTCAAACCATAGCGGTTTGAGAGATAGGATTTGTAGCAAATAGTTTCTTTTTTGCATCTCTACCAAACTCTAAACATTTTTTTGATGGGACATGACTGTCCCTTTAACACCGACTTGATGAAATCCCCAAAATGCTCACAGACTGCCCTTTTTCCTCCCCCTCGGTGCCGGTGGTATTAAAGAGAGGCTTTATGGTGTATGTATGTTAACTGGCATTAGGCAAACATAGGGACGTAGTGATGATTCCAGCTCCTGATTTTGAGTGAAATCACCATCAGTACTTCACTCCATGGTTGCTCCAAACATAACTTAAAAAGCATAAATAACACCATATAAACTAGAAATATTTTTAGGCAATAATCTTTTTTTTTTTTTAATATATAGATATATTTTTTGTTGGCAAGTATTTACTGTACATTGGTGACACTGCAGATCATATGTACAAAGAAAATAGAACAGTTCTGTGACAAACCAACTTCACCTTAGGACACAAAAAAATGTGCAACATTTCGATTGGTTTAAATGGATCTTTTAACCCCCTGAATGCTAAGGAGGTGTCTGACTTTTCAATGCTTTGGAGACCTTTCTAACATTCACGGGATAACGATCTAAATTAAAGCAACACCAACACCTCCTAATAAATCTCTACTTAATCTGGGCAACGAATCCTAATGGCCATTATGATTCAATTCTATGTGGATTTGTTCCTCAAAATTATTTTTTAATTAGTACTGAATATCATGTCCACAGAGATAAAACATGTTTCTTTGCTGCTAGACTCCAAGAGCTAAATTCAGTAACCCCCAAATTCATTTTTTCAAGCACAGTAAGTGATTTAATTAACTGTGCTATGAAAAAATGGTGGCAAAAAAACCCCTTGCTGGCCGCTAAAATTAGAAGTGTTTCAGCCCAATGGAACGGTCATCGCCCCATAAGGTACTGGGGGTCTGTGCTACTTTTGCCTTTCTCCGCCGCCATGGCGGCACACAGCAGCAGAGAAAGATTACATTTATATACATCCTATATAATAATTAGCTAGGATGTTTGTCAGAAGCCATCATGCTCAGTAGAGCCTGCCCGAACGCACAGAATGCTGGGAGCACAGAATGCTGGGAGTTCTGTGCTGGGAGCATAGCATGCTGGGTGCACAGAATGCTGGGAGTTCTGTTCTGGGAGTACAGAATGCTGGGAGCACGGAAAGCTTGGAGGTGCAGGAATGCTGGGAGTTCTGTGCTGGGAGCATTCTGTGCTTTTGGGCAGTCTCTACAGTGCATGACTGAATCGGCGGCAGGAAAAAGAGCAGGACCGGCCTCTTAACATCACCCGGACCTTTGCCCGTGTACACGGGCTTTTACACTAGTTTGATATATATTTCTCTGCTTTGCTAGTCATATGGAGAAATGTTTAATGTGGCTATTCGGGGAGACTTTTGGCTATATGTATATGTGTAGAGACTTTTTACTTTAATGACCCACACATCTGTGCAGATGTTAACCCTCTGAGCCCCAGAGAGGTAAGAATTGCATTGCTCTTCAATGCATTCCGTATCCCTCTGGACTCAAGGGGTTATACTATGCATACATGTGAGGGTTCTTTTTTATGCAACATATATTAATATCTCAATTTTGTTACAGGTACAAGACATGAAGATAGAAGACAGAAGGACCAGAGGAAGAAAGAAGAAGGAAGAAAGAAGAGAGAATGAGATGAAGAGTAGATAAGAGAAAGAAGAGAAGATAGAAGGCGACAGACAGTGGATGACAGGTAAGTGTAACACCGATAAGTCAACGATCAGTGATTGACAGTAAGTCAGGCACCGATCATTAGTTTTTTCCTTTGATGTTCCCATTATTGCTGCTATTTAGCAGCGTTTTGAGAACTTAACGCACAAAATGGACTTTTGGTCACAAGACCATTTCTGTGGCCTAACGTCCGTTGTGCTTTTAGCTGGTAGGGCAATTGAATACTGACTTAGACATTTGCTTTTGTCATCGGTAGCCATTTTTGCCTTACTGGCTGTTTCAGGTCAAGTTATTGAATCAAGTCCCAGGATTCCAAACTCCTCCTAGTGATCTTCTTAGGAGGGAGAAATAAGGAGACTTTGTGATCCTACATCCGCACTACTATTAACCATGTCCACCTCTCTGGACAAGAGACCTAGTACTAATTATAGATTAATAATTTGGAACCTTCAGGATTGATTGATAGTGGCCATTAGGATTTTAAGCACAGATTAAAGTAAGGGAGGGGTTATTATTAGGGCATTTTTGTATTCATTTTTATCAGGTATAGTCAACGGCTGAACTTCCAGCTGTTGGGCAGTACAATTCCCATCATTCCCAACCAGTCACTGGTTGGTTTGGGATTAAGGGAGTGGTAGTCTGCAACAGCTACAGATGTAGCAGTTGACCACACCTGCTTAAAAATGGAAGTATCACCCCATGACAACTTATATTCATTTGAAAGAACTGCCTGTATGTTATTTTAGCCTTTTTTTAATTTAAATAATAGTTTATGAAATATTTAGCTTTATTTAATCATCAGTTTATTCAAGTTAGACAGTTCTGGCTGTAACAAATACTAATATTCCCCACTGCTCTCCCTCCCAACTGTCGCTCCCTCGTGATTTTCTTTCCTCCTATTTACTTTTTGGAACTGGAAAAGGGGACTTCATAAGATACCTCTCCGCAGAAGAAAAAAACACTATTTTAAGTTTATTTGTAACCTTTGGATGCTAAAGCAGTTGGGATGGAAGGCAGACTGTGCCGTCCAGTACTGTCTAAAGTGAATAAAATTACATATAACGCTAAATATCTCATAAACTAATATTTTAAATAAAAATGGATAACATATCATATAGTGATTTTAAATGGTCTTTCAAATTAACCATTGTTGTAATAAGGTGCTACTTTCACTTTAAATCAACGTGAATATTTTCGTTTGTTTCCCTGTGGTGCAGTTGATGTGTTCAACTCTCTTTGCACATATGATCCAATGTCCTTAAATAAATCTTTCCTTTCACAAAATGTGCCCTTCACTCTAGCTTTCCAGATCATCCTTCTCCCACTGAAAATCCTGCCCAGTCATTTGGTAAAACATAGCATTGAAAGGTTTGTAAAATTTCCTTAAGCGATGGATGACATCGGGGTCGATCTTAGGATGAGTCCGACCCTTGGACTTCCCCAGACACCTAGGAGTTCCAGTGTCCTCAGGCTTCTTCAGACATGGGAAGCCTTTGGTTTTATTAAAATGGAAATATTTGTCTGTGATTATTCGTCGGAGGCCCAAGAATTCTTGTACTTTGGCCAGTTCCTCGGCTGGGTTGGTAATAAGACGCTCTCCACTGACAAAAAGGATTTGGGAGAGGGGAAAGTACTGCATCCAGCTCTCCAGATGCAGGGCATAGATCCCAATCCGCAGGGCACTCCAAGACGCATCGACCAGTCCCAGGGTCCTGTTTTTGAAGGCAAGGACCTCAAAGGTTGGAATCTCTGGTTTCTTAGATAGTGTCTGTGTATAGTCAGATATGGCACGGGTCACAGGGTTCCTTACCACCACAATCAGTTTAGTGTCTTTGGCCATGGAGTGGATGCGTTGTGGTGCTTCGTTAGTAACAAAATAGCTGGGTGTCTTCTCCATTGTTATCTGTCCATCTACAGTTCTTGGCATCAGATCCCTGCAAAAAAACACAGAGAAAAAAATACATTAATAGGGCCATCAAGAAAGATTGACATGAAAAATGAACATTGATGTTTAATGTTCTATGAAAAATTTGCTTTTCACGTGTTCAGAAGACAAATAATTTATGAAGATTAAGCGTAACTGCTGGCAATATTTAAAGCATCCGTGGGGATAAGTAGATAACTACTACCTGATATTATGCTCTAAAAGATATCTGAACACAATCTTAGCAGAACAGTAAACCTTTACTTTAAAAACTGTATGGATAGGTAGACAGACAGTCAGACAGACAAACAGTATGGGCTTTTTCTCCCAACGGAACTCCCACTGCAGAGAGATACTGCTACAAAAACGTTAAATTCAAATGCTCTGAAAAATGCAAACTTGTGCTGTAATAACTCCTGCACAATGCATCTTCCAGTACTGGGCATAATTTCACTTAGTTGGCTGGAAAATCCCCAAAACACACAACACATATCTATCAATCAATCTATCTATCTATCTATCTATCTATCTATCTATCTATCTATCTATCTATCTATCTATCTATCTATCTATCTGTTTGCCTGACTGTCTGTCTGTCAGTCAGCCTGTCTGTCCACCTGCCTGTCTATCTGTCTGCATATCTATCTATCTATCTATCTATCTATCTATCTATCTATCTATCTATCTATCTATCTATCTATCTGTTTGCCTGTCTGTCTGTCTGTCAGTCAGTCTGTCTGTCCACCTGCATGTCTGTCTGTCTGCATATCTATCTATCTATCTATCTATCTATCTATCTATCTATCTATCTATCTATATATCTATCTATCTATCTATCTCATATCTATCTTATGTCTATCTGTCTGTCTGTCCACCTGTCTGTCTGTCTATCTGTCTGCATATCTATCTATCTATCTATCTATCTATCTCATATCTATCTCATGTCTATCTGTCTGTCTGCATCTACCTATCTATCTATCTATCTATCTATCTATCTATCTATCTATCTATCTATCTATCTCTCATATCTATCTCATGTCTGTCTGTCTGTCTATCAAATCTAAGGATTGCAAAAGGCTCACATTTAGCATTAAACCTGATGGTAAAGAAATCTGACCAGAAATGAAGAGTTGTTTAAAAAAAAAAGTTGAGTAATATTTTAGCAAATTAACCCATTGAATGCCTGAGGTGCATGGAAAGCATTACAACACAATGGGTTACACACCCCTCTGGCACTCTTAGGGCCATATGTTCAAAGAAGTAGCAAATAGCTTTTGTCGTTTGTAACAATTTTCAAAGTACAGTGTGGTTGGGATCATTAATATTTTCAGCGAATGTTGGTTGTGATCGGAAAAATGTCATTTATCCTGACTGAAATTTTCGTATGTAAAGACAAAAATGTTGTATATAATGGCAAAAATGTCTTATTACCTAACGACAAAAATATCTTAACTAAAGACAAGAATTTTCACATTCAGACCTTCACATTCCCTCCACTTTTTTCGTAACATACAAATTTTGTCTTTTGTAAGACTTTTTTTTTTTGTCGTTAGTTACGTGCCCCACCCCTTTGCCCAGCAATTCTGGAATTGTGTCGTACACAAGGGATATTACTAGCTTTTTGTTGTATACATAGAAAATATGTCATTCATGCATACAATTACTTATCTTTGTTGTTGATACGACTTTTTTTGTCGTTATCCTTTTGAACATACGGCCCTTAGAGTTAAATGAGTCTTCTAATTACTTGGATGCTAGAAAGGAATCCAATATCCTGGCTCTCTAACATTAAAACATTAATCTAAAGGGATAGCAATACTTCATCTTATCTTTATTTTATTTTGTAGGCATTAAAAAAACACGAAGAACGATATAAGTCTTATCTCTCAAACCTTTATGATTTGAGAGATATTCACAAGCAAAGTTTCCCCCATTTACCTAGTGTAAGCCATCTCTTCTCAGATGTGGATTGCAGTCCATAGACCAGACAGATAACAGAAGGGGACAATCTTCTTCCTATGAGAACAATGAAAGCCCTGCCCCCTTGACAAGTTTTTCAGGTTTTTCCCTTATCTTAATTGAAGATTGTCCCTCTCTGCAATCTGCCTGGGCACCTCCCTTCTGATCTGGCTGAGCAGTGTTACATCAGTAAAAGGGGTGGGAGGGGGATATTTTGTCATTGAATTACTCTGGAACTACAACTCTGACAGAATTGGCCTTATGCCTATCCCATGCATGCTTAAATTCTGTCACTGTGTTAAGCATATTATGTAATTTAAACAACTGTCTGTCTGCATCAGTGCTGGGAAGCCTGAGATCCTCCAGATATTGAAGACTACAATTTCCATCAACCCCAGACAGTCATTGGTGGTTATCTCACAGCTAGAGAGGCTCCTGGCTTAGACTAGTAAAAAGAGACCAGTGTCGCTACTCCTATCACCTGACCCCCATCCCTCTCTTGTACCCCTTAGATCAGCAGTAACCATCTCTGGTCACAAAGAGCTACAAACATTGCATTGTTTCGTGATATCCCAGCTGGTACACTGGAGGACTAACAGTGACTCAGTCACTTTAATTAGTCCATCAATGCTCATACATGGAATTCTTGAAAACATGTATTATTGGTAGCGCTACAGGACCAGAGTTGGCTACCCCTGTCTTAGAACCTCTTCTATATCTTTCATCCCCCCTAGAAATCACTGTTATTTATCCCTGTTTCCCCTATACATGTATTTTGTCCACACTTATATTTGGTCAAGTGCTATCAATCAATGCCTTCCCACTGGCTCTGTCAGCAGTATCCTTCTGTGCCCAGTCTTGGACAAATTCCACCCAGCTTCAGTATTGGGCTCTTTCAGTGATGGTTACTCTGCCACCATGCCCCACTCTGATGTGTATGTGCATGCCAGGCAACAAGAAAAACTCACGTGACACTTTTATATAAAACACAAATCATATCTATACAATTACAGGTCAAAATTGGTCTCAACTGCAAAGATGACAAGAAAACAATAAAAGTGTCACATCAGCCATTAGGAAATATATAGACCTCCGTCCGTCATATGATCAACTACAATAAACCCTTGGATTATAGAGATGTCTCCAACTCTTTGATCCACAATGCACTGGGGATATCACTAGCATGAAAGGGGTTAAAATGGGGGTTAAGATATAAATGAAAACTATTAAAAAAAGTTTATAAAAACATTACATAATGAAATGTTATTTTAAAAAGTCCTTACCCCCTTATGATAATAAAATATAATAATATAGCGGAACTTTCACCAGATTAACATAGGGCCACGAATGATAATTACATTAACAATACACACAGACTTAGTTTTATTTTCAAGAATAATTGCTGCATTAACAAAAAATAGAGCCTCTTAAACAGACAGGCAGCAGGGAATAGAGCAGACATCTTGCAGAGCCGGCATCTCTGCGTCTGTGCTGTCCGCCCCCTTCAACTCCACGAATGGTGAAGTGAATGCCTTTGTGCCGGAAGGCACCGGAAGGGACTGACAGCGCAGGTGCAGAAAACTCCTACTGCAAGATCCCAGCCGCCGCCTGTCTGCTTAAGAGGTTCTATTTTTGTTAATGCAGCAATTATTCTTGAAAATAAAACCAACTCTGTGCATATCGCTAATGTAATTATCATTTGCGGCGCTATGTTAATCTGGTGAAAGCTCTGCTTTAACACACAGTTTGTGTGTCCCTTGTTGTACAGCTGGTGTATCCCAGAATCCCTCTGTTCCACATAAGGCCCATTGTCTTCTGATATTTATCAAGATGGGAGAAACATATTACCGGGAACTCTCTGGATCTGACCTGGAGACTCTGGCCTTTAAACTTAAAGGGATAGTAATGGTTTGTTTAAAGTTTATTTAATATTGTAGTGCTTCAAAAATGAAATAGAATGCCCCCAGTCCTATCGCTCAAACCTTAATGGTTTGAGAAAAAATTGTACTGAAAGTTCCCCCCTCCCATCCCTTTCTCTGACATCAGCGTCAAGGGGAATTCCATCCTGGGATCATCCGGCGGCTTTGCAGAAGAGTTGCAATCATTCACTGGAATGGTCTTCTACGTGTGCTTGGAAACCAATCACATGTACCAGATCATTGCAGTGAAGGAGTTCTTTACCAATAACGCGAACACGGCTCTGCTGAAGAGCCTAATCCGGTCCCGGGACCAGATTTCCCTGCAGTCAGCTAGACGCTGACGTCAGTGAAAGGGGAAGGAGGGGGGAACTTTCAGTACAATTTTCTCTCAAACCATAAAGGTTTGAGCGATAGGACTGGGGGCATTCGATTTCATTTTTGAAGCTCTACAATATTAAATAACATGTAAACAAACCATTACTATCCCTTTAATTACCAGGTCTCCAGGGACAGAGGCAAATTCTCAGGGCTTAGTGAGTCCCCTTTTAATTCTGCCCACTTCACTTCCATCCCTGATCACTCTCCTCTCTGTTCTTTCCACTCCTTGGCCATTTTAACGGCAAACCCTGCTTCCCCTCCTCCCAGTTCGGTACTCCCCAGTTAGGCTCCACCCACCTTATGACATGAGTCACATTGGACACTCCCACTCCAGGCCATAGTGGACGTCCAGAGATTTGGAACAATAGGGTTCCCAATAACTTTCATAGGAGTAGGATAACTTTTGTTATCCTGTTTTGGGAGGCTAATAATCTTAACACAGGTACCACTAAAACCTGTTGTGGTGGTTGTTTTTTGTTTGGTGGGAGGCTAAGTCTCCCCTGGCCTTCATTATCCTCCTCTTATAAAAATAGTGAACAAAAGCAATGCAAGCAAGAATGCAATAATCAGGAATACAGAAGTGTATGTAATGTAGTACTTATATTAAAGCGCAGGCCTGGACTGGCCATCGGGCATACCGGGCATTTGCCCAGTGGGCCGGTCCAGGGCCGGTCCGGGCGTTTAAAAAAAAGTAATCATTAAACGAGTTTGGGACGTCTTTCACTTTCTGAAAGACGGCCACCTCATTACAAGTTTCCTGGTTGGAGGGCAATCAACGTGCAGCCATGCGGCGCACCGCACGTGATTATAAGCTCTGCCCACGATCACCGTCGGCCGACAGCCCAACACTGTGACAGTCAGTGTCAGTGAAGGCCGCCCCCCATTGAGCTGCTCAAAAAATAAAAATGGGCTGCTCAGCCTTAAATGCCCGGGCCTATTTTTTCTCCCAGTCCGGGCCTGTTAAAGCGGGATGATCACTGAAAATAAAGTGCCGCCAAATCATTATGCATATAGCGATATGCATATCCATACTAGTAATACCCTGAATAAGACTGGCGTTATTGATAAATCCATCTAATTCTCAGACAAACAGGCAGGCATCGGCCCAGACATCTTGCCAAAAAGACATCTGTCCACCTGCGCTATCCATCCCAGTCTCCTCTAGGAGTTGCATTGTACCTTAAGGTACAGGAAGGGACTGACAGCGCAGGTGCAAAGAAGTCGGTACAGCAAGATGCCTGCCTGTGTGTCTGGGAATGAGATGGATTTATCAATAACGCCAGATTTATTCAGGGTAATACTAGTATGGATATGCGTCTCACTATATGCATGATATTTTGGGGGGCACTTTATTTTCAGTGATGGTTCCACTTTAACCTTGTAAGGATCACAGGGGTGTGCAATGTGAAGCAATGTTTTGCATACCCCGCTCATCCTGTAAGGATTAAACAGAATACTATACCGTATAACCCCCTTCATGTCCACTGACGTGCCAGGACCGTCACGGCTGTCTGGCACTTAAGGACCAGTGACAGTCCTGTCAGGTCAAGTACTTTTTAGTCACAGTGCTCCTGCAGGAGTGCTGTGAGTAATAGCGGGGACTGAAATGAATCGCTCCAGGACCGGAGCGATCTCTTTCAGTCCCCCGTTCAGTGTGCCGGGACACCTGATCAGTCACGTGGGACGGCACGTCAAACTCTTCTATCTGGTCCCACACACCCCGGGACCGCTGATCCTTAAGGGGTTAAGGCTTTGCTTGAATTCCTTAGTGAATGTTTGAACAGAATGACTTAACTAGGTGGGTGTCTTTCATACAGCAGTCTGACATATCCTATATAATAATTCGCTAGGATGTTTGTCAGAAGCTATCATGAGCAGTAGAGACTGCCCGAACGCACAGAATGCTGGGAGCACAGAATGATGGTAGTTCTGTGCTGGGAGCACAGAATGCTGGGAGTTCTGTGCTGGGAGCAATCTGTGCTTTTGTGCAGTCTCTACAGTGCATGACTGAGTCAGCGGCAGGACCCAGAGCAGGACCGGCCTCTTAATCCTTTGAGTGCCAGAGGGGTACGCAACACATTGCACAGCAATGCGTTGAGTACCCCTCTGGCACTCAAAGTGTTAACATCACCCGGACCTTGGTCCTTGTACACGGGCTTTTACACTAGTCTTTGTATATATGCTTGCAATGTATTTGCAGTTGCCTCCATAATGGTCTGCCTTTAGATCACACCTCCTCACGGTATACAACAAACCTCAACAGTCTGAATGGTTCTTTGGAGTCATTTGTCATTATTAGATTGTAAACTAAAAATACAGTAACTAGCAATAGACTACAACAGAGCTCAAATGTATAAAAAAAAAAGTACATAGATATTTCTGGGAGCTATAGGAAATATTCCTCTCTAAGTAATTCTTTTAAATAAATGATGAGCCACTTATTGCTAGGGTAGAGTTCCTTTTTAAAGATATATTATATTATAAAGCATGTAATGATAGTTTCTCTTTAAGAGCTTGTAACCAAATCCAACAAGACTGATGTCTGAAGGTTTGAAAATGGTACAACAGAGACAAGAGGAATTCGTGAAATACTAATCCGCCACATGGATTTTATAACATTTCATTATAGTTTTAGGAACATTAGGCCAGTGCTTCTGAAAGCATTTTTATATACATGCACATAAAACCCCTTACACATTTACAGGCGGTAATAGAGCTAAGTACTTCGTGAGTACTCTGTGTAGAACACGATCAGTGAGTCGAGAGGTCCATTAGACTGGGGAAGGAGGCTTGTTAACGAGAGACAACATTGACGCTGATGTACAAAGCAAAGCGGGTCAATTCTGGAGCAAATCAACTACCAAATAAATGTTTCCGTTGACTTTTATCCCCTTGATTGCTACAGGGCTCTCCATTGAAGGGGTTCAATGTGCCTTTTAACCCTTTGAGTGCCAGCGGAGTACACACCACTTTGCTGAGCATTGCGCTGCTTTCCCCTCTGGAACCCAAAGAATGAACCCTTTGAGTGCAATGCCTTGAATACCTCTCTGGCACTCAGACGGTTAAATAAAAGGGTATTTTTAATTGTCCCCTATGGTGAAGTTTGTATGCTCCAGAAACACTTCTGTTCTTCTTAGTCCATCGGCCTCAGTGTAAGTCAATACTGTATTATGTGATTGTGGTTTTCGATACATTTGTCAGTAGTCCATGGATGCTATTCTTTAATCCTTTATTGTGGATCAAGGGGTTAATCCATACGTGGGAACATTCTTGTCTGAAGCCTACAAACATCCACTAAGGTCTAGATGGTGGAGGTGGACAAATTACATGATTAGTGTGAGAAAGCAGGTGGAGCTTGACTGGAGTGGGTGGGGCTGGGAAGAGGGGAGGTGGGGTTTGCACTTAAAATGGGCGGGGAGTTGGAAGAACAGGGCAGAGAGTGAGCAGAACTGGCATCAAAATGGGCGGAGTTACTTCTGAGCCATGAGAATCAGCCTCTGTCTCCATAGGCCTGCACTAACAGATAGAGATAGAGAGCACTGATAGCATAATCCTGAAGGCTGGGCAAATCCGAATTAAAGGGGATGTATCACCTCTATATAAGTTAGCCTAAATAGGTTATATATCGTCATATATTGAATATGAGAAAAGTGGCTAGATATCGATCTCTGCCAATGAGATCGCTCCAGAAAGCTGGTAACCATAGTCTATGCAGAAGTAGGTGCAGGGCAGCGTTTAGAACTGGAATTTCAACCAAATAATGCTTAAAAAATTAAGACACGTTTCTCATATTAAATATATAACCTATCTATTTAGGCTAACTTATACAGAGGTGATACATCCCCTTTAACTGTGGCCTCTTCTGCTTATGTGCTTTTTAATAAGACGTGTGTCGAGGTCAGGCTCCGGAGCAAGCACTCACACACAGCACTACGGGCAGACTGCACTAACAGGGTGACATCACTGATAGTGTAACCCCTTGGATGTTGGAGTGGTCTCCATCTCATTGAGTTACATTGGAGACCCCTCCAGTATCCAAGGGGTTAAGTGTCTCTTATTAAGCCTCTTGCGCTTGTTTTTCTTGGCACTGACTACAAGCTTTGCCACTGATACAAGCGACTTTGATACAAGATACATTTTGAAGCTGAGCTTTTTTGTGCAAACAACATCTTGATATCACCGTTTTAAAGCAGGCGACATTGTAGGCTGAGCCACTGCGATAGGATAGGATCTGTCCACTCAAATGGCTGGATTTCAGATCTGAGGGATGAATAGTGATGTCTGTAGAAAGGGAAGGAGGGGGACACTTTAAAATATAATTACAAAACAAAAACTACACCGATAAGAACATTACCATCAGTATAGTGCATTATTACAAAGTATAAGGAATAATTTAAAGGGATAGTAATACTTAAAATGTAAAAAAATATATGTTGTAGGGTTTATCTTCCTGAGTAAAAGAAGGGTACTCCCACTACTGAGAGATGTTTTCTTCAAAAGTTATACAGCTTAAACTTGAATTTTTAGGTGCAGTATCACAGCAACCTGAAATTGTACAGTGACACTGTTGCTACACCAGCCTATGGAGAATTATGGTCAGCTGACCAGAGCTGTCTATAGGATGGTGTAGCAACAACGCCACTGTACAATTTTAGGTTGCTGTGATACTGCACATAAAAAATTCAAGTTTGAACTGTAATAACTTTTGAATAAAACACCTCTCAGCAGTGGGAGTACTCTTGTTTTACTCATGGGGATAAACATTACAATATATATTTTTTTACATTTTAAGTTTTACTGTCCCTTTAATGTTCATTTATACTAAGACACTGCTGTATCTTTAATACATATGACTCAATGTCAGCAACAGTACACTTGTCCCCCTCTTGACCACTGTTTAGTTTTACTCTATGGAACTCCCAGCATTTTCTCAGAAAACCCTGGCATACCTCCCAAGTGTCCTTCTTTAGGAGGGACAGTCCCTCTTTTAGACCTAAACCCTTCTGTTCCTCTTTCCCACCCTGGTGTCCCTCTTTTAAGGAGATCAGACTGTGTGGTGTGTATATAAGTGTATCACACTGCTTTACAGCAATAAATCTCATCTTAATGTTTGTGTAAACCTCAGTTTATGTGTTTATAAATTAGTCTGTGCAAATAAAATACTTTGGTCTTGTTATTAATCATTTATTAGGTTTCACAAGGAGGTGTCAATAGGTAATGAAATAGCCTAAAAATTTGCGGTAATGCCCCTTCCACCAGCCACGCCCCTGGCAACACCCCCTAAAACACAAGTGTTCCTCTTTGGCAATATGAAATGTTGGGAGGTATGCCCTGGGGTCCCATAGAACACCATTTTAGAACCATTGATCTAGATCAAAGTTTTGTCAATGAATCCCTGAGTTCAGCAGCAATACCAGAAGGCAAGACATTTGATACAGCCAGGAAATGACAAGCCATTTGCTCAAATATGATTTAAAAAATGCCTTACACCAACACCATATGTAATGTAATCTCTGACAATGGCTGCTAGTCATACTGCAGAAACTGCATGGCGTTGCTTGCTCTAGCAGAATTTTCTTTATTCATTTACAGCTTTCTCTGCACTTTGCTTAATAGGTTGATTCTGATGGACAGAGCAGGAGGACTGTGCAAGTTAACATTTCTAAAAAGCCATTTGTGTGATCCTTGTTTGCTGTGTCCACAAGCTGCTGGGGTTAGGATGACTGGGAATGGCTGTGAGTATATGTGGTCATGGGATAACATAGGATATTGGTGTGTATGTATGATAAATGAGACTTGGCAAACAAGCCCCTTGCAATAGTCTGAAAAGCACAATTTTCAGTTCCCCTAGCAATGGACATTGTACAAAACCACAATATTAATCTGAAAGTTTGAAGTCATAGTGATGGATGTATCAAAACATCATAGCTATTAGGCAGATATGAAGAGATGCATTTTCATCCTTCATCTCTTAGTTAAAGGGGAATGTTACCTGTAGGAATACGCTGCCATATATCATCTTACATGCTCTGTTATTTAGCAGGCCGAGGGAAGCAATTTTCATTTGCAGTTCTCACAGGCTCTTCAAAAAAATAACAGATGTAATCTGAAGCAACTTAAAGTAGAACAATACCTATAGGAATAACTGGCTGTTTATTTATTTAAAGGAATAGCAAACCTGTAAACAAAGTGTTCACACTAACAAGCATGCTGCTGTGAGTGCAGTGATGGTGACATTACACTCTGGTATTCAAAGCGTTAAAGCGTAACTAACACCCTTGCAAGATGTAGCCTCAATTACAGGGCTACAGTCTGTGATAACTCGCTGTGTAATCATTATTTTTTTAAAAACGTGTTATTAAAGAGTAATCCGTTAATTCCAAAAAGTACTTGGTGACGTTTTCCCCAGGAAAAGCACATTGCGCATGCCTGCTCTCTTGTAACTCCCCCCAGCTAGACGAAAACACCTACATCATCAGCTTTAGATTCTCGGACCAGCAGGAGAATCTAAAGCTGATGATGGAGGTGTTTTCGTGTAGCCGGGAGGAGTTACAAGAGAGCCGATCGGCTCCGTGCTGACATGCGCAATGCGCTTTTCCGGGGGGAAGACGTCACCAGGTACTTTTTGGAATTAAGGATTACTGGATTACTCTTTAATAAAACTTTTTTTAAATAATTACACAGCGAGTTATCACAGATTGTAGCCCTCTAATTGAGGCTACATCTTGCAGGGGTGTTAGTTCCGCTTTAAAGGGATAGCAGCCTTTTCTTTTGACTGTATATATTCTGTGTTTATCATTTTGATCTTCACTGGTTTGTTTTGTTTTGTTTTGTCTTTGACAGAGGAAGTAGGGACACCTATACAATGTTGCAATCTCATTACAGTACTGATCGAGCTGTATGCTGTAATGACAGGCTTTTCTACATTGTTTTACTGTCTTTTTTGTATCTTTTTGACATTGTTGCTTGCTGTCTGCTTTCACAGTCCCACACAGAAAGCTTTCTGGAAAAAATTTTTAGATGGCTCCCTGCCAGGTAAATAAAATGTAAAAAAAAATGGTGAAGAAAAAAAATATATAATTTGACTTTACATATTAACCCTTTGAGTGCCAAAGGAGTGCTCAACTCATTGTGTTATGTACCCCTCTGACACTCAAAGGGATACACACTTGCAGAATAAGTAAAATAAAGGGTTAATATTACTTTAAGTGAAACCATGGTCATACGTATCGAAGTGAAAGAAAACAAGGCCGTGCTTCTGACGGTTACGCTTTCCCTTTATATTCAATTACAATGTTTCAGAGATACGAGTTTGTTCAGTCCCACTGTGCTGTACATATTCATTCCATCTGCTGTTTCTCTTTACATACCTGCTAGGCGTATGAATTAAAATGTATGTTCTAGGGCAATCAATGAGAGAGAAGAATATTAAAGCGGAACTATCACTGAAAGTGCCCCCCAAATCATCATGTACATAGCGATATGCATATCCATACTAGTATTATTCTGAATAAGTCCGGCCTTATTGATAAATCCAACTCGTCCCCTGGTGCACAGGCAGGCATGTGCACCTGCACCATTAGTCCCTTCCTGTACGTTAAAAGAGCAGTAAACTTTTTTAGTAAAAACCTATATGTTATAAAGCTTTTCCTGCAGAGCAAAACAAGGTCACTCCCACTGCTGTCAGCTGCTTTATTCAAACTTTATAACAGTTCAAATAATCAGGAAGTGAAGTTACTGGGTTTACTTCCTGATAGTTCTAACTGACAGGAAGTGACTCAGTAGTTTCTATCACATTCTATGGAGAATGTATGTCACTGACCTTGCTCTCTATTAGACTGTAACAGAATAACTAATTAGAATTTGACCACTAGAGGGCACTGATAATGTAAAAAAAAAAACACAGGTTTAAACAGTACTAGTTCTGGAAATATGCATCTCTGAGCAGTGGAAATACCCTTATTTTACTCAACAGGAAACACCTTACAATATATATGTTTTCATAAAAAAGTTTATTACTCCTTTAAGGTACAATGCAACTCCTCCTAGAGGAAACCGAGACAGACAGCTCAGGCGCACAGATGTCTCTTCAGCAAGATGTCTGCGCTGATGTCTACCTGTGTGTCTGGGAATGAGTTGGATTTATCAAATAACGCCGGACTTAATCAGGATGATACTAGTATGGGTATGCGTATCATTATAAGCATAATGATTTGGGGGGCACTTTATTTTCAGTGATAGTTCCACTTTAATACTTAAACCCCATAAAGTGGAACTTTCATCAGATAACTATAGAGCCGCAAATGATAATTACATTAGCGATATGCACACACTTAGTTTTATTTTCAAGTATATTTGCTGCATTAACGAAAAATAGAGCCTTTTAAGTGGGCAGACACTGGCTGGGATCTTGCAGTAGGCGATCTCTGCTCTTGCGCTGTCAGTCCCTTCCGATGCCTTTTGGCACAAAGGCATTAAATTCACCAATCGTGCAGCTGAGGGGGATGGACAGTGCAGATGCAGAGATGCCGGCTCTGCAAGATGTCTGCACTGTTCCCTGGTGCCTGTCTGCATAGAAGGTTATATTTTTGTTTAATGCAGCAATTATTCATGAAAATAAAACAAGGTATGTACATATCGCTAATGTAATTATCATTTGGGGCTCTATGGTTATCTGATGAAAGTTCCGCTTTAAGAAACAGTGATGAGTCAGGACCGTTACCGCTGCCCTTCCGTAAAGGACCGGTGATGGACCTGGCACATCATGTATTTTTTACTTGCCTCTCTCCTGCTGGATCGCTGTGAGCAGTAGCATTCGGCGCAGTGGCACACATGATCAGTCACATGTGCCGGCGCTCCGAACTTCCTCTATCTTGTACTTAACAGAACTTCACCCCTAGAACCGCTGGTCCTTAACGGGTTAAGGACCAAAGAGGGTGCTCAATGCATTGCAAAGCAATGTGCTGCACAACCGTCTGGTCCTTAACCTCTTCAGTGACAGAGGGGTACGCAACGCATTGCTCTACAATGCGTTGCTTACCCCTCAGGCACTGAACGGGTTAAAGTGTTAATACTTGGAAAGCAATACGCTGCACACCCCTCTGGTCTGCTAAACAGGTGCTAAAGCAGAGATGATGTCTCCAGTGATATCACTTCTCCAGTTCCTATGTTATTCTATACAGCCTATGCACTAAGCTCTCTAAAGTTGAAGAAATCTTAGTGCATTGGCTCCATAGAATAATATAGGATTAGGAGAAGTGATATCACTGGAGAAGTTATCTCCTCTTTATCACCTCTTTATCACTGCTTAGTGAATCTACCCCAAGGTGGTTCTAGAGCCAAATAAAATGAGAAAAAGAATGAGATAGAGAAACGAGGAAGGAAAGAGCGAGCGAGAGTCTGAGAGGGAGCGCAAGAGGGCAAGGGCAGAAGGGATGGAGAGAGGAAGCTGTTTCCTGATTAATGCAAAAATATGAGTATCAAATGTGACAGCAGAAGTGAGTATGATTATTCCAGAAACTGTAGGAAAGCTAAATGGCAATGCTTGGATAATTCTAGGTCCTATAACTGACAAGTGGAGGGATTAGACAGATTATAAATAGCAGAGAAATGAAAACAATTAGAAGAAAGAACGAGAGACGAGTTAAAATAACTGTGTTCTGCTACCAAAAAAGCCTTTTTGTCAATCACATTTGGAGTAGAAAAATAATGAAAGAATAGATTTCCCTGAAGGATGTTCCACTGGATTAGACATGGAGGAGAGAAGATGCTGATTTACCAGTTGCTTTATATTGCAGGCCTAAGCAGAGCGAAGAGGGATGAAGGGAGCTGTCAGCTGTAGGGAACAGAGTTCCTTAAGGCATAGGAAATAATCAGAGACCTTCGGTCGCTGCTGTCTGTCACTGGGAAAGGGATGGAGGAATGGAGAGACAGGGAACCTTGTGAATTGAAAACAGAGATATGACAAAGGGATTTGGGAGAGATGAGTGCGAGGAGACAGGCAGACAGAGCCATGGGAAGCTAAAAGTTGGCACCAGAAATTAGAAACTGTCAACAGGAAAGTCTGACACATAAAAATAAATAGCAGCTAAATGTAAAGACTTCTCACCTTGGGTCTCGTCGAGGTGCAGTTTTAGAACACGCCAACGGAAACATAAGGATGAAAACGAACATTTTCATTTATTTAAACCTTTGAGTGCCAGAAAGGAGTCCAGTGCATCGCGTTGCAATGCACTGGATACTTCATTGGCACTCAAAGTGTTAAGCCCTTGAATGCTAACGAGGTCTCTCTAATGTTCAAGGGCTTAACACCCTAATGACCGATCATGTAGCACAGGGTTAGTAATGTCCAATGAACATTTCATGCAGTGTTTAAAAAATAAAGTATATGAAGAAAGTCCTATCTCTCAAACTGTAAAGGTTTATCCCCCTGAGTACAACAAGGTGCTGAAAGGTGTTTTATTCAAAAGTTATTACAGATCAAAGTTGAACTTTTTAGGTGCAATATCACAGTGGCCTGAAATTGTACAGTGGCGCTGTTGCTACACCATCCTAGGAAGATTTATGGTCCTGGGACCAGAGCTGACCATAGGATGGTGTAGCAACAGCGCCACTGTACAATTTCAGGCTACTGTGATATTGCACCTAAAAAATTCAGCTTTGAACTGTAATAACTTTTAAATAAAACACCTTTCAGCAGTGGGAGTACCCTTGTTGTACTCAGGGGGATAAACCCAACAACATATTTTGTTTTACATTTTTAGTATTACTATCCCTTTGATGCCATAGTTCCTCTTTAAATTTTCATTATTTTTTATCATTTGCTTGTTAGAAAAGCAGAGCAGTTATCTGTTATGTCAACATTTAATTATTTATTTGCATCATAGCGAGCCAACATGAGAATTCACAGATGACGCAAATAGCTTTAGAAACCCAAATCTGTTCTTGAAATGGACATCTATAGGGGTTTGAAGGCTTTGCCCTTTGTCTCTGAACAGCAGTCATGCTGGTCTGCAAAAAGACCTACTGCAGCTAGCTTGTTTTTCTAGAAGGATCAAACCACAAAACAGCTATTTCAACTACATCAGTTTGAATGCATCATATATTTGGTCCAAGTTTTTAGCAATCTTGGCTCGTAAACAAGTCAGAATAAGATCCATAAGCTAAACAAGAAATCAGGTTCACTCTGTGCATGCTTATATAACAACTGTTTTACAAGAATTTGAATCAGTACCAATGCTGCCTTAAAGATACTGTACTTTTAAAATCGTCTTTTAAACAGGACACATCTCCTGTCCAAATTCTCACCTTAATGGGAGCAAACATTGTGACAGAATTGACATGATTATTCCTCTGCATTAAATTATTCAATCTCTTTGGTGGAAACTGATATGTTGTGGCAGACTCAGAAGAAGGAATAAGTAATTAATTATGCAGGATGAATCAGAAGTCAGGGAACTCAGCTCTCCTGCAGTTAAAGAGTCCCTAACTACTAAACCAAAAATTTCTAAAATCTTTATGCTAATTCAAAAATGAAAAGGCTATAAGGTATAGGCAGTTTAAATAGATATCTTTATGAAACTAAAAAGCTGTGTAGCGACAGATTCAATTTAAAAATGAGAAAAACAATTGGGTACACCCAAAAATGCTTGTAGTGTATAACAGTATATGGTTAGTGCTGTCCAAATGTGAAATTCGTAAGACTTTGTGCTTAAAGTATATGTGCCTTTGTCTAAAAGCCTGAACATAATTTCTTGAATTAATGGAATACATTCCATTTACCTGTCTTCAAGTACGGTATTATTGTTCTGCTGTACATTGACATATTAGAAATAAGCCATTTTACATACATTGCATTATAAAGTGTATATTATTGTTTTTGTTGTTGATAAAAGATTAATTATCCAGTCATTGCTAGGCTTGTGCAATTCGGTTCGTCGACATTCAGAATTTGACGAAAAAGGGGTAATTCAGCGAGATTCGGGCCATCTGAAAGGCAAGGGTCGTTCGCCAAAAAAAATCCAAATCCGAGCAGCCCTGCTCCAAATGTCATCTAAAACTTTGGAAATTCGGCGACTACTACACTCGTGCGATTACTTTCCCTCCATACTTTCCCTCCATGTCTCTAGTCCAATTAGCTTCTCCGTTTCATTTTCTACTTTCCTGCTTTGTCTCTGTTCCAGTTGGCTTCTTCGTTTCATGTTGGGGGTTGGACTAATGACACTGACACCCAGACAGCCTGCATTTCCTCTTAGTGCATTGTTGGACCAGAGAGAGAGAGAGAGAGAGAGAGAGAGAGAAGAAGCAGGAGATATTTGAGTGTCCAGTTGTTGTGTAGGCAGGCAGGTAGCATTAGGCATAGGCAGGCAGCCAGCACTAGTGCCTTATTGCCACTGCAAGGGAAAGTCATCTTTGTTCCTGTGTAAAATATTAAAAATAATAGTACGGATTTGTTTGAATAATTTTCAGAGTGACACTTCAGCCAGTCTCACAGTTCTCTAGGCAGGTCTAGTACCTTATTGCGTCCACAAGGGAGAGGCACCTTTGTTCCTGTGTTAAACATTAACAGTAATAGTAGGGATTTGTTTGAATAATTTTCAGAGTAACACTTCAGCCAGTCTCACAGTTGTGTAGGCAGGTCTAGTACCTTATTACCGCCGCAAGGTAGACTCACCTATGTGTCTGTGTTAAACATTAAAAGTAATAGTAGGGATTTGTTTGAATAATTTTCAGAGTAACACTTCAGCCAGTCTCACAGTTCTGTAGGCAGGTCTAGTGCCTTATTGCCACCGTAAGGGAGAGTCACCTATGTTTCTGTGTTAAACATTAAAAGTAATAGTAGGTTTTTGTTTGAATAATTTTCAGAGTGACACATCAGCCAGTCTCACAGTTCTATAGGCAGGCCTAGTACCTTATTGCATCCTCAATGGAAAGTTACCTTTGTTCCTGTGTAAAATATTAAAAGTAATAGTAGGGATTTGTTTGAATAATTTTCAGAGTGACACATCAGCCAGTCTCACAGTTCTATAGACAGGCCTAGTACCTTATTGCGTCCTCAAGGGAGAGGCACTTTTGTTTCTGTGTTAAACATTAATATGAGGAATGTTTGAATCATTTTTAGTGACACATCAGCCAGTCTCACAGTTGTGTATGTGTATTGTGTAGGCAGGCAGGGTGCCTTTTTGCTACAACCATACTTTAGCTACTTCATCCATAGTACCATAAGGCTAAATGCCCACCTTACCCTGGAAATGGTTCCATTTATTTAATTTCATTTTTTTATTGTATTTTTAAAGGTATTTTAAAGTCGCTGAATAATTCGGACTGTCGTCGAATTTCGTCTGAGTCGAACAGGTCGGATCCGAATTGCGGAGTCAATGAACGAAAACATTTTTTTGTCCGAAATCAAATTTTACCGAAAATTTTTGTCATGCACAAGTCTAGTCTTTGTACAACATTTTTAAATGTTTGAGCATAAATCATTTGAATATAAACAAAACGCTCCCCAACTAAGTTACTGGTAAACCCCAGTAAGTCGAGCCTCCACTCCATTCGAAACCCATCAACAAAAAAGTACGGCACAGAATAGGAAGTAAGCAGCATGCCTGTGCAAAATGGCTTAGCCCAAAGAAACCATGATTTTTAGGGAGAGTCTGTACCACAGTTTCCAATTCCCAGGATATGGTTTTCCAAACATGTGTTCCAGATTGTAAGATAATATTGTAATCCTATTCATTATATAAACAGACCATGGAAGCATCTCACTGAGACGATGCACAAAGAAGAATTCCAGGTCAAACCAACTGCACTGTTGGGTCCAAACCCGGCCATATCAGGCTACCATTTCACTCTCACCACTAATCTTGATAAAGCAGCTCCTGCTTCCCTCTGCTGCCCTAAATGGTCAATGTCACAGTCACAGCACACAAAAAAGACCCAGTGCCTCTGAAAGTACTCCAGAACGGCCAGTTCATTTTGGAGGTAATCACAGCTTATTGTCAGAATTACAAATTCATGCTGCGCTTATACTGTTCTGTTCTCTCCCTTGCCAAAAAAGCTTACTTCACCTCTACTCACCTCTTACTACAACTCTTTAGTGCCTTCACCCTCCTTCTCTGCCCCAAATGGAATACTCCCTCCACAAATGTAACTGAATATCTTGCCATGTATTTTAAAGATGATTGACTCTATTAGACATGCTATCTCCACACCCTGCTCCTTTAGTGTTTTCTTGTCAGGCAATACTTCCTCCCTACTCCCTCTTTGAGTTGGGTCTCCTAAACATTCTATTATGGTTCCCCTTCTGGTTTTGATTTACACTTCCTGTCTAGGAAATGTATTTGCTTCATTTGTGTTCTGATACCACCTTTACACTGATGACTCTACCTCTCTTCAACTGACAACACATCTTCTCTTACAAACTGGATTACTCACTGCCTCTCTGCAGTCTCTGCTTGAATGTTCTCCCATTAGGTAAAACTCTGTCTATTCAAAACAGAAATTTCCCCCATCCACTAAACCCTTCTGAAGTTATCACTTAAATTTACTCCTCTATAACTCTCAAACCCTCAAGCACACCGCCATGGAGTCATCCTTCACTTTGCACTCAAGTATCTATCACTTTCTCGTGCAAGATACAACAAAAATCCTAATTCATGCCCTCATCATCGTCTGTCCCATTTACTGCAACCCACTCCTAGCTGGCCTTGCTCTTCCCTAGCTGTCCATTCTCTAATATGTTCTAAATGCTTCTGTGGTTTCATTTTCCTCACTTGTTGTTCTTCTAACGCAGCTCCCCTCTGTCAACCCCTGCACTGCCTGACTGTTCCATCTAGAGTCCAATTTAAAATCCTGGTTTTAACCAACAAAACGCTAAACATCCTCATGTGTTCCCTTCCATTTAAACCATGTCCTTCTCTCTAATTATCACCTCTAAGTCCTGTCTACAAGACTTTTCTAGGGCTGGTCTCACCCTAGGGAACGCTCTGTCTTGCTCCCTCCAACACTACCCTAGCCTCCAGACTTAAATATTCACTCATAATCCACCTCTTCAGAGAAGCCTTTCAGATAACATAACATTGCCCTCATAACTTCCTCCACAGCTAACGCAGTTAAAGGGATAGTAATACTTAAAAATTACTTATCCCTAGCCCTTAAATGAAGAAGAAAAATGCCACTAGTGGCATCTCTCAAACCCTTATGGTTTGAGAGATAACCGCTTACAAAGTTCTCCCCTGCCTGACGTCAGAGATTTGGAATCCGATCAGCAGACCAGCCGGCGGCCCTGCAGCAGAGCCGAGATGTGTTAATGAAAAAGAAATCTTTCACTTAAAAGGTCTTGGTTTGCAAGCACACGTAGAAGACCTTTTAAGTGAAGTATTTCATTTTTCATTAACTCAATCTTGGCTCTGCTGCAGAGCCGCCGGCTGATCCCAGGAGAGGATTTCCCTGCTGTCAGCTAGAACGCTGACTTCAGGCAGGGGAAAACTTTGTAAGCGGTTATCTCTCAAACCATAAGGATCTGAGAGATGCCGCTGGTGGCATTTTTCTTCTTTATTTAAGGGCTACAAAATAGGGATAAGTAATTTTTAAGTATTACTATCCCTTTAAACTTCCCTTTCCTGTAGCATTAGCCCCCTCTCTCTAGATACTGAAATGTGGCTGGACCTCACTGTACTCTTACATTACTCTGACACTGGGAGAATACATTTTACTACAACCCAATCACACTCTTACACTCACACTCCTCAAAATTCATCCATGATACTATCAGCTGAATGTCTGGCCCTACAGTTCCTTAACCCCTTAAGGACTACGTGACTTGCTATGACTGTCAAGGTCCTCATACCCACTCTACCGGGAGCACTGTAAGTAAAAACGGGGCCTAAAATTGATCACTCCAAGACTGGAGCGATCTCTCTTAGGCCTCAAAGCGACGCGCCGGTACGCGTAACAGGTCACGTGTACCAGCGCGTCGGCAAGGATAAAAGCAGTCCTTAAGGGAAGGTAACTTCCCTGGACCACTGGTCCTTAAGGGGTTAAAGCATTTGTCACTTTACTCTTCCTATTGTGTACCAATCTGTAACTGTAGCACTTGGAAACCCCGAGGATTACACCAGGCGTCTCATAAGCAAATTTAGTCAAGGGCTGTAAACGTAATCAGAAAAACAGAGAAGAAGAAAAATAAAATCCCATTGTAGCACCAAACCAACCCTTTTCCGATAATAAATAGGACCACCATCCTAGATATGTAAAGAGATACAAAGTGCGTCCATCGACACACCAAAAAATAAAACCTAACTTTTATTTACAAATCAGAGGATAAAAGCCTGACGAATTTAAAAACAATACTGTTCTCACAATAATCTGAATGTGGGTATTCAGGCTCATTAAGAGTGGTGCGCTCAAACACTCTCCTGTTCGTTAAAGGGATAGTAATACTTAAAATGTAAAAAAAAAATATGTTGTAGGGTTTATCCCCCTGAGTAAAACAAGACTACTCCCACTGCTGAAAGGTGTTTCATTCAAAAGTTATTAATTTTCAAAGTTGAATTTTTTAGGTGCAATATTACAGTGACCTGAAATAGTACAGTGGCGCTGTTGCTACACCATCCTATGGAGATTTATGGGCCCAGGACCAGAGCTGTCCATAGGATCGTGTAGCTACAGCGCCACTGTACAATTTCTGTGATATTGCTCCTAAAAAATTCAACTTTGAAAATTAATAACTTTTGAATGAAACGCCTTTCAGCAGTGGGAGTACTCTTGTTTTACTGAGGGGGATAAACCCTACAACATATATTTTTTTTATATTTTAAGTATTACTATCCCTTTAATGTGGCCACATTGAGGTGCTGATTCAATATAAACTAATTGAGTCAGATCAAACAGCCAAGTTTAGTAAAGTATTTAGTAATAAATTGAGGCCCTAGTATATCATAAGTAGGTCACACTTCAGTGATGTGACATAAACTAGTTTGGGAAAAAAAAATGTAAGCATACTCTGAAACTACCTAACCAATTTTTAGGACACTTGCAATTTGCTGGGACTGTAAATCAGAACTAGAATTCAAAATTTCAACCAGTTTCACTGCTACAATCAAAAGTTATGACCAAAATAAACATATTCATGATGGCACAGAACCTTTGTTCAAACTTAAATCTTTGAGTGCCACTGAGGTATCCAACACAAATGCAACTCAATGTGTCAGATACAGGGGAGTGCTGACCTGGGAGGCAGGGGAAAATTGTCCCCTGGGCCATTCATATGTCTCGGCTGATGAGCCTCTGCATCCCTCAATCTCCCTCTTGTTGCTCTAAATAGAGCTACGCTAGTGATACCACATAGCTTACAGTTGATATGGAGCAATACTAATGATACCCCTCTGGCACTCAAAAGGTTAAGCAAGGCAATGCATGTGGTCACACAACACTGGATTGCTATCTCAGGCAGGCACCCCTAGAGAGGGTATTCTAGGTGCCCTTAGCTCTGCCCATAGTCGCACCACACACTGATATATGACTCAAGAAGCTGAAAAAAACAAAAAGCTCTTAAATAAAATGTACTGTACAGGGGGTAAATAACTAATCCAATCAATATATAAATTGGATATTGCTGCATTATATAAACTAGTAAATAAACTGCACAGTACAGAATGTAAGTAGATTGATCCTATCGGTATATAAACTGGATATTGCTGCATTATATAAAGTAAATAAACTGCACAGTACAGTAGGTAAATAGATTGATCCTGTCGGTATATAAATTGGATATTGCTGCATTATATAAAGTAAATACACTGTACAGTACAGTAGGTAAATAGATTGATCCTATCAGTATATAAATTGCATATTGCTGCATTATATAAACCAGTAAATACACTGTACAGTACAGTAGGTAAATAGATTGATCCTGTTGGTATATAAATTGGATATTGCTGCATTATATAAAGTAAATACACTGTACAGTACAGTAGGTAAATAGATTGATCCTGTTGGTATATAAATTGGATATTGCTGCATTATATAAACCAGTAAATAAACTGCACAGTACAGTATGTAAATAGATTGATCCTATCGGTATATAAATTGGATATTGCTGCATTATATAAACCAGTAAATAAACTGCACAGTACAGTAGTTAAATACATTGACCTAGTCGGGATATAAATCGCATATTGCTGCATTATATAAAGTAAATACACTGTACAGTACAGTAGGTAAATAGATTGATCCTGTCGGTATATAAATTGGATATTGCTGCATTATATAAATTAAATACACTGCACAGTACAGAATGTAAGTAGATTGATCCTACCGGTATATAAATTGGATATTGCTCCATTATATAAACCAGTAAATAAACTGCACAGTACAGTAGATAAACACATTGACCTAATCGGTATATAAATTGGACATTGCTGCCTTATATAAACCAGTAAATAAACTGCACAGTAGACGGAAGGTAAATGCATTGACCCTATCAGTATATAGGTTGGATATTGCTGCATTATATAAACTAGTAAATCAGCTGAAATCAGGGCTGGGACAATGTGCTGAAATGATAGTAGAAATAGGCCATGTGATTGTATTTGCCCCACAGGCCACAAGTCACCAGCCCTCCCCTGTCACACACTTATACAAACTGGACATTTCAGAAATATATGAACTGGGAAATGCACTGACCGCTAAGGACACGTGGCTATTGCAGTCTTTTTGGAACAATTATGGTTACACCCACAATTCCATACAGTGTGTTCTTTCAGCAGTGGGAGTTCCCTCATTTGTACTCAGCAGGATAATCCGCGCAGTATGTATTATTCCAACATTAAACATTAATATTCCTTTAAATGTTGCTTTTAACCCCTGGAATTCTAGAAAGGACTCCAACGCATTGGATACAATATTTTGCTCCAAAATTGCTCCTTTTTGTGCATGCAGCCTTAACTGTTTGAGTGCCAGAGGGGTACGCAACGCATTGCTTTGCAATGCGTTGCGTACCCCTCTGGCACTCAAAGGGTTAAGAGTCTTGCATGCCAGATGAAACACTTAACAACTTCCAGTGGTACATTAATAGTTGATAGATGTTGCTTATATTTATATTTAAGTAGAAAGGCCAAAAGCGATCTTAACATGTTATAGAATTCAGAATGTGATTTTTGGTTTCTAACTTCCAAAGAAAAGCACCAGATTAGAAAACAAAATGGACACTCAAGAAGATGATTATCAGTAGTTTCAAAACATTACATATTTCCTTAGGACAATTTAGGTCGTTTGGGTATATTTTAGACTGGAACATAACGGTAACTTGCCATGAAAACAATTCTAGGTATAGTTTTTAAATTTTAATGTAATCGCAGCAGAAGCAATTCAAAATAATGTGAGATTTCCCATTGACAGCTGTGTAGCCGATGCCTGTATGTGGTATGAATAATTAATCAGAACGTAAACAGTGCAATATAGTAATGGGCAGCAATTTAGTGTAACAAAATGTACAGTGAGGCAGATGCACTAAATAGACCTGGCGCAATTCTGGAAGAAACCGAATCCACCATAGGGGACAAATAATCATTAACATTTTTTTAAATGGGGGTTTTACTCCCTTTAACCCCTTTAGTACTGTTGAGGTGCCAGGATGTCACGTACATTTTACTTACAGCTTTCCTGTGGAAGTGCTGTAACCAGGGCAGGATTTACATCTCAGGAGCCTGTAGGCACAGAAATCTGAAGCCCCCCCCCATTGGCCATCTCCACTAGACACCTCCACATTGTCCCCCAACATCTCCATATTGCCCTCACATTGACCCCATCAGCTCCATATTGCCCTCACATTGCTCCATCATCTCCACATTGCCCCCTTCATCTCCATATTGCCCCCAATGACCATCCCCTACCTCCCTGGTGGTCCAGTGGTGTGGCATGAGAGGTCTGTGCCGCCTCCTGCACAGACCTGTAGCTGCTGGAGCTCCCACGTGGTGTTCTCTTCAGTAATGCAGAGCACTGGGAGGTGATGTCATCTCCCAGCACTCTGCATTACTAAAGAGCTGACGAGGGAGATCAGGAGCTACAGGTCTGTACCGAGGAAGACACAGACCTCACCATGTTGCGGGTCCGGTAGGGTAAGGTTAATTAAAAAAAAAACAATCCCAGTGACAGGTGCCCCTCTGTGGGGTGGGCCTGTAGGCAGATGCCTACTCTGCCTAATTATAAATTTGTCCCTGGCTGTAACTAAGAGTTTGAAATTGGTCGTTCCTAGATTGGAGCAGTCTCTATCAGATCCCTGCTTGGTGCTCTGGAAAACGTAAGAGGTCAGGTGTACCGGCGCGTTGGCAAAGGTCAAATAGGTCCTTAAAGGAAGGTAACGTCTCTGGTCCGCTGGTCCTTAAAGGGGAACTACCACCCCGCAATAACTTAACATGCATTCATTCTTCATCTGGCGACTAGCCACTTGGCTCCAAAAGGGACTGACAGCACAGGCGCACGGACGTCACTGTGACGAGATGTCCGTGCTTCCTGCTCCTGTGAGCATTGGAAAAACGGCAAAATCTTTGGAACCAGGTAATATTTCTGGAGACTAGTGCTACTTAGCAGCTAGTCGCCAGATGAAGAATGAATGCATGTTAAGTAGTGTTGAGCGAGCACCCCGATGCTCGGGTGCTCGGGTGCTCTGACCGAGCACCCCCTGAGGCTCGAGTGCTCGGCCGAGCACCCGAGCCCCATTCAAATGAATGGGGCGACACGAGCATTACACCAGGCACCCCCTGCTCTGATGAGGGGAGGGTGCCTGGTCAATGCCCCCCTTCATCTCCGCTATGCCCCCTTCATCTCTGAATGCCCCCTTCATCTCCGCAATGTCCCCCTTCATCTCCGCTATGCCCCTCTTCCACAATGTCCCCCTTCATCTCCGCTATGCCCCTCTTCCACAATGTCCCCCTTCATCTCCGCTATGCCCCTCTTCCACAATGTCCCCCTTCATCTCCTCTATGGCATAGAGGAGATGAAGGGGGACATTGTGGAAGAGGGGCATAGCGGAGATGAAGGGGGACATTGTGGAAGAGGGGCATAGCGGAGATGAAGGGGGACATTGTGGAAGAGGGGCATAGCGGAGATGAAGGGGGACATTGTGGAAGAGGGGCATAGCGGAGATGAAGGGGGACATTGTGGAAGAGGGGCATAGAGTCTATGCCCCTCTTCCACAATTTCCCCCTTCATCTCCGCAATGCCCCCTTCATCTCCGCAATGCCCCCGTACCTCCAGTCCCTGGTGGTCCAGCGGAGCGTCTTCAGATCTGTGCCTCTTCCGGCACAGATCCCCGCCACCCGAACATGGCGGGCGAGCACATGGCGGTACTCGACGAGTACCGCCATGTGCCGAGCAGAGCGATGCTCGAGCCGATCCGAGCATCGGCCGAGCACGCTCGCTCAACACTAATGTTAAGTTATTGCTTAAAAGTCCTATTTAGATCAATATGCATTTAGGGAATTGTTATTTATGCCCAGTGGTCACACCTGGGAACTCTTTGTATCTGGCCCAGACACTTTGATTTTTATGTACCAAAAAAGGAAAAGAGGGGTATACCACAACAGTATAACACTGCATTTATATAAAATCAGAATAAAAGGTAGATATACACTCACATAATATAGTGGTCAGCGATAGAATTCTCCTGATGCTGACTGAAAATGCATGCAGTTTTATTAAATGATCATCTAATAAAACTTTAATAATATTCAATTTGGATCCTTTTTTTTTGCTGGAACCAAGGACAAAATTGAGATTGGGTCATATGGATAAAAATATGTTTTCATTGACGGCTGATTTGGTATTGAAAATCTGGTGAGTGCATACAAGCGGGGGTATTAAAAACCTTTGTTTAAATACTGATCCACTGTTAGATGGCTCTGTGCCTTGTTTCCTTTTGTTGTTCTAATTTTTTACAAATACCAGAATTGCTTTGTTCATTCCTCAATAGAAGTGCCTAGAACACAGTTAGTCAGTTGTTGGACTTCCAGTTGTGGTAGACTACAATGTTCACCATGACCAACAAGCCTATGGTTGGCTAGAGATGATGGAGGTTGTAGTCCCCAACAGCACATGGCTCAATAATTAACTAACCCTGACCTACTGCATATTCCCTATGGGCACCGGAGGTTTATACATCCAACAATTAACATGAACTAGAACTATACTTCAAGAAGTAACAAAATTGTTGTCTATAATGAATGAAAAAGGACTGATGCATTTTAACCGACTATATATTTTTGGTGACAATAAAAGTTGAGATCTTTGAAATACTATTATATAGATATGTGTGTGTTGTGTGGTTGTCTTGATGTTTTTTGCTGCCCATCATAAACAGAATCCTTAATACTTCAGGCTTGCACTAGTGGGAATATAAACATGTTCATTCAAGCTGCTCTTTGCTGCCAACATTCCCTTCAATCCTTCTTGAAAGATAGGAGCTGAGATCTTTATGCAACAATGGAAACAGGTCCATTTGCAGCATGTGCTAAGTTCCTTTGTGCCAAGAGGCCTCCTTGGATTATTCAAATCCAGATCACTGTTGTTTTTCCCTGGGATCACAGATGTCATTCATCAGCATTTGTCCAGAAAACTTGTTAATTTGATAAGATTTCCTTGCTCTTGAGCAGATTATCCGTTACAAACAAATCCATTTTCAGAAAAAAATGTGTCACGTTTTACACACGGATACTTTAGGGTCAATTGAATATATTTAATGTACTTTAATTCCTTGGAAGCTTTACAATGCATTGGAGAAATCTCTAGCATCCAAGGGATAAACGATCTATATCCCTTTGTGAAAGGTGTCACCCCACAATCATGCACCAAGTTTCACACGTGGGCATGTAGATATCAAGTGAATCGGACTGATGTACATTAAGAGGACAGAAATGAATCGAGGAATAGACTTTCTAATTTTAGGCAGATACCTAACAGCTCTTGGAACAGAGCTTCCATGACTTAATGCTCTGCAATACTCCTGCCGTTCGCCCTGAAGGTTTCCATGATCTGCATTGCTAAGCGATGTCAGTTTTTCACTTGGTTCTTCTGGGAGGAAAAGCAATATCAATAACCTCTCAATTGAAGTTCTGTATTCATAAATTTGCTGAAGAGGAGAGATTGTCTCAGATGTATGAGTGAAGTGCAGACATCACAGAGCCCTTCAGATCACAGAGATCTGCAGGACAAATACAGAGAGAATTTCAGAGTTTTAAATATCCGTGACCCATTTTGATGTTAGAGAGCTTGCCAACACATTGGGGGTTATGCACTAAGGCATGACAAAGAGGTGATAAAATGGAGATGACTTCTCCAGTAATATCACTTACAAATTCATATGTTATTCTATAGAGCCTATTCACTAAGAACTCCAAAGTTACTGAAATATTAGTGAATAGACTCAATAGAATGACATAGGAATTGGAGAAGTGACAAACTGGAGAAGTCATCTCAGCCTTATCACCTCTTTATCGTGCCTTAGTGCATCTTCCCCATGGTGGTGCAATGTGTTGGAAACCCGCTAACATATAAGGGGTTAAGTAGCAATATCCTTTTGTTAAGGGGGTCACCTTATAAGGATAGATGCTGAGGAGAAGGTGGTTTGTGAGTGAAATCTAATTTATGATTTATCTACCGTCTATCTCTAAATGAACTGTAATATAACAACAAAACACCTATATGCCTATAGTTTTCAATTGTAAATTAATGGATTATGAGTCCCAGTGCAGTTCCATCTTTGTATATTATGTTTTATTGCACCCTCACTTTGCTGCTGGCACGAGCCATGCAGCACGTTTGCGTCACAGTGTGACCTATAGATTTTGATGTTCATTATGCGCATTACCCCTTTGAGTGCCAGAGGGGTACACAATGCATTGCGAAGGGTTAAAGCAGAACTACCACCCAATATAAAGTCGCCCCACAATAATTAGGCACATGGCAACTATCTTCTTAAAGGGATAGTAATACTTCATATTATCTTTATTTTATTTTGTAGGCATTAAAAAAACATGAAGAACGATATAAGTCTAATCTCTCAAACCTTTATGGTTTGAGAGATATTCACAAGCAAAGGTTCCCCTCCCGCCCCTTTTACCTAGTGTAAGCCATCTCTTCTCAGATGTGGAATCCAGTCCATAGACCAGACAGATAACAGCAGGGGACAATCTTCTTCCTATAAGAACAATGAAAGCCCTGCCCCCCTTGACAAGCTTTTCAGGTTTTTCCCTTATCTTAATTGAAGATTGTCTGTCTCTGCAGTCTACCTGGGAACCTCCCTTCTGATCTGGCTGAGCAGTGTTACATCAGTAAAAGGGGAGGGAGGGGGACACTTTGTCATTGAATTACTCTTGAACTACAACTCTGACAGAATTGAAATAACACTCTCCAAAGTCCAAATACTATGATTATTAATTAGAGCTGCTTTTATTATGAAACATTACTATCCCTTTAATAGTGTTATTATTTGCCACAAGTACCACGATCTGAAGTATTCCTGTTTCTTCAGAGACTGACGGACAGGCTTCTTGCCATAGAGCCGTCTGTGCACCTGCGCCGTCAGTTCCTTCCGGTGCCTTTCAGCTCCGCGCATCGCCTCCTAGAGGAGACCAGGATGCAGACGTCTCTAAGCCAAAATGTCTGTGTGCAAGCCTGGCCACTGATTTCTGAAGAAACAGGATTACTTCAGTTTGTGGTACTTGTAGCACATAATAACACTATTAACCCCTTAAGGACCAGCCGCGCACACACGTGGCGGTCACTTAAGGACCAGGGATCATTTTTTTTTTTTTTTGCCGAATCCGATTCTGGACTCCCCAAATGGCGTGCAGCCGCGCGGGGAGCCCGGAATTCCATGACAGTCCAGGACCGTCATGAGTCTTAAGGGTATAACAACCCACAGGGACGTGCACAGACATTTTGGGGGGCAGGGGCTCAAATGAAAAAAAGGGCACTTCTCATAATTATTTATTTATTTATTTATTATTTTTTTTGTTAAAAGGGCATGAGGGTACTTTGGACAAAAAGGGAAGGTTCTCAAGCCCCCCTTGGTGTCTATGTGTGCACGTGCCTGACAACCCATGACGGTAAGGGGTTAAGAAGCATGTCGCCGTATACCTAAAAATTGGGGAGCGACTTGATATTGAGTGGTAGTTCCGCTTTAATGGAATGACACAAAACACTGAAGATTGCAGCTTATGCCTGCAAATGATGACACAATGACAGCAGTCATCTGCAAAAAGATAAGTAAACATGTTTATTTTTATTAACACTTTCAGTGGGTAACCAATGCATTGCTAATAAATCTGTCGGTTACCCCTCTGGCACTGAGAGAGTTAATGTAATCATTTTTTTTTTGTTTCTTTTCAAAATATCCGGAAAGAGTTTTTGACTGTTTAGGACACATTATAAAATATACATAAAGGAATTGCAAGGTGACATTTTCCTTTAGCATATACATTTCTGCACCATTTGACTATTAATATAGTAGATACATGAACTTGCTCGCCAGTAGAGGTGGTAGAATGCTGTGCATTACAATAATCCACTTTGTTTTTGACAAGAGAAAATTCTAAATAAGACAAAAAAGGGATATCATTGTTTAACCCTTTGAGTGCCAGAGGGGTACTCAAAGCCTTGCTTTACAGAGAAACACAAAGGCAGGTCTAACAAAGCAAGAAAAACAATGTGGACACAAAAGAGCTGCAATATTGACATCTTCTGCACTCTCCCTGCTTCAACTAAAACACAAAATGGAAGCTTCAGTGGGTGGAGATTGGAGGCCAGGAGTCCTGCCAGGAAGTGTCAGGCCTACCTCTGTTTATTGCACAGCCAAGATTGAGGATCTCTTGAACCCATGACTCAAGGGAAAAATTCATAGTGGTCCTTAGGATTTTTTGGGCACAGTATGGTTAATAGGAGGTTCCAGAGTTTATTTAATCCTTTGAAGGGATAGTAATGTCTATAATAAAGTACAGCTCCGAGTCTTCTATATGGTTTTTATAACATGTATCATTATGTTTAATTACTTACAGTTCTGTAGTTCAAAAGCTATTCAAGCTGAAAGGATTCTCCTCCCACCCCTATTGGACGCCTCTCCTTAGATTTGGAATCTGGTTGTGGGACTGGACGGATACAGTGAGGGACAATCTTCAGTCAGTAAGTATAAGGAAAACCCTGTACTCCTTGATGAAGGAGGGTGGGATTTTCCTTTTGCTTACTGAAGATTGTCCCTCTTTGCTCTCCACCCATACCAGACAGAGGTAGCTTGATGCAGGAAAAGGATCCTTTCAGCTTCAATAGCTTTAGACCTACAGAACTGCAAGTAATTAAACATAGCACAACGTGTTATAAAAACTATTTAAAAGATGCAGAGCACTTTAATATAGACATTACTGTCCCTTTAAATCAGAACTTTCAGTTTATAGTCACCATGCGTTCATTAAACGTATGGCGTCTAGCTTTGAAATAGATGTTTTACCTTTAAAAAATAGCCCAGTGTAAAGGAATCATTCCCGTTTGGGGACTGACGGGCAGGTTAGTGCGGTCTTCACACCTGCGCCGTTAGTCCCTTCCGGTGATCATACGGTGCACTGCAGTGCTACTCAGTGGAGACCAGGACTGACAGCACAGGCACGGAGACAAGATGCCTGCACTGTAGTCTGGATTCCGGTCTCCAAACGGGAATGATTCCTTTACACTGGGCTATTTTTTAAAGGTAAAACATCTATTTCAAAGCTAGTTGCCATGCGCTTAACCTCTTAAGGACCGGCAGCGAGCACACGCGGCTGGCACTTAAGGACCATGGACTTTTTTTTTTTTTCTTTGTTTCTGGTTCCGGACTCCCCGAATGACGTGCAGCCGCGGGGGGAGCCCAGAATTCATGACAGTCATAGTACGTCATGGGTCGTTAAGTCAGATCTACCCATGACATACTATGACCTTCAAGGGTCGTTAAGGGGTTAATGAATGCATGGCGACTAAGTGTGAACTGAAAGTTCAGCTTTAACCCCTTAACGACCCTTGACGGTCATAGTACGTCAAGGGTCGATTTGACTTAACGACCGATGACGTACTATGACCGTCATTGAATTCCGGGCTCCCCCTGCGGCTGCACGACGTTCGGGGAGTCTGGAACGCAACAGAGCAATAAAAAAAAATTGCTCCGTGGTCGTTCAGTCCGCGTCCGGATTCCCCGGTCGTTAAGGGGTTAAGGACCAGAGGGTTATGCAATACATTGTGAAACAATTTGTTACAAACCTCCCAGTCCTTAAAGTGTTAATCAACCCTTGCCATTCACTCCACCCACCTCCACATATGCTTCATCCTTCATCCTCTCTCTCTTTTTTTTTTTTGTTTTGCTTTTCAGTCACACCTACTTCCCAATCATCTCTTCTCACCTTCCTAATTTCTCCTATTCTTCCCCATCATTTAACTGCCTTTACATCACTCTCTATTCTTTACTCTTCTAAGAACCCGCTGTCAAAACTGTAAAGTGATGGAAACCATTAATGAACCTGTCAGCGAACAAGAAAGACAAATATCCAGTAAAATGTCTTCTTGTTCTATGAACGTATGGTGACAAGCAGCAGAGAATTATGGGGAACATTTTAATCTGAATAGAATAGAATATGCACACATTTCTCAGGGACATCACTACACATTTATTTTAGCCATCTCTTTGGCAATTTTGACATTACATTACGGCTGAACAGTAGTGCTACTATAACATTTCCCTGGACTGGCAACGGAATCTACAGGGAAGGGGAAACATGTCATGGCGAAGGTTGATCTGGATGTAAACACTGAGGTTCATGGGAGGATCTATTGGTGTGAAAGTGAGACCAAGGCAAGAATAAGTCACCCATTCAGATAAGGAGAGAGCAAGGAGCAGGATGCCTCCCTCCATTCCTATTATGCTGTGTTTGTGGTTGTGTTTGTCACAGCAGGTCAGTTAGTCCTTGCCTGGTTTTTCAGATATAGATAACTTATGTGATAAACTGCTGTGGATTTATCCTTGGGCTGAGGCCCTGTGGAAATTGTGCCCCAGATTTAGGTTGCAGGTGTGATGTTACCCATTGAACTAAGGTGTATGGTCAATGAGGTAACTCTTTTAAAGGGATAATGTTTCATACTAAAAGCAGCTCTAATTAATCATCATTGTATTTGGACTTTGGAGAGTGTTATTTCAATTCTGTCAGAGTTGTAGTTCAAGAGTAATTCAATGATAAAGTATCCCCCTCCTGCCCCTTTTACTGAAGTAACACTGCTCAGCCAGATCAGAAGGGAGGTGCCCAGGTAGACTGCAGAGAGGGACAATCTTCAATTAAGATAAGGGAAAAAGCTGAAAAACTTGTCAAGGGGAGCAGGGCTTTCATTGTTCTCATAGGAAGAAGATTGTCTCCTGCTCTTATCTGTCTGGTCTATGGACTGCATCCCACATCTGAGAAGAGATGGCTTACACTAGGTAAAAGGGGCGGGAGGGGAAACTTTGCTTTTGAATATCTCTCAAACCATAAAGGTTTGAGAGATAAGGCTTATATCATTCTTTATTTTATTTTGTAGGCATTAAAAAAACATGAAGATAAAGCGAAGTATTACCATCCCTTTAAACCAGAGTAGGAAAGAGGGACAGAGGGATTTGGGTCTTAAAGTGAGACTATCCCTCCTAAAGAAGGACACTTTGGATGTATGCTAGAAAGATGTCCAACACATTGAAAAGCAATTAACTGCATACTCCATTGGTCCTTATGGGGCTGAAAAAACACATATGTTGAGGATCTTTAGCTCTGAGCCTTTGCAATCTAATTCTGTAACATCTTGTTCTCTGAAATACATTACCATCTCTTACTTTGCTGAATCTAATGTGCACTTGAACATTTCTGCAGTGCCCCCCCCCCTTCTCATTTTTCTCCTCTAAGCTATCAATCTGCAATCAATTTCCATGTTTCTATACAATAAGTTGAGGTGCTATATTAAGCACCAGGAAGATCTGGGAAAGAACCACTCACTGTCCATGCCATCATCTTCTGAATGCATCTGTCATCCCTTGTGTAAATTAGGCTCCTGAAATAGCAGAACCGGGTGCACTTATGGCAAATTGTAAATTAAGTGCATTGATATTTTGATATTAATTAATCCTCTGAGTGCCAGGGAGGTACTGAATGCATTGAGTTACAAGGGTAAACTCTTTAGTTAATATAGAAACAGACTCATATAAACGGATGGCAATGAGCTACCACTTTGTCCCTATTGTATGCCAATTTCCTTATCTAGTTAGCTCAGACTGATTTTATTCTTAGAATAGCTCTATATCTATCCAAAGAGTTCTTAAATTCATTTACTATTTTAGCCCATACTTCATGCGTCTATCACTTCCCATAAAGTAGTTTCTTTCTTACAATTCCTCTTACCTTTCAAAGCTCCAATTTTAGAGCAAACTGGAAATAAGAAAAAAGGGGGAGACCATGGGGGTTATGTACTAAATCGTAATAAGGAGGTGATAAAGCAGAGATGACATCTCCAGTAATTTCACTTCTCCAATTCCTGTGTTATTCTATGGAGTCAGCTTTGGAGATCTTACTGCATAGGCTCCATAGAATAACATAGGAACTGGAGATGTGATATCACTGGAGACATCATCTCTGCTTTAGCACCTGTTTACCACATCTTAGTGCATAACCCCTCTTGTGTAGAAAATTTCAAATATAACAAGATGGGGAAATGTAGGATAAAGAGGTGATAAAGTGGAGATGAGTTCTCCAGAGATATCACTTCTCTAGTCCAAGTCTATGCACTAAGATCTCCAAAGCTGTAAAAATCTTAGTGCATTGGCTCCATAGCATAACACAGGAACTGGACATGTGATATCACTGGAGAAGTCACCTCCACTTTATCACCTCTTTATCAGGCCTTAGTGCATAACACCCAATGAAAGGAAATCACTACCAAATATTTACTCGTGTTTGTACTGGTCACCTAGAATACTAATTGACAGAAACGCATACAAGAGCTAAATAAATTTCAATGCGCTTCATGTACAATTTGCCGGACGTGTGCCAAGTCCTGCTATTTCAGGAACCTAATTTACACAGGGGATAACATATGTATTTAGATGATAATAGTGTGGGCAGTGTATGGTTCTTTCCCTTGTCTTCCTATTACATACCTCACAACATTTCGAACGGCCAAAGAGGGACAATTTTGTTGTAGGTGGTGATGCGGCTGGTGGGCGGGGCATTACCAAGAATTTTTAAGTTATTTCAGGACCTATTGACACCTCTTTGTATAAACGAATAAATTACATAGAACAAAACAAAAGCATTTTATTTTACACAGACTAATGTATAAACACATATACTGAAGTGTAAATAATCATTAATGTGAGTTGTGTTGCTGTGGAGCAACATGATCCTAAACACAGGGACACCAGGATAATACACTTATATACACACCACACAGTCGGATCTCCTAAACACAGGGACACCAGGATAATACACTTATATACACACCACACAGTCGGATCTCCTAAATACAGGGACACCAGGGTGATACACTTATATACACACCACACAGTCGGATCTCCTAAACACAGGGACACCAGGGTGATACACTTATATACACACCACACAGTCTGATCTCCTAAACACAGGGACACCAGGGTGATACACTTATATACACACCACACAGTCTGATCTCCTAAACACAGGGACACCAGGGTGATACACATATATACACACCACACAGTCTGATCTCCTAAACACAGGGATACCAGGGGGATACACTTATATACACACCACACAGTCTGATCTCCTAAACACAGGGACACCAGGGTAATACACTTCTATACACACCACATAGTCTGATCTCCTAAACACAGGGACACCAGGGTGATACACTTATATACACATCACACAGTCTGATCTCCTAAACACAGGGACACCAGGGTGATACACTTATATACACATCACACAGTCTGATCTCCTAAACACAGGGACGCCAGGGTGATACACATATACACACCACACAGTCTGATCTCCTAAACACAGGGACATCAGGGTGATACACTTATATACACACCACACAGTCTGATCTCCTAAACACAGGGACACCAGGGTGATACACTTATATACACATCACACAGCCTGATCTCCTAAACACAGGGACACCAGGGTGATACACTTCTATACACACACCACACAGTCTGATCTCCTAAACACAGGGACACCAGGGTGATACACTTCTATACACACCACACAGTCTGATCTCCTAAACACAGGGACACCAGGGTGATACACTTATATATACACACCACACAGTCTGATCTCCTAAACACAGGGACACCAGGGTGATACACATATACACACCACACAGTCTGATCTCCTAAACACAGGGACATCAGGGTGATACACTTATATACACACCACACAGTCTGATCTCCTAAACACAGGGACACCACGGTGATACACTTATATACACATGATACACTTATATACACATCACACAGCCTGATCTCCTAAACACAGGGACACCAGGGTGATACACTTCTATACACACACCACACAGTCTGATCTCCTAAACACAGGGACACCAGGGTGATACACTTATATACACACCACACAGTCTGATTTCCTAAACACAGGGACACCAGGGTGATACACTTATATACACACCACACAGTCTGATCTCCTAAACACAGGGACACCAGGGTGATACACTTATATACACACTACACAGTCTGATCTCCTAAACACAGGGACACCAGGGGGATACACTTCTATACACACACCACACAGTCTGATCTCCTAAACACAGGGACACCAGGGGGATACACTTCTATACACACACCACACAGTCTGATCTCCTAAACACAGGGACACCAGGGTGATACACTTATACACACCACACAGTCTGATCTCCTAAATACAGGGACACCAGGGTGATACACTTATATACACACCACACAGTCTGATCTCCTAAACACAGGGACACCCGGGTGATACACTTATATACACACCACACAGTCTGATCTCCTAAACACAGGGACACCAGGGTGGGAAAGAGGGACAGAGGGATTTGGGTCTCAGAGAGGGACTGTCCTGACTAAAGAGGGACACTTGGGAGGTATGCTAATTATTATTTTAAAAATACATTTACATCAAAGTTTTTTTTTTTTATTTTCTACCCAAAAGCCTTATGCAGAAAATGAAATAGTTTATTATGCCCTTGATAAATTACATTAAACATGTTACGGGTGCCCTGAAAGTCCCAAATTGCATGTTAGGAGAGCTTTGAGCAAAAGAAGATTGAGAACCACTGGTGTATTCTTTACATATCATGTACTTGCTGTATATGGAAAGTCAAAAAAGGTAATTGACTGCTACTTTAAATAATTTCAATCCTGGAGCAAACCAAATGCCCAATTTATATGATTTATATGGTGCATTTTTAACCCTTGAATGCAAGTGAGGTCTCCAATGTATAACTTTGCAATGCCTACACCCCACCCACAGATTAAACCCCACCCCTTTATTACTCTAATCAATATGAGGAAGTTCCCAGGTATGAAGATGAGCAAGCCTGGAGCAAATCAGCTGCACCACGGGGGGCAAATACAAATCTCCCATGATATAAATGGGACTTTTAACATTCTGAGTACTTGAGAGGTATGCAGCACATTGCTTTGCAATGCTTTGGAGACCTCTTTTGCACTCAGTGGGTTAAAAACTTCACTTAGATTAACAGAAATTTTGAACAATTATATCAGCCCCCCCTCTTTAATGTAGCTGGTTTGCTCCAGTATTGTTCCTCTTTAAAGGGGATGTTTACCCCCTTCACAAATTTGCCTAAATTGTTTCCTTATAAATTATAAATAATGGAAAGTGTGTCCTTTTATTTAAAATAATCCGCTCTTTTGGATTAAATGTAGCTTGATCTCTGCCAATGAGATCGCTCCAGCTTAGAGACAGACAGCCTCCGTCATCGGAGGAGGCTGGATAGAAGCTCAGACTACGGTACAGATCCGGTCTGCACTGTCTGCCGAAAGTAGGTACAGAGCTACATTTAATCTTTTAATTTCTCCAAAAGAGCGGATTTTTTTTTTTAAAAATGATACACTTTCCATTATTTATCATTTAAAAGGAAACGATTTAGGCAAAGCTGTGAAGGAGGTAAACATCCCCTTTAACTATCTGAATACTGCACCAAATGCATTGTTAGTGCTCAGTGCAGCCATTACTATCAGGAAGATCAGCACAATTTCACGTCCCAAGCAACAAGACCTAGGGCTTTAACCCCTTAAGGACTAGAATAATGAACAATGCATTGCCTCTGGTCCCTAAGGGGGTTGAAGCAGACTACTCACCTAATACTAATAACCTACTACATACCTTAGTATAGCAAGAAAATTCTAATAACCCCTATAAATGTTGCCCATTCGCCTTTGTTAGGGAGATAATCTTCAGTCGGTCCAAATTGTCAGGTCCATGGAGGCCGACATGACAGCTAATGATAGTTGTTTCAAACTGAAGAAAATAGTGTACAGTAACCTACTTAACTCTTTATGGACCACAAGGGTACAAATACATTGAGAAGCAATGAGCTGCACACACTTCTGATCCTTAAAGGTTAAGATTACAATGGGATGTGTGGTCCTGTGGTCCTGCTAGCAACTGTCATGTCTGCCTCCATGGATATGACATCCATGACTGATTGAAGATTTTATGTCTTGAACAAAGGCTCAAGGATAAGACTGATAAGCAACATTAGAATGGTTTGGCCACAGAAAGGTAGGTGAATGGTTATTATTAGAAGGTGTTAGATCTACTTTGCCCTTTTGACATACCTGTGAATTTTGATGTGTGGACTTCCTGGAAGGGAGTCCTGTGGCGCCACTGGGGCAGAAGAAAAATGACTCTATTCACGTCAAAAAGGGGGTGGGGCTTAATTGTGAGTGGGATCGGGCTTAGATGGCATGAAAAAAGTGGTAAAAATAGGCTGGGGAAGGAGGAGAAATGGGAGGAACAGGGTGGGAAAGAGCAGAAGTGGGCAGATTTTCAGCAGAAACTCTACACGGAGGCAAATCCAGAGAGTTCCCAGCTATACCTTTTGAGTGCCAGCGAGGCATCCAATGTGCTGGGTACCTCTCTGGCACTCAAAAGGTTAAGCGTGAGACCTGGAGCTTTAGAAACTTCAGGCAGTACCTAGCAACACCCCTGTTTTCATCTGAGAGATCAGCGGACCAAGAAATTAACCCTTTGAGTGTCACAGAGGTATCCAACACATTGCAACACAATGGCACTCAGAGGGTTAAATGACTTTCCTGGATTTGCTAGTCACTTGAATAAGAAATACAAATGTGTCGGGTGTTTTTTTTTTTCCGGCTTTTGTTTTCTTAATGTTACAATTGGACGGTATCCACAGAAATGGCAGTTTATCGGCTCAAATGTTCAGAGGATTTCCAATACACTGTCCTCTTTCCTTTCCATCAGAGTGGATTTTATGAAAAGCTTTACTGTGTGTGAGAGCCATATGATTCCTGTCTGCCTTTCAGCAGTGGCATGTCAGAGTGGCATAGAACAGCGAGGCCGCCGCTATTAACTGTGCTGGGCTTCTCTCCAAATGGCAATCTGGAACACTAAGCAGGCTATCAAAGCAGAGTGATTTTAGGATGTAAGTAGGGAGGTTTGTAAAAATTCCCCACTGCTAAATTTTATTTCAGTTGATGCAAAATTTAACCCCTAGGACTTGGGATATGTGTGGATTTGAATCTGAGATGGTACTACATTTCTCTGTTCTTCAGAAATTCTTGTAAATCACATAAATTACATATAGAAGCTAAAATTCAAAGCCTTCCAGCATGTTCCTGATCCACATTCAGACATCCCTGCATAGCAATTCAGTAGTCCTGTGCTGGTGTTCACAGTGGTCGCAGGAACATGCACACTTCATCATGCATACATTCATACACATTCACAATCAATTCTTTCTATCGCATGGCAGAGGTCACTGAACATGGCCTCCACGCAGGAATTACAGAGTGAGAAGGGCTGGATTACTTAAAAAAATCAACCTCTTAGTTGCTAAAGAAATTGCCAACCCATTGTAAAACAATGTGTTGAAGATCTCTTTTATATCTAAGGGATTAAATAATAGCCTGCAAATGGGTAGAAGACTGGTGCAGGGCCAATGAAATTACACTGGGTATACTCACATTTCAGAATGTGGGTGTGGCCAGCAGAGCTGAGGCAACTCCCCTCCAAATGTGGAGCTCTTAGGCAATTGCCTGCTCTGCCTATTGGGAAATATGTGCAAGGTGGAAGACGTTCTCCGCTAAATCTCTTTCCATATTGTAAAGTTCAGTAAACCCCTAGATGAGAAGTCAGATGGGTCTTATCAGTTAACAAGCAGAAACAAATGGTAATTAGCCACACATAGGCGCACTTTTTTCATAGTACTTTTGACTCTGTGGCCCCCCATTCAAGAGGTGTTGTTAGGTTCCCAGATAAACTGAGGACATGAGCCCATGTAATGCCTTATTAATGCATTGCACAATCTATTTGCACCATTGCCATAATCAGAAGAGTATTACACCACTGGGAAGCTGATTTAATAAGCACTATAGCAATTGATGAGTGTAACAGAAGCTAGAAGGGAATGTGTCGCCTTCCGCTGTCGTTCCCAGGTTTCTCCCTCTCTACGCAGGACTGGCGCCGTCAGATGCACCAGTTGAGCAAATGGATGGACTTGTTGTCGACTCGCAGAGCCGTTGAATCCCCGATGTCATTGACTCTGCGTCGAAGGATGCGAGTCGAGGAATGTTCAATGAGGCTCTGGTCTCGTCGATAAGTGGAAGGCTGGAACTCCGGGCAGTAGAGAGTGAGGCCTCTACTCCCGGTCGAAGGATAACTGGAAAAGTGCTGCAGGAACAAGATGTCGAGCAGATTCAAGCACGTCGTAAGCTTGAGTCGAATAGTCACTGGAACCACAGGAAGGAGAAGATGGAGTCCACCTCGCCGCCTGACAGCATAAGAAGTTGGGTCGCAGTAAACTGGCAGCAGGCGGTCGCCGATTCAGGATACTTGGTGCAGATGGGTATCAGAGTGGATACTTTATACTATAAGCAGTACAAGACTCCAGGACTCCTTGTTCACTCATAGTAACTCTCAACTTTATTAAGCAAACCACACATATTTATACACAAGAACCACATTGAAATACATGGGCAGGCAGGATACAACAGGTGACTCACAGGGATAATATAATCACAATATACAAGACAAAGGACCAACAACAGAAGGTCCCAACAATTACAATAACACGGACATGATTACATTACTACACAAAAGGCTAGCAACAAATGGTACAACACAATACAAAGGGCTATACTTGATTAACCCTTTGAGTGCTAGAGTGGTACGGAACACATTGCTTTGCAATGCGTTCCGTACCACTCTGCCACTCAAAGGGTTCAGTTAACACACCACAGGGGGTCTTAATACAGTTCACCATAGTCAATGGCTACATAAAGGCCTCATCAGATGTTATGCAAAGCTAAAATGCATGATTAGTGATATAATGCCTCCTGATTAACCCTCTGGCACTCAAAGGGTAAGACACACTTATTACTCCAGTGTAATACCCCATTTAACTCCCTTGATGTTAGAGATAATCCAGGAAGCAAAGCCTTACACATCATTGATCTACAGCAATAAAACTCACATTAATGGTTGTTTAAAGTTCAATATATGTGTTTATCCATTAGTCTTGCAAATAATAATATACTTTGGTCTTGTCCTAAATCATTCATTCAGTTACACAAAGAGGCAAAATAGGTCATGAAATAACCTAAACATTCTCGGTAATGCCCTGCCCACCAGTCACGCCCCCTAAAACACAGGCATCCCTCTTTGGCCATTGGAAATGTTGGGAGGTATGACCTAGTAAGAGAAGAAATATCCTAAAGCATATCATACTGGTCCTTCCCAGATGACTGTCAAGCCACAAAATGCCAGGCAATTCTTACCCAAGACACATGTTATAGCTTTCTTGAGTCTTGTCAGTGAGTTGCAGCTGTGTTAGATACCCAGGGGAAGGCTGGCAGCTTGTGGCCCGGGGGGTCAAACAGGGGAGGGCCGGCAACATGTGGCCTGGGGGGGGGGGCAAATACAATCCAGTGGCCTGTTTCTACTATCGTTAATGCCCACTGTCCCAGTCCACCCCTTTAGTTAATTTTAAAATTGGCATTAATGTTGTGAAGTAAGGCAAGTGATGCCACTGAGCTTACAGTTGAAGTGGGACTACACTACTGATACTACAGAGCTTACAATGTAAGTAAACCTACACAAGTGAGATCACAGAGCTTACAATGGAAATGGGTTATGCTGCTAGTGTAGCTCCATTTCAGTGGTTAGCTCTTTGGTATCACTAGTATAGCTCCATTTACAGCAGTATGCTGGAGTTTGAGTGAGGCAGTGGCCTGCTAGCCTAGACATTTGACAGGCCCAGGGGGCAATTGTCCTCCGATGTGGATACCTCCCTGGCAACCAAAAGGTTAATACATAAATCTCTCTGATTCTTAGATGTTTCTACACAATCCACTAATCACCCCAAATAAAAAAACTTTCATTAATTTTTGTGTTCTAAAATAGGATTGTTTAACAGCATTCTAAAGATTCACCTTGAAGATTATGACATCAAAAGCATCCTGGTGCAACCTTTATCTGTTTGTTTTATTGTTTTCAAAACAAAAATGTGAGTTCAGATATATGGACTTCAAACAGGCTATTAATGTTCAATGAACATATTTCTGAAATGTGTGAATTTCCCTGTTGCCAGAAGCCTTGGATGGATTATTTTAAATCCAGATTACACTGTTTATTTCCCATTCACAGCTGCCATGTATCTGTGTGTGGCCACAGTACTCATTAACATGATAAATTTGTTCCATCCTCTGACTTAGCAGTGCGGGCTGTAATAATAATAATAATTGTAATTATAATGATCACTAATAACATTATTGATTTCTAAACATAGTTTCTTTGTCGTGGAGGTTTTTATCCCACCAGATGTTGTGCTTGTCTAGTTCAACAAACTGCCCACTGAAATACCCTGCTAAAGAATCCGGTGCCAACATACAGTATAGCGCATTCAGTTCTATCAGGGCTGGAATTCTCATTAGGCAGACTAGTATACTGCCTAGAGCTCCACATTTGTTCCTCAGCTGTTCTGGTCACACCCACATTCTGAGTTGTGGGTGTGGCCAGCACTATTTAATTGTCTCTGCACCAGTTGTTAAACCTACAGAGTTTTATTTAACCCATTGGATGCTAGAGAAATCTCCAACACATTGCTTTGCAATGTGTTGGAGATCTCTCTAGGAACCAAGGGGTTAAAGCGTTTTTCATTCCTGCTTGTTATAGGACAAAAGCATTTGCTGTTCCAGGGAGCAGTAGATGGGACTGGGGATGGAGTCATGTGAGTAGTGGGGGTTGACTATGGGTGGAGCTAAGGGTAACATAGTAACATAGTTGACAAGGCTGAAAAAAGACATGCGTCCATCAAGTCCAGCACATGCCAAAAGACCCCTGTTGATCCACAAAAAGGCAAATAACCCCCCCCCCCCCGAAGCCATTTCCAATTTAGCCCCATGTTGGTAAAAACATTCCTTCCTGACTCCAAATGACAGTCAGATAGTTCCATACCTCCCAACATTTCAAATTGCCAAAAAGGGACACTTGTGTTTCAGGGTGTGTTTCTGGGGGCAGGGCATTACCAAGAATTTTTAGGCTATTTCTTGACCTACTGACACCTTCTTGTGTAAACTAATAAATCACTTATAACAAGACCAATGTATTTTATTTACACATGCTAATTTATATACACATATACTGACGTTTAAACAAGCAATAAAGTGAGTTTTATTACTGTGGAGCTATGTGATACACTTATATACACACCACACAGTCTGATCTCCTAAAAAGAGGGACATTAGGGTGGGAAAGAGGGACAGTGGGATTTGGGTCTAAAAGAGGGACTGTCCCTCCCTGCAGGCTGTGATGACATCACTACATATGGTGCGCAGACCTTAAGGTCGCTTATGCATGCAGTCATCAACTAGCTTAATGTCAGTGCCAGACACTGACAGTGAAACTCGGGCAACAGAGGTGAGCGTGTGTGCACACCTGAGTCAGATCTGGAGAGTTCCCAGGCATGGACATTATTAGCTAACAGTCCACACTGCACAGCATTAATAGTGAGTGACACAAAATAATGGATCAATGTCTATGGTCATATGCAGAACGAAAATAAGTGCGGTTCTGAGGCAAACGACCATATGGGACAAAAAACATTTCCAACATACCCATTAACTTAACCCTTTGAGTCCCAGAGAGAAGTTCAATGCATTTCACACCCCTCTGACACTCAGTGGATTAAATGAGGATTTTAAACCCTTTAATATTACAGAGGTCTTCAAAGCATTGTGAACTGACCTCCCTAGAATTCAAGAGGTTAATGAAGATATCCTTAATCAATAAAATGAAGCCTGCCTGTCGCTCTCAAAGACTTAAGCTGGTCACCTCTGATCTTAACTATCCACTGCAAGTGTTAAATCAATACACAGAACAAAGCAATTAATAGCCAGCAACTGCAATGATACCCAGTGTCAGCCTGCAATACAATACTTTGCATTCAACTCAATGAAGGAATGTATCAAGTGATGTTATGGCGGTTTTAGTGCTATTTTAAGTGCAATTAGTGCTAATGCTAATGCAACCTAATGCCAGATAAGGGCATTACCAAGTACTATCTGGACGGTGGGGCTTAAAGGAGCAGTAATCTTTTTTTTTTATGAAAAAATATGTATTGTAGGGATTTTCCTATTGAGTAAAATAAGGGTACTCCCACTGCCGAGAGATTTATATTTCCAGAGTTATTACAGTTTAAACTCATGTTTTTTTACATTAGCAGTGCCCTCTAGTGGTCAAATTCCAGTTAGATTTCCTGTTAGATTCTAATGGAGAGGAAAGTCAGAAAAGTCAGAGACATACAGTTATCCATAGAATGTGATAGAAACTGCCTGTCACTTCCTGTCAGTTAGAACTATCAGGAAGTAAACATAGTAAATTCATTTCCTGGTTATTTAAGCTGCTATAAATGTTTAATAAAACATCTGACAGCATACCTCCCAACATTTCAAATTGCCAAAGAGGGACAATTGTGTTTTAGGGTGTGTGGCTGGGGGTGTGACCAGTGGGCGGGGCATTAACGAGGATTTTCAGGCTGTTTCATGACCTATTGACACCTCCTTGTGTTACCTAATAAATGACTTATAATGAGACCAACGTATTTTATTTAAGTACACTAATTTATAAACACTTATACTGATGTCTAAAGAAACAATAATGTGAGTTTTATTGCTGTGGAGCAATGTGATATACTTATATATACACCACACAATCTGATCTCCTAAAAAGAGGGACATTAGGGTGGGAAAGAGAGACAGTGGGATTTGGGTCTAAAAGAGGGACTGTCCCTCCTAAAGAGGGACACTTGGGAGGTATGTGACAGCAGTGGGAGTGACCTTGTTTTATTCAGCAGGAAAAGCTCTATAAAATATGTGTTTTCATAAAAAAAGTTTACTGCTCCTTTAAGCCCAAGGGTCATCTCTTTGCTACTCCTTACAACTAGTGGTGCAATTGGGCTGCACTGTGTACTAGTGATGCATTAGATTGGGCAAAGCCCCATGTCTTCTGGGGAACCTATGAATCCCCCTAATGCCAGATGTATATTTTTGGTAACAATTATGGAATAATTAACACTGATTCTCCTAACATTTAATTTACTTATTTTCTAGAAAAAATACAAATTCCCATTTACTTTAATGTTCAAGAACAGAAATAGTGGGGTAATCACCATTCAGTCCATATAAACTCATATAAGCATAAACAATCCTTAATAATAAAACGCTAGGATGTTTGTCCGATGCAGTCATGCCCAGTAGAGACTGGGAGCATTCTGTGCATTTGGGCAGTCTCTACAGAGCAAGACTGCATCACGTGCGCCGCCAGTGAGGCGAGGCAGTACGCGGAGCAAGACAGGCCTCTTTATCCTTTGAGTGCCAGACGGGTACATTGCGTACCCCTCTGGCACTCATAGGGTTAACATCACCTTGATCTTGGCCTGTGTACACGGACTTTTACACTAGTGTACTAATATGTATAGAAGGCTGGGGACAGGGAATGTCTAGATACAAAACAGCATGATATAACAGGAGGTTCCCCACCACTGTCTGGGTACAACTAGTTAAGAGGCTGTAAAGATAAAGTGTAGATTGCAAACAGTAGTGTAACAGGCCTTTGGAGGTCTCTAGTGCAAAAAATGTCAGGACCCCCTAACACAAAAGTATTTTAACAGATGTATAATTAACATACCTGAGAACTTGCTCATGCTGAGCCCTCGGGGAAGGCTCATGTGCTGCCAACCAGGGAGGATTTAAATAATGGGATTCATGTCATAAGGGGGTGGGGCTCAATTGGTTGGGTGGGGCTTATCATCCTTGTGTCATAAAGTGGATGGGAAGTGGGCATAACAGGGTGGGAAGAAGGAGAAGTGGGAGGAACAGGGTGGGAAGAAGTTGGCATGGGCCAAGTTTCACAGGAAAGTCAACACCATTGGAGAATCAGTCTTTGTCCCCGGAGACCCGGTAATTAACTGTAAAAAACGGAATCTCTCTGGGGCAGAGCCAGAGAGTTCCCAGTATGATAACTAGAGCCTATAGGCCCCTGGGGAAGATGGGACACTTCTGATGCTGGGCCATGTCACAACTGCACTCCTTGTAGTCATGTTCCTGATAGTAAAAGACTATGCCTGTGCTCCAATTAAAAAACTGACAATTTATTTGAAAAGAACGGTGTGGGGAGGAGGAGAAGTAGTAGGAACAGGGTGGGAAAGAATAGAAGTGGACTCAGGGCCGGATTTACATCTCAGGAGCCTGTAGGCACAGAAATCTGAAGCGCCCTCCCCCATTAGCCATCTCCACAATGCTCCAAATCTCCACATTACCCCCCATCTCCATATTGCCTTCACATTGCCCCCATCAGCTCCACATTGCCCCCATCAGCTCCATATTGCCCCTATCAGCTCCACATTTCCCCCTTCAGCTCCATATTGCCCCTATCAGCTCCACATTTCCCCCATCAGCTCCATATTGCCCCTATCAGCTCCAAATTTCCCCCATCAGCTCCATATTGCCCTCACTTTGCCCCCCATCAGCTCCAACTTGGCCCCCATCATCCCCATATTGCTCTCACATTGCCCCCATCATCTCCATATTAAGCCTCACATTGCCCCCCATCCACTTCCTACGTCCCTAGTGGTCCAGCGGCAGGAGAGATTTGCGCTTCTGCACAGACCTGTAGCTGCTGGAGCTCACACGCGGTCTTCTCTTTAGTAATGCAGAGCGCTGTGATATGATGTAATCTCACAGCACTATGTATTACTAAAGAGCCGGGGGAGCTCGGCAGCTACAGGTCTGTGCTGAAGAAGGCACAGACCTTACCATCGGCGGGCAGCGCGGCACACCACTTAAAAAAATATATATTTTGATTCCAATGGCGGGCGCCCCTCTGTGGGGTGCGCCTGTAGGCAGATGCCTACTCTGCCTTATGGCAAATCCGGCCCGGAGTGGACTCCCCACATCAGGTGAATCAGCCTCTTTCTCCAGAGACCCGGTAATGCACTGCCAACACCGGAATCTCTGCGGCAAATACGGAGAGTTCCCAGGTATGGAGATGAACCTCTGTTCGTTCTTTTCAATGAGTCGTCCTACCAACTTGGAGAGGTCTCCAGAGAACACTACACTGACAAAATAAGAAGAACTAGAGCAATTTACTACAAAGTCTTTATCAAATAGCATAATCCCTCTATCTTATGTGAATGTGTGTTTATATCTAGTAGCTGTCACTGCTTCCAGCTCCCCAAAACCATTTAGGAAGCAAGTTGGGTGATCAGCTGGAGGGGAGTCAAATTCACTGTTATCTGAAGCAGCAGAATCATCTGACAGTTCTCCGGATGGACGTTAAATCACTACGTGTGGAAGTGATGGGAATCACTCAGGCAGCTCCAATTCAGCCTCCATGAAAGGCAACAGCATCACTGGCCTCGGCAGAATGAAAATCATAAATCTTTATTATTCCCTGTCCTACTCGATTTCCAGCAAACTCTTTCCATTGGAAGTAGTTTTCATTTTTTTCCTTCCCGCTGGTAGAAAATATATATTTTTTTATATGCGAACAGTAGTGTACTTCATAAAAATAATTTGGCTTGAATCAATTGCTGCCCCAAAGAACTCGCAGCCTCATCTTTAACAGGAAGGCAAACGGAATGGTATGTGCAGTGAATATACTGCACATCACACAGCACTGGAGGGCAGTCATTTAACCCTTTGAGTGCCAGAGGGGTACGCAACACATTGCTCTATGGCACCCAAAGGCACCCAAAGGGTTAAAAAAGTGACAACACCTCCTCATAATACGCCAACACTTATCCTAAAGAAACACTAATAACTACTAATAATAGCACCCTCATTTACTTTGCTATGGCCAGAAAATTCTAATAGCCCCTATGATTTTTTTGTGTGCCTTTGTTCAGTATCTAACATATTTAAAGGGATGATAATGTCCCAGAATTTTTTTTTTTTTTTTTTTTTTTTTTTTGCATTTTGTAGGGATTAAAAAGTTGACTTGAATGCAAAAAACCCTATCTCTCAAACCGCTACGGTTTGAGAGATATCTGCATTCAAAGTTTGATGTTTCATGCTGTCAGCTTTACAGCTGTATTACTCTACAATAAAATGGCACTGGAGCTCCTGTCTGATGTCAGGATCAAGGCTCAGTTCTGTCACTAGTGCTTAGGGCTCTGTCTGGAAGCCATTTTCTTGTAGCTCAGTTCTATTTCTAGTGTTTAGATTCTTTATTCAGGGACTTTGTACTGTCCCTGAAGGGGGCTGCCCGGGACACACACATAAATTCCGGGACTGTCCCTGACAATCTGGGGCATGTGGTCACCCTAGCTCATTTTAAAGTAGAGCTGTCACCCTATCACAAACCAAGTCCTGTGTGTTGTTCAACCCATAACATCATTGAGAAAACACAGGAATGATATTCAACATGTTCATTTAAAATAAAAAAAAAACGACTTCTTCCTTGTCCAATACTGTGGGAGAGAGCGGCGCCATCTTCAATATGTTTGCAATGATTGGCAGCGCTCTCCCTCACACGTAGCTGACAATTTTGCTCAAAAAGCCTGCCCCATCGCTTCGAGGCAGGCGAATATCAGTTCACGTCAAGGAGCATGGGGATAGCTGGGATGGGCAGTGGGTAAGGAAATTAGGCCAGAGGGCAATTGTATAGAACGATGCGGTACAGCCTGTACCACACCGAATGGCACGAGGTCTGTTTTAATTAACCTTTTTTATTAAAAAACAACTGCACACTTTTACAAATAATTACAAATATTAGCATTACATGTACTAGCTAGACCTACTCAGCTTAAGTTAACTGGAGATTAATGTTTTGCTTTAAATGAATGACCCAGTGGCATAAGTAGTTAATAGAGGGCCCTATGCAAACATTTTGGGCCCTCTTACACAAAACACTTTCACAGACATAACAAGAAATAATTAAACCGTGGGGCAGATGGGGTCCCGTTGGATGCTGGGCACTGGTACTGTAACCATCAGAGCTGGGCAAATGGCTAGGCTGAGAGGGATGTGACTAGGGCTAGACAGGAAAGGTAGGAGAAGGTGTGGGTGACATAGGGGAAGGGGAGGGTTTTAGAGTAGGGTCTATCCTGTGCCTACCTTTCGCTTCCTCCTCTTGGCTTCTGACCATGAGGTGGCAACGTCCCTCAGTCCTGCCCTGTTTTTGATGGTTAGTTGGCTAGAGTAGGGATTCATTGTGTTTTTCTTTTGCAGCACGTCATGGTGGTTGTCGGTTGTCACAGTGCTGGGTAGAGGGGGGATCCTTGGCACTTTAGGATATGGTTGGGACACCTGGCTTCTGAAAGGCCATGGGGTCCTTGGAAAGTGGAACCAGGCAAGTATTTACAGATGCCCACTGAGCTGGTAGGGAGAGGCGGATAGTGGGATACGCCCAACGAGGGATTGGTGGTGGTGCTAAGGATCCTCCCCTCTAGTAATGGTTATGTATTTGTTGTAAAACTGAAAATATGTTTTATGGGATTGTATATATAATGTTAATATGTTTGTAAATGGGAATATTATGTTGTTAAACAGTATTAGTTTTATAATTAATAAAGATGCTGTGGCCTAATTATCCAAGTCACGCTTGTAGTGTGGTTTATGTTATAGGGTAAGAAATTTGGGAATCCTTGAAGTTGGCGCTGCTCCAGTCATGTAGTTACACCACCTAGGAATTATCTGGCAACCTAATTAATGCATTAAGATAATGATGTGCAATTCTAGGACACACCAACTGCACTATAAGGAAAAATAAAAAATTCCCATTGATTTAAATGGTGCTATCTCCTTAGAATTAAAATCACTGTGTAACTCAGTGGCCATTTTTATTTGTTGCCTGTGGTGTAATTAAGTTTCAACAGAATTCCATCATCAGCCTCAGCGCCCCTTGCCGGCACGGGGAACTTGTAACACGTTTTAACCCTTTGAGTGTTTTGCAATACGTTGGATACCTATCTGGCACTCAAAGGGTTATAATCACTTCAATGTGAATACGTGAGAAAAAAAATATTAAAAAACACATATAGGATTTATTTCCTCCACTTAACATGCCACTGTTCTAGGAGGCACTGCCCCTTTAAGATTAACTCACATATGCACAAGAATTACCATTTAACATACGACTGGCAAACACAAGTCCGTCTCCCAGTTAATCAACCATAAGAGCGGCAATGAATCATGTTGTTTACATACACTAGCATATTTCAATATGACAACATGATTGGGTTCTGAAATACTAACCTAATCTGACTCACATCTGATTTAATACTGTGTGTATACTTTCCCTAGTCCTTCCTTCTGAATCACTGCATAGGGTTAAAATTGCAGGGTGCCTGACAGAACTGCAAGGTTTATGCAATCAGAACTCTGCAATCTATTTCAGAGCGTTAGGAACATAAAACAGTAATTATGGAAAGCACTTAATTAAGGGGGTGATGTTTTAAATAAAAATAAAGCCGCATGCTGGAAGGGAAATTAAAAAGCCGTGGTCTTATTTGCATACATGATAGGTAAAAGCATGCAGCTAATTATCAGGACAAAATGATAAGATACCTTGTGCTGCTATCTGTGTCTCCATTCTACAGAGGGACGTTTTGGGAGGAAAGATTAGAAAATGGTAGAAAAAGTGCATCTTATCCTAGGGTCTTGTTCAGTAACAAAAAATAAATACAGTCAGAGGAGTAACTAATAGTCACCGGGCCCTGGTGCAAAAATTGCCATGCCCCTCCCAACCACATTGCCACCATTGGGTATTTCACATTGCCCCCAAGGTCCACCTCTCCACACTGTCCCCAACACTTCACATTGCCCCCAAGGTCCACCTCTCCACATTGTCCCCAACTCTTCACATGGCCCCCAAGGTCCACCTCTCCACATTGTCCCCAACTCTTCACATTGCCCCCAATGTCCACCTCTCCACATTGTCCCCAACTCTTCACATTGCCCCCAAGGTCCACCTCTTCACATTGTCCCCAACTCTTTACATTGCCCCCAATGTCCACCTCTCCACATTGTCCCCAACTGTCCATATTGCCCCCAATGTCCTCCTCTCTACATTGCCCCCAACTCTCCACTTTGCCCCCAATGTCCTCCTCTACACATTGCCCCCAACTCTACACATTGCCCCCAGTGTCCATCTCCTACCTCCCTGGTGGTCCAGCGGAGTGGCAGTAGAGGTCTGTGCCTCCTTCGGCACAGACATCTATGAAGACCTGGTGCTCCCACGTGGACCTCTCCAATAATGCAGAGTGCTGGCAGATGATGTCATCTCTCAGCGTTCTTCATTACAAGAGTGCCAAGAGCAGCCAATTGATGTTCGTGGCTCCGGGCAGGGGGTCACAGGGGGACCCCTATTTTGTTACTCCACTGGATACAGTTCTGGACTAACTGCACCACAAGTATACCTGGGATCGCTTCAATTCGTCCACAGAAATTCTGGTTTTCTGGAGGTTCTCTAGGACAGGAGATGATTCTCCGATTAGCACTTTGAGTGCCAGGGAGGTATGCAATGCATTGGATAACTCTCTGGCATTCAAAGGGTTAAGTGAGTTCGTTGGTAACCACACCCACTCCCTCATCCATTCTGCATAATGCCTGCCCTGCCTCTTTTCAGGACAAACCCCGCCCTTCCTCAATCCAATCCCACCCATTTCTATTAAGTCCCGCACACAGTATGACACTCCCACCCCTAACTACAGCTGTTACTCCTGGAAGTGTGGACATTAAGGTTCCCAGATATGATCATAGAGGACAAATAAATATCCCCATTGATTTAAATGGGTACATTAAACCTACATGTAAATTGCAGACCCCCAGCTCCAGTTGTTACCCCCCCACCCCTAATGAAAGAGTAAAATTCATAGGAGCCATTAGGATTTACGGCCATAGTAAGGTAAGTGAGGGTTATTGATAACAGAGTTCACAGAAGTATTTTCAATGCACAATTTTCAATACATTAAAAGCATACCCCTGAGACTCTGGAAACCTTGAAATCAGCCATTACACTGGATTTACATGTGACAGGCATTGTTTATAACAACAACACAATGTTGAGCTTATATTAAATCAGCTTTAGGGAAAGCTGGAATCATACATAGATTCACCCAATGCCCAGCACTTACACCATCTGTAGTTTGAGAAAATAATGAGTTTTCACAACACTGCTTACACAGCTTTTGCAACTTTTGGGCAGACTGTATGGTCATACCTGGGAACTTTGTCTTGTGACTCCTACAGTGCTGCTGGGGGATAAATGATGTGAATAGTGTAAAAAATGGGCGGGGGCTTAACGGACGTCAAAAATTGATAGGAGTTGGCTATAGAAGTGGGAGGGAGTGGGACAAACAGGCTGGGAAGAAGCAGAAGTGGGCAGAGTTTCATTAGAAACTCCCGACATCCAGAGAATCAGCTTCTATCCCAGAGACATGGTAATTAGCAGCAAAAACCTGTGTCTCCGGGACAGATACGGAGAGTTCCTAGGTATGTGTACTGTGTGTACCGTATCATAGGGGAAAAGGAGGTACTGATTGTTTCAGACTGTGATCTATTAAAGCGGAACTATCATGTTAATAACATTGCTCCCAATATATTTCTACCCTAGCAATATGAAAAGCCTTATTGTTCTTAAAGGGATAGTATTACTTCAAAATTACTATCCCTCATATTGTAGCCCTTCATAAACTGAGTTAAATGACACCAGCGGCATCTCTCAGACCTTTATGGTTTAAGAGATAGCCGCTTTCAAAGTTTCCTCTCCCCTGCTGTCAGCGTTCTGCTGCCAGCAGGGGAATCCGGTCTCTGAATCAAGCGGAGGCTCTTCAGCAGAGCCGATATCTCATTATGGAAGGAAAAATTATTAATTGAAACAGTCTTCTACGTTTCAATTAATCACTTTTCCTTCCATAACAAGATATCATATCAGTTTGTTTGTTTTTTAGTGAAAGTATTTTACCAGGAAGAATACATTGAGATTGTCTCTCGTCTTCAAGTACGTCCTGTACTCATTTTATCTACCTTAGAAAGGTGAAAGGCTGAGCTGACCTTGCCGGGACTAGAACCTGCAACCTCACGGTCTGAGTAGATTCTACAGCTGGTGTCCTAACCAACTGAGCCATCTCTCCGTTTAAGAGGCTCCACCTGTCCCAGGACCAGATTCCCCTGCTGGCAGCAGAACGCTGACAGCAGGGGAGAGGAAACTTTGAAAGCAGCTATCTCTTAAACCATAAAGGTTTGAGAGATGCCGCTGGTGTCATTTAACTCAGTTTATTAAGGGCTACAATATGAGGGATAGTAGTTTTGAAGTAGTACTATCCCTTTAAGCTCAATAAATCAGTGTTGTTGCTGAAAATCCACTTCTTCAGCAGGAACCAGAGGACAGACAACACAGACATCTTAGAGGAAATGTCCCGTTCACTGCCAGCACTGATGGTGACATCAGTTGGTTACCTTAAGGTAATGGAAGCTCCTGACCGCAGACGCACAGAGCTTCTCTTGTAAGCTCTGTGCAGCCCAATGCCTGCAAATGAAGTGGATTTTCAGCAATAACGAGGACATAATGAGCTTAAGAACAAGAAGGATTTGCATATCGCTAAGCTAGAAATATATTGTGGGGCAATGTTATTAGCATGATAGTTCCACCTTAAATCTGGAGCTTCTAATTGTAGGGGGACCCTCTCCTCTTTGCCACCCTTTGAGTGATAAGCAACACATTGCCACTGCATTGCGTATACTTCTGTCACTGCAAGGGTTAAAACATGCCTGGCCGTACATAACATCAACCCAAATGACATGGCCGAATATATCAACAAGACAACCAGAATAACGGATATGGTAGAGGCCACAGCATTTATTGATTAGCATTTTTCACATGTAAACAGAATCATTACAAAACATATTATAACCTGACTATTCGGCTATCAAATTCAGTTTAGCTAAGCTAAACTAAGCAGAACGTCCCCTGCCAATCAATACCATAGAAACAATCACTTTACTAATGTATCTTTTTTTCCAGATGCAACCAACATCCACACCTTGCAAGGCAACGGCATCAGTATATACTATCATACTTGGGAACTCTCCTATCTGCCCTACAGACTCAGGTTTTCAGATTGAATTACCAGGTCTCTGGGGGCAGACGCTGATTCTCCATTTGGGTATGTTCAGCTATAATCCCACCCACTTTCCAGTCTGTTTAGCCCACTCCTGTTTCATTCCGCCCAGTTTTCCACCCATTTCATGACAAACTCCTCCTTTCAACCACTCGCCTACGCCCACCCAAGTAAGCCCCACCGACAACACGACACAAAACACATCATTTGGACACTCTCATCCTTGACTCTGCAGTGTTTCTCTGGAAACTGGGGACAAGACAGTTCCCAGATATGTATACCACCACATTGACGCTTATGTAGTAATGAGCAATTCTGGAGCAATCCTGGGGCCAGGGGAGGGCTGGAAACTTGTAGGCCGTGAAGCAAATACAATCAAGTGGTCCACTTCTACTGTTGTTCAAGACCATTGTCCCAGCCCACTCCCTTCTGTTAACTTTAAAATTGGCATTAATGTTGCAAAGTAAGGCAAGTGATACCACATAGCTAACAGTTAAATAGGGCTACACTGCTGATACAACAGAGCTTATACTTTAAAGGGATAGTATTAGTTAAAAAAGATTAATCCCTATGTTAAAGCCCTTCAATAAAGATGAAAAATGCCCCAAGCGGCATCTTTCAAACCCTTATGGTTTGAGAGATAACCGCTTACAAAGTTCACCCCTGGCTGACGTCAGCGGTCCCGGGACCGTCTGCGGCTCTGCAGCAGAGCTGAGATCGAATTAATAAAAAAATAAATCTTTCACTTAAAGGGATAGTAATACTTTGTTTAATCTTTATTTTATTTTGTAGGCATTAAAAAAACATGAAGAATGATATAAGTCTTATCTCTCAAACATTTATGGTTTATGAGATATTCACAAGCAAAGTTTCCCCTCCCGCCCCTTTTTCCTAGTGTAAGCCATCTCTTCTCAGATGTGGAATGCAGTCCATAGACCAGACAGATAACAGCAGGGGACAATCTTCTTCCTATGAGAACAATGAAAGCCCTGCCCCCCTTGACAAGTGTTTCAGGTTTTTCCCTTATCTTAATTGAAGATTGTCCCTCTCTGCAGTCTACCTGGGCACCTCCCTTCTGATCTCGCTGAGCAGTGTTACATCAGTAAAAGGGGTGGGAGGGGGACACTTTATCATTCAATTACTCTTGAACTACAACTCTGACAGAATTGAAATAACACTCTCCAAAGTCCAAATACTATGATGATTAATTAGAGCTGCTTTTATTATGAAACATTACTATCCCTTTAAAAGGTCTTCTACATGTGCTTGCAAACCAAGCACATGTATAAGACCATTCTAGTGATGGATTTCTTCTTTAGTAACACGATTTCGGCTCTGCCTCAGAGCCGCCGGCTGATTCCACTGATGTCGGCTAGAACGCTGACGTCAGCCAGGGGCGAACTTTGTAAGCGGTTATCTCTCAAACAATAAGGGTTTGAGAGATGCTGCTGGAGGCATTTTTCATCTTTATTGAAGGGCGGATTAGTCATTTTTAAGTAATACTATCCCTTTAAGTAAAGTTACATTTGTGATACTATAGAGCTTACAAGGGAAATGGGTGATGCTCCTAGTGTAGCTCCATTTGGATTGTAGCTCTGCAGTATCATTTGTGTAGCTCCATTTCAATTGTAAGCTCTGCGGTATCACTAGTGTAGCTCCATTTACAGCATCAAGTGAGAGACTGAGTAAGACTGTAGCCAAATGGCTCAGACATGTGACTGACCCAGAGGACCATTGCCCCCTGAACTCCAAGCCAGACATCTCCTGCCTAAGGCAAACCAATTGAACCACAAGGGAATTATATAAATCCCCACTGATATGAAGGGGGATATTTGAAGCATTAAATGCTAGTGAGGTCCTCCAATCCCTTGCATCACTTTGCTCTTCTCATTACTCTTATAATTGAGGTCTATCAGTTCCATCATCCTCCAGCAGCCAGTGGCTGCCTGTAGTCCAGCAACAGCTGGAGGGCCTCAAGTTGTTCACCCCTGCTCTGACTTTTAACACATTCAAAGCAGCATTTAAATCAATGGAAATCTGGGGAATTTTAATTTGTCTGCTATGATGCAGTCGTTTGCCCCAAATGACTCCTCTTTATCGTTTGAACATTTATGATGTATTAGCCATTTTTGATTTAGAAAACTGCTTTATCAGTTATTCAGATTTATAGATGATGCTTATTAAAGCATGCCAGGCAGGCACTTCCTGTCTTACCCTTATAATATGTCCTCTATGATAGACACTTAACCCATTCAGCTCTAGTGTTCTTGCTGAGCAATGTCAGTGAATGGGGAAGGTAATGTAGAAAGAAAACAGGAAGTGCCTTCACAGCATCCATTAACCCCTTGAGTGCCAGAGGGGTACGCAACGCATTGCAGAGCAATCCGTTGCGTACCCCTCTGGCACTAAACGGGTTAATCAGCATAATCTATCATCTAAATAACCCAAAAAATTAGGTTTCTCAATAAAAAAATTCTAATACAATATGTAAGTGATTATTATATTTCTTTCCATTTCATCAAAGTTGTTGTTTGGCGATAGGATCCCTTAACCCCTTAACGACCCTTAACAGACATAGTACGTCATGGGTAAATCTGAATGAACGACCCATGACGTACTATGGCTGTCATGGAATTCCAGGCTCCCCCCGCGGCTGCACTCCGTTCCGGGAGTCCGGAATCGGATTCTTAAAAAAAAAAAAAAAAAAATGCTCTGTGGTCCTTTAGTGACTGCCGCGTGCTTGCGCAGCTGGTCATTAAGGGGTTAAACCCTTGAGGGTCGAAGGGTGTGTAAAGAGTTAAAAACAGTTCAATGCCCAGAACGGTTTTGCTTTGCAATGCACCTGAGATGACTCTAGTAACCCGAGGGGTTAAAGGGAAGATTATCTTAAACATAACCAAACCAAATCAAGCTTGTAATTAACTCTAACAGAATGTGTTGCACTTTCATCCAGTCAATAAACTGAGGCTGGTTTGTATAAACAGATTTACCAGTGCTAGACTGCCTCAGGACCGAAATTCCCAGATTAGAGTAAATAACAAACAGAGACCAATTAACATGGAATAAGCCTGCTTATCACTTGTCATTTAGTGCTAAAATCCAGCCAGCACTAAACACGGGTATTGATTTAACATTAACAGCCAGATATCCACTAAAAATAAAATGCAAGACAATAAAAGATAGAAAGAAGCCCCTTTGTAATGTTTCTCGTTTGCCGTTAACAGTTCTTTAATTGCTTCATGTAATGGAGATGAATGCAAGGCAAGGTTGGGGAATAAAATCTTCAAGGCCATTGCATTAACTCTTTGGCTGCTGAAAAGGCTAGCAAATCAATCCAGTGTTTGCATATATCTCATAAGATTGCAGGACAAAATCCATCAAAGTGCTCGCAGCATATTCCGATACTCGCTCTTCGCCATGATCATTGACTGATACCTCCAGGTATTTAAAGCGATCAATCATATTTCCCTGTGTGTGTGTGTGTGTATGTATGGGGGGGTTGTATTTTCCCACAATCCCCCAACATAATATATACATACCTGGGAACTATTTCTTCTGGCCTCCCCAGAAGAGGCCAGTGAGGTGCCATTGAGGGTGACAAATGATGCAATTTGTGTCAAAATGGGGTGGGGTTTAATCACGACAAGGGGCGGGGCTTTGGAAACATGTTAAAACTATATGTAATAGGCCAGTGAGGGAGGAGAATGGGCGGGAGTGGTTGGAACTGACAGGGAAGGAGCACCAATAGGCAGAGTTTCTTAAGAAACTGGCCAAACCACCCCGGAGAATCAGACTATGTCCTGGAGACCCGGTAATGCAGAGGCAAAACCGGAGTCTCCGGGGCAGATTTGGAGAGCTCCCAGCTATAATAATATAATAAACAATAAAATAAATAACCATGAGCCTTATTCAGTAGCTAAAGAGGTTCAACCTCATGTGTAACCAGGGACACATATGAAATATGCATATTTCAAAGCAACCATGGTTTATGCATTTTTCATATTTGCTCCAGGTTGCAGGTGACATCTGGTCTGATTTAAATGGGGCTTTTAACCCCTTGACTATTAGAGAGGTCTCTAGTATTCAAGCGGTTAAAAGCTCCATTTAAATCAATGGGAATTTGAGGAATTTCACCTATGGTGCAGGTGGCTTGCCCCAGAATTGCGCTTGTTCTGATTGACAAATAGGCGCCATGTAGTGTTGCCACCCAGCCGGTATTTGACCGGCAGGCCAGTAAAAAACTGGCTTCTGTCCAATATTAAGTCTATGGAGGGAATGTCATGGCCGGTATTTTTTTGAAGAAAAGGTGGCAACCCTAGCGCCATGTGACCTGACACACAAAGTATGGTGACCACATGTCCCGGATTGCCAAGGACATTCCTGGATTTTAAATGTGTTTCCCATGTCCCGGGTAGACCCCTTTCAGGACGATACAAAGTCCTGGAATGAAGATTCCAGAGCACAGAGTTCTATATAATAGAAAGACAACTGCCCATTGCCTACTGTGAGAGAAAGTGATGCCTCCTCTGCTGGACTACACAAAAATGGCTTCCAGACAAGCTCTACACTATTGTTGTAGTGTAATGCTAGTTTAAGGCTTTGGGTGTGATGTATATTTTTGTGTAGTCCACCAAAGGCATCACTTTCCGTCACAGCAGTAAATTGGAAGTTCTTCCTCTAGTGCCGGAGAAAGACCATTTTGTGGACTAGTGTTTATTGATGTGTAGTGACCCCTCCCACTTAGCTATACTAAAGCTGAGGACAAGTACTCTACTTCCCCCATCTCTACAGAGTCCCTGAATGACAGGATGGAAATGTGGTCACCCTAACACAAAGGGGAGGGGGGGTGAGTGTACATACTGTTTTTTCAAGCGACTCTTTCACCTACAAAAAAAAAATTAGTGATTTTGAAAAAAACTTTTTTTTTTAAGAAACTAACTGGATTTACAGATTACGCTGTTTAATGCATGTTATGCGGACATTTCCAGTTTTAGACCTGTATTACCCCCCACACACATTCACTGATATTTAACCCTTTCAATGCTATGTAAGGTGGGGCGATCCATTGCACTGAAAGAGTTTGATGTCAGTGACTGAGGGAGGCCATGTGGGGTAAGTCAGGAAGTGCCTGCACTGCATTCCTTAACCCTTTGAGTGCCAGAGAGGTGCACAACACATTGCTTGCATACCCCTCTGGCCCTCAAAGGGTTAATTATAAACATCTACCAATCAAAATAGCTAAAATCTGGTTTTCTAAATAAAAAAGGCTAATACGATATATTGACATTTTGAAAGCTCTTTCAGATTTATTAACGTTATGTTTAGGTGACAGGGACAATTTAAAGGGATAGTAATACTTCATTTTATCTTTATTTTATTTTGTAGGCATTAAAAAAAACATGAAGAACGATATAAGTCTTATCTCTCAAACCTTTATGGTTTGAGAGATATTCACAAGCAAAGTTCCCCTCCCGCCCTTTTTACCTAGTGTAAGCCATCTCTTCTCAGATGTGGAATGTAGTCCATAGACCAGACAGATAACAGCAGGGGACAATCTTCTTCCTATGAGAACAATGAAAGCCCTGCCCCCTTGACAAGTTATTCAGGTTTTTCCTTTATCTTAATTGAAGATTGTCCTTCTCTGCAGTCTACCTGGGCACCTCCCTTCTGATCTGGCTGAGCAATGTTACATCAGTAAAAGGGGTGGGAGGGGGATACTTTATCATTCAGTTACTCTTGAACAACAACTCTGACAGTATTGAAATGACACTCTCCAAAGTCCAAATACTATGATGATTAATTAGAGCTGCTTTTACTATGAAACATTACTATCCCTTTAAAACAGCATGTTCCCATGGTAGATGTGGAAGTGGTTTTCCCTACCAGTAAGGGAGCAGTTTTTTTATTCAGTCAATAGTAGGGTGTGGATTACACCTCCATAAATGTATATAATATGTGTCTCAGTGCTCCCTGTTGTAATAGAAACATTTCTGCCAACAAACTGGGAAAAAGTTTCTCCAACCACTTCGATCATTTAACATGAGTGGAACAATGATCAACCTGAGCTTCTCTCATGCATTCCGCCTCTTCATACACACCCCCAAGAATTCATTCATTCTGGCAGCTGTTACAATGACAGTAGTGGGATGCAGTAATACAATTCAAAGCTAAACCAGGTGCTGGAACACATTTCTTAGTCCTACACATGTCTGACTAGTATCCTATGCTATTATGCTTAACATGCTCATCTTAAATGAATAATACACCTTTATTATGAAAAAGCATATATTGTACCGATTTCCTGCTGAGTAATACCAGTGTACTTCTAGTGTCAGAAGATGTTTCGTTTCAAAGTCATAAGAATTTAAACTGCTGTTTTTTACATTAACCCTTTTGCTTTGCATACCCCTCTGGCATTCAAAGGGTTAACAGTGCTCTCTGATGTCCAGAGAACTCCATGACAGTTCACCTGTTGTCATGTCAGTTACTCTGTAGCATTCTATGGGAGAGTTGAGTGTCTGGCTACAGTTCTTTATAGAATGTGATAGTAACAGCTTCATCACTTTCTGACTGTTTTTAACATTCAGTAAGTAAAGGAGCTTTTACTCACTTCCTGACAGTTTGGAAGGTTATAACTTTTGTATAAAACAACTTCCAGAAATGATAGTGCCCTTGTTTTAATAAGCAGGAAAAATATCCTACAATACATTTTTTTTTTAAATAAAGTTTTACTATTCAATTAGCAAGGCCTGCACTAAGTAGAGGGAAGTGGGGAAATACATGGGGTTTTGGGGGGCATTCCTTTACTCTGCATCTTGTTTTCCATTATATACTAACAAGGCACAGAGGATATTGATGTAACTTTCCCCAATTTCCCAGCAAATGCTGCTGCAGTAGTTTTTGGGGCTTGCTATCACTAAATTTTTAATGACAGGAGCAGGGCCAGAGCCACCTATAGGCAAAATAGGCACCGGTCTAGGGAGCACATCTACTGGGGGCACAGCATGGGACAAGTGCAGTGATAGCCAGTCCAGACAGACACACACTATATCCACTCTGCTCAGTGTGCTGCTTACAGCCTACCTACATGCACCACCACCAGCCAATGAAAGGGGTGCATACTTGCTCAGTGTGGTCTGTCCTCATTGGCTGGTTGGGGTGCTTGTGGTGTAAGACAGCAGGGACATCGGCGCTGCACTGTGCACATGTGTGACTTCTGAGTTCTGAGACTGAGTGAGTGGACCCAGGGGAAGGACGCTATATAACTGTGAAATTGAGGTTTATTTTTTCCCTCCTCTTCCTATTTTCTTCCATCTCAAGTCACCAGGGATGTAAATATGCTCTCTGATTCATAATCTGTCTATAGAGACAAACCAAGTGTAAGAGTATAACTGATATTGAGACTAAATATCAGTTATGCCCTTACACTTGGTTGGTGTCTACAGACACATTGTAAATCAGAGCATATATTCACAGCCCTGGTGACCTGAGCTCTGTCTATGGACACAAGACCCCACTATCATATTTACTACTTGAAATAATATGAGGTGCATGAAGGGGCGGAGCCAAGGGGGGTGGCAGAATTAGGTTTTGTCTAGGGTGGCAAAAATCCTTGCAGCAGCCCTGGACAGGAGTGTGTACACTGGTATTAATAAAGCAATCATGTTCTCTGGTGCAGGGATGGGCAATGTGAAGCTGGCAGGGAATGATGGGAGTCGCAGGATGGCAGCAGTTGGAGGGTCTCACATTTTCTCCAATGGATATCCCAGAGTGCAGCTTGTCTCTAGGCTGCTTTCTTAACCCTTTGAGTGCCAGATGGGTGCTGCGTACCTCTCTGGCACTAAAAGCATACCTCCCAACATTTCAAATGGCTAAAAGGGACACCTTTGTCTTAGAAGGTGTGGCTGGGGGCGTGGCTGGGGGTGGAGCATTACTGAGAATGTTTAGGTTATTTCATGACCTACTGACTCCTCTTTGTCTAACTGAATAAATAATTTAAAGGGATAGTAATACTTAAAATGTAAAAAAAAAATATGTTGTAGGGGTTATCCCCCCGAGTAAAATAAGAGTACTCATACTGCTGAAAGGTGTTTCATTCAAAAGTTATTAATTTTCAAAGTTGAATTTTTTAGGTGCAATATCACAGTGGCCTGAAATTATACAGTGGCGCTGTTGCTACACGATCCTATGGACAGCTCTGGTCCCGGGACCATAAATCTCCATAAGATGGTGTAGCAACAGCGCCACTGTACTATTTCAGGCCACTGTGTTATTGCACCTAAAAAATTCAACTTTGAAAATTAATAACTTTTGAATGAAACACCTTTCAGCAGTGGGAGTACTCTTGTTTTACTCAGGGGGATAAACCCTACAACATATTTTTTTTTACATTTTAAGTATTACTATCCCTTTAAAGGAAGACCAAAGTATTTTATTTACATATACAAATTTATAAACACATATGCTAACGTTTAGACACACATTAATGTGAGCTTTATTGTTATGGAGCAATTTGATAAACTTATATACACACCACTATGTCCGATCTCCTAAAAAATGGACCGCAGCGTGGGAAAGAGAGACAGAGGGATTTAGGTCTCAAAGAGGGACTGTCCCTCCTAAAGAGGAACACTTGGGAGGTATGCTCAAAGGGTTAAATGAAATTAACTTTCACATAAAATAAAGGGGAAAAGGAGGAATGGGTTAGTAATACACAATAAGGTTGCCTCAATGGAAAATCAATCACATGCAATTAAAACATGGAATAGGATAAAACTTGCGGAGGAAATCAGACATCATTTCAGAGTTAAAAATGCACAGGAAGCAGGAAATGAATCTTGTCTCTGCTGCTGTGATTGTGTCATGCATTGACTGGAACAGGCTTAGGTAACCTTTGGCTCTCCAGCTGTTAGAGGCTACAACTACCATCATTCCTAGGATGGTGGCAGTTGTAGTCCCAACAGCTGGAGCATTTATTCCACCATTTCCCAAATAAAAATGGGTGCACACAGCTACTGTCCCCCTACCTCCTATATGTCCACAGTGGTCATAGACATAAAAATTATATTTTCTTTACATTGCATGACATCATACCTCCCAAGTGTCCCTCTTTAGGAGGGACAGTCCCTCTTTGAGACCCAAATCCCTCTGTACCTCTTTTCTGCCCTTTTGTCCCTCTTTTTAGGACATCAGAGTGAGTGGTGTGTATTACATTGCTCCACAGCAATAACACATACATAAATGTGTTGTTAATTGTCAGTATATGTGTTTATACATTAATATGGGTAATTAAAATACTTTGGTCTCGCTCTAAATAATTTATCAGTTACACAAAGAGGTGCAGATGGATCAAGAAATAACCTAAAAATTCTTGGAAATGCCCTGCCTACCAGCCACCTAAAACAGAAGTGTCCCTCTTTTGCCATTTGAAATGTTGGGAGGTATGTGACATGAAACTGTAAGTACAAATTCATTACATTATATAAGATATAAGATTTCTTCTGTCCCTGTGTTTGTCTCTATTACCTGCACCACAAACCCAGCAGGACTCCTCCCTTATCCTTCTATGCTACTTCTTGTGTCGCACCCATGGCTAAAATTCCAAATTATTCTGAGTTGTAGTCTGCAATGCAATAGTCTTGGTCAGGCACGTGCACACATAGACACCAAGGGGGGCTTGAGCACCTGCCCTTTTTGTCCAAAGTGCCCTCGTGCCCTTTTAACAAAAAATAAATAAATAATTATGAGAAGAGCCCTTTTTTACATTTGAGCCCCTGCCCCCCAAAATGTCTGTGCACGTCCCTGGTCTTGGTCTCAGACAATGCACTGCATGCTAATCAGGACTACAAGTTCCATCATACAATGCCTTATCCTTTACAACTTTATTTAAAAAGGTACAAACTGCGCATGCTGGTTTATGAGCTACAAGAGCAGACAAATGTAATATATCTGCTATAAAGGTACAGTTGGAGGGAATTCTGGGGAGCCCCATGTTGCCTACCCGTTGCCTAGACCAAAGCTGCACAACAGCATTAGCTGAAGTACAACTTCCTTCATCCCCAGCTTGTATTGGTTGGCTGAGAATGATGGGAGTTGTGGATATAAACTCTCCAAGGCCTATTTATTTCTATGGAGCCTATGCACTAAGATCTCTTGAGTTGGAGAAATCTTAGTGCATTGGCTCCATAGAATATCATAGGACTTGGGAAATGTCACTTCTTCCCACTGGTATGCTACTATTACCCACACGTGATGTACATGGTGTCATCTTCCACAGAAGCCAACAACCCTTAAGGGTCGCAGGCTCCATCTACAGACTTGTCATCAAATGCATTTCTTCTCTGGGCTGCCTAAGGTTACAAACAGCAAAACATCTGAGATATAATCTTTTCCTTGAAACTAATATTTATTGAAGAAATCATAACCTCTCGTAACCTTCCTCCCGCTGCCTCACAGCTCCTGTCCCGCTTACTGTAAGTATGACAGCTTTTGGGAAGGATGCCTACTCTGGGATAAAACAAGAGGGAAGGAGCATCCTCCCTGCAAGGTGTCAAGAAGCTTCTGTATGATTTAAGCCCTCCGCTGCTTCGCCGCAATCAGCAAGTAATGTTTGTCCCCTGAAGTTCTTTTAACCACAAATGAACCGTGAACATCAGCAAAGAAATAACTTGAGCCGATGTGTTAAAGCTGAGAGGTAATAAAACAGGATCAGAAGAGCAGTGATCTCACTGCAGCTTATGAGCTGGCACGCTTTGGGCATAGACAATTCAAGGTCCTGCATTATATTGTGCTGCCATTCCGGGACATGTGGTCACCCTAGTGAGTCCCGCGGCTGAGACTCCGTCCGGCGCTGACCATCTTTCTGAGGCTGACACAGAGTAAGAGTTCCCAGTGACACTCTTACTCTGTGTCAGCCTCAGAAAGATGGTTAGCACCGGCGGGAGCCTCAGCCGCGAGATTCACTCACAGTGCCAGCATACTTGTGCCATCCCAGCTGTCTCACACGCACCAGTCCAGCCAGCTAATGGAATGTATTTTCTATATGGTCCTCATTGGCTGGCTGAGCCAGCCAATGAGGACCATATAACAAATACATTTCATTGGCTGGCTGGACTGGTGCGTGCTGCACTATGTATGTAGGCTGTGGGTGCTGGCTTTGTTGCTCTATTCTGGGACTGTTTGTTGTCCTGGTGGGGGGGTGACCCGGGACGCAGGACACAAACCTACAATAAGGGACAGTCCCGGGCATTCCGGGATGTGTGGTCACCCTAAGTTAGATATACATAGGTTCTTGGGTACATTTCCTTATACTGTGAAAGGAGTAGTAAACGTTTTTATGAAAAACATGTAATTTGTTTTCTTGCTGAATAAAACAAGGACACACTCACCCGTGGAATATTTTATATTCAAAAGTTTTAACTCATTTTTATAAGACTGCAATTTTCTATTGTGGACACTAGGAGGTGCTGTTCCTATCACTTTCCATGGAGAGCTGTGGTCTAAAGCAGGAAGATTCAGACTGTCCTCAGCCCCCCCCTGACAGTGCAAGTTTCTGGATATCCTCACTTGAACACAGGTGAACCAATCAGCAGCTCAATCATTCTGAAAGATCTGCCTAGGTTAGTAATATTCACTTGGGTTTAATTGAGGAGAGCAAACCGACTGCACCATAGGGGACATATAATCATTCTCATTCATTTAATGTGACTTTTAACCCCACAAATGCTAAACAGATCCCTAATGCATTGCTTTCTACCTTTTGTGGGGTTAAAAGTCCCATTTAAATCAATGGCAATTTTGGAAATGTTTATTGGCTCCTTATGGAACCAGAATGACATCACTACATCAGAATATATACTGTTCTTTCTGCCACTTAATGAATTCTGCCTAGTGATTCAGACTCACTCATACTTACCTGGGAACCTTCTTGTATCAAGTCCCTGGAGAAACATTGCAGAGCTGAGGACGGAACTGTCGGACTGATGCATTTTGTGTCACAGTGTGGGTGGAGCTTAATCAGGTGGGAGTTGATGGGTGGTTCAGTGGAGTTTACCATGAAATGGGTAGGAAAGTGGGTAAATTGAAGCAGGAGTGGGCTGAACAGACTGGAAAGTGGGTGGGGTTATAGCTGAACTCACCAAGCCAGAGAATCAGCCTCTGCCCACAGATACCCAATAACTCAATCTCAAAATTGCAGGGCAGATGCACAGCTTTCTCAGGTATTCTCCCATAGGGTGCAATAAAAAAAAAAAACATTTGGATACTAGTTGATGCTTTTGATAACAGACTGGCTAAAACAGTATTTCAGCTGTAATAACGTTTTTTTTTTTTTTTTTTAAACCCTTTGAGTGCCAGAGGCGTAAAGCAATGAGTTCCATACCCTTTTGGCACTCAAAGGGTTAACAGCAGTATGATTTAACTCATTGACTGCCAGAGGTTTATCGAACGCATATTGCAGCCCTTGATGAAGTCGGCAGGATGCAGACAAAAACGCGTTCGACCTTGTACATAGCGCATGCTCATACAGTGCCGGTCCTAGCCCCAGTCCCCTGCTAGTTTATTCCCCATTCACTTTTGATCTCTAGTTATTTCCGTCTCCTGTATCACTATTATCAGCCATCTTGTGTGCTCCAGGTCTATCCATATATATAACATCTGTGGACACTGAAAAAGACTTGACCTGTTGGACTGATACAGAGTAATTAGAATGGATTTCCAACCATGGACCAGAGACGCATGAAATGAGAGGAAGGCGGCATTGTGACCAGAAAGGGGGTCTGGGACCCCGAGACGCTTATTTGCCATTTAGCTATCGTGAGTGCGCATTTGTATGTTTTGTTGTTTATACTCTCTAATAAACATATTACACTTAGATACTTTTTTCTTTTCTCTTGTATGATACACATTATGAACAATGGGAGCCCTTGAGCGCATTCTTGCTTTTTGGATTGGTTACTAGTAGTGTTGAGCGAGCATGCTCGGCCGATGCTCGGATCGGCTCGAGCATCGCTCTGCTCGGCACATGGCGGTACTCGTACGAGTACCGCATGTGCTCGCCCGCCATGTTCGGGTCTCCTCCCTGCACGTTTTGCGGCTGCTGCGCAGCCAATAAACGTGCAGGGAGGCTCTGACATCGGTGTAATGCCAGCAGCCATGTTGGCTGCTGGCATTACACTGATTGGCTGGCCAGAACCCGTGGTCAGGTGCTGTATAGCACCTGACCATCGAGTTCGGCTCAGTCTTAGCCAGGGAGAGCTGAGGATAGGAAGGGAAAGGCAGTGTAGGGAGGAAAAAAACCAAAATTGTGAAAAAAAAGAACCAAAAGTCCTTTTTAGGACTACTGTGTGTGGGGGCAGCAGGTTATTTTGTGTGGGGGGAAAAAAACAAAAACAAAAAAAAAAAATATTCTGTTTAGTGTGAAAAGTTGCAGATTAGAGCACATTCTGTTTAGTGTGCACAGTTGCAGATTAGAGCACATTCTGTTTAGTGTGCAAAGTTGCAGATTAGAGCACATTCTGTTTAGTGTGCAAAGTTGCAGATTAGAGCACATTCTGTTTAGTGTGCAAAGTTGCAGATTAGAGCACATTCTGTTAAGTCTTCAAACTAAAATATCAAAGTCACATATTCCATTCAGTGTGCGTCGCCGCAGTTTAGCAGCACATTCTGTGTACTGTGCAGAGTTGCAGAATAGGAAGAAATACTGTTAAGTCTTCAAACTAAAATATCAAAGTCACATATTCCATTCAGTGTGCTTCGCCGCAGTGTAGCAGCACATTCTGTGTACTGTGCAGAGTTGCAGAATAGGAAGAAATACTGTTAAGTCTTCAAACTAAAATATCAAAGTCACATATTCCATTCAGTGTGCTTCGCCGCAGTGTAGCAGCACATTCTGTGTACTGTGCAGAGTTGCAGAATAGGAAGAAATACTGTTAAGTCTTCAAACTAAAATATCAAAGTCACATATTCCATTCAGTGTGCTTCGCCGCAGTGTAGCAGCACATTCTGTGTACTGTGCAGAGTTGCAGAATAGGAAGAAATACTGTTAAGTCTTCAAACTAAAATATCAAAGTCACATATTCCATTCAGTGTGCTTCGCCGCAGTGTAGCAGCCTATTCTGTGTACTCTGCACAGTTGCAGAATAGGAAGAAATACTGTTAAGTTTTCAAACTCAAATATTAAAGTCACATATTCCATTCAGTGTGTGTCACCGCCGTTTAGCAGCCTATTCTGTGTACTCTGCACAGTTGCAGAATAGGAAGAAATACTGTTAAGTTTTCAAACTCAAATATTAAAGTCACATATTCCATTCTGTGTTCGTCACCGCAGTTTAGCAGCCTATTCTGTGTACTCTGCACAGTTGCAGAATAGTAAGAAATACTGTTAAGTTTTCAAACTCAAATATTAAAGTCACATATTCCATTCAGTGTGTGTCACCGCCGTTTAGCAGCCTATTCTGTGTACTCTGCACAGTTGCAGAATAGTAAGAAATACTGTTAATTTTTCAAACTCAAATATTAAAGTCACTTATTCCATTCAGTGTGTGTCACCGCCGTTTAGCAGCCTATTCTGTGTACTCTGCACAGTTGCAGAATAGGAAGAAATACTGTTAAGTTTTCAAACTCAAATATTAAAGTCACATATTCCATTCTGTGTTCGTCACCGCAGTTTAGCAGCCTATTCTGTGTACTCTGCACAGTTGCAGAATAGTAAGAAATACTGTTAAGTTTTCAAACTCAAATATTAAAGTCACATATTCCATTCAGTGTGTGTCACCGCCGTTTAGCAGCCTATTCTGTGTACTCTGCACAGTTGCAGAATAGTAAGAAATACTGTTAATTTTTCAAACTCAAATATTAAAGTCACTTATTCCATTCAGTGTGTGTCACCGCCGTTTAGCAGCCTATTCTGTGTACTCTGCACAGTTGCAGAATAGTAAGAAATACTGTTAAGTTTTCAAACTCAAATATTAAAGTCACATATTCCATTCAGTGTGCTTCGCCGCAGTGTAGCAGCCTATTCTGTGTACTCTGCACAGTTGCAGAATAGGAAGAAATACTGTTAAGTTTTCAAACTCAAATATTAAAGTCACATATTCCATTCAGTGTGTGTCACCGCCGTTTAGCAGCCTATTCTGTGTACTCTGCACAGTTGCAGAATAGTAAGAAATACTGTTAATTTTTCAAACTCAAATATTAAAGTCACTTATTCCATTCAGTGTGTGTCACCGCCGTTTAGCAGCCTATTCTGTGTACTCTGCACAGTTGCAGAATAGTAAGAAATACTGTTAAGTTTTCAAACTCAAATATTAAAGTCACATATTCCATTCAGTGTGCTTCGCCGCAGTGTAGCAGCCTATTCTGTGTACTCTGCACAGTTGCAGAATAGGAAGAAATACTGTTAAGTTTTCAAACTCAAATATTAAAGTCACATATTCCATTCAGTGTGTGTCACCGCCGTTTAGCAGCCTATTCTGTGTACTCTGCACAGTTGCAGAATAGGAAGAAATACTGTTAAGTTTTCAAACTCAAATATTAAAGTCACATATTCCATTCTGTGTTCGTCACCGCAGTTTAGCAGCCTATTCTGTGTACTCTGCACAGTTGCAGAATAGTAAGAAATACTGTTAAGTTTTCAAACTCAAATATTAAAGTCACATATTCCATTCAGTGTGCTTCGCCGCAGTGTAGCAGCCTATTCTGTGTACTCTGCACAGTTGCAGAATAGGAAGAAATACTGTTAAGTTTTCAAACTCAAATATTAAAGTCACTTATTCCATTCAGTGTGTGTCACCGCAGTTTAGCAGCCTATTCTGTGTACTCTGCACAGTTGCAGAATAGTAAGAAATACTGTTAAGTTTTCAAACTCAAATATTAAAGTCACATATTCCATTCAGTGTGCTTCGCCGCAGTGTAGCAGCCTATTCTGTGTACTCTGCACAGTTGCAGAATAGGAAGAAATATTGTTAAGTTTTCAAACTCAAATATTAAAGTCACTTATTCCATTCAGTGTGTGTCACCGCAGTTTAGCAGCCTATTCTGTGTACTCTGCAGAGTTGCAGAATAGTAAGAAATACTGTTAAGTTTTCAAACTCAAATATTAAAGTCACATATTCCATTCAGTGTGTGTCACCGCAGTTTAGCAGCCTATTCTGTGTACTCTGCAGAGTTGCAGAATAGTAAGAAATACTGTTAAGTTTTCAAACTCATATATATTAAAGTCATATATATCGTGTAAGATGAAGAAGGCGGGTAAAAAGGGACGGGGAAGTGGACGTGATCCTGATAGTTCAGGGCGCGGGTCAGGACGCGGAGAAACTGTGCCTGGTGCCAGAGCACAAGAAAGAAAGACATCCACCATACCTAGCTTCATGTGTAATTTTACAGGGCGTCGCAGGACATCACTCTCGAGGTCCGACCACTGCGAACAGGTGGTCAGTTGGATGACAGCTGATACTGCTTCCAGTCGGTTAAGCACCACCCTGTCTTCCACCAAGTCCACTCTCAGTAGCCAAGAGTCTGGTCAACATAATCCTCACTCTGATCATACTTCCTCCCACCATACACGGTCTGGTCAAAGAAGTGATCCCACACTGGGATATAGTGAGGAGCTCGTCTCATCACCAATCCTTCATTTGACCCTCTCTCCAAGCACGCTTGCAGAGGAACATGACATCTTGTGCCCTGATTCACAACCTCTAGAGGCTACCCAATCACAAGAAGATGACAGATGTGAACGGCATTTAAGGTCAAAGGAAGTAGTGGATGATGATGATGATGATGAGACACAGTTGCCATTAAATCAACCACTATTTCCGTCTCAAGACCTTGTTGAGGAGAATGTTATACAGTTGTCAATGACTGAGTATGTGGTGGGATCAAGACTTGAGGAGGATGATCAGAGTGAGGAAGTGGAGGAGGACTTGGTGGACGATGAGGTGACTGACCCCACCTGGGAAGGTGTAGAGCCGAGCGATGACAGCAGTCCTGAGGGTGAGCCATCTGCAGCACCGCAACAGGCTGGAAGAGGCAGTGGTGTGGCTACAGAAAGAAGGCGGACCGCACCAAACCGGCCCGCAAATGTTCCACGGAGCACCCCCTTGCGTAAATCTACCTTGCCAAAGGGTAGGTGTTCCGCGGTATGGCGTTTTTTTAAGGAAAGTGCGGACGACAAAAGAATTGTAGTTTGCAACCTGTGCCACACCAGAATGAGCCGAGGCATGAACACTAGAAACCTCACCACCACCAGCATGATCCGACACATGGCATCCAAGCACCGTAGTAAGTGGGAGGAACGCCTGGATCGCCCATCTGTGTCTGCAGGCCACACCACTGCCTCCTCTTCCCCTGTTTTCGGTGCCGGCCAATCGCCTGTCGAAGGCGCAGGCCCGCATACCTCCCGCCCTGCACCTGTACCATCTGAAGCACCATCAGCGACCACATCCACTTTCCTGTCCCAGCACAGCGTCCAAATGTCGTTACCCCAGGCATTTGAGCGCAAGAGAAAGTACCCAGCCACCCACCCACAGGCCATAGCACTAACCTCACACCTTTCAAAATTACTGGCCATCGAAATGCTGCCATTTAGGCTTGTGGACACTGAGTCCTTCCGCAACCTGATGGCAGCAGCTGTCCCTCGGTACGCGGTCCCCAGCCGCCACTACTTTTCCCGGTGTGCCATCCCCGCATTACACCACCATGTGTCCCGTAACATCACCCGTGCCCTGACCAACGCAGTTACTGGGAAGGTCCACTTAACGACTGACACATGGACAAGTGCTTGTGGCCAGGGACGCTACATTTCCCTGACGGCACACTGGGTGAATGTCGTGGAGGCTGGGAGCGACTCGGACCCTGGGATGGCACGGGTGCTACCCACGCCGAGGATTGCGGGCCCTACCTCCATCAGGGTTTCCGCCAGCACCTACGTTATTGGCTCCTCCTCCTCCGTTTCCACCTCCGAATTCTCTACACGCAGCGCCTCTCCCCCATCAGCCAGTAGCTGGAAGCAGTGTAGCACTGCAGTGGGGAAGCGTCAACAGGCCGTGCTGAAGCTGATCTGCCTTGGGGACAAACAGCACACGGCCTCAGAGCTGTTGCAGGGGATTAGTCACCAGACCGAGCAGTGGCTCTCGCCACTCAACCTGCAACCAGGCATGGTTGTGTGTGATAATGGGCGTAACTTGGTGGCGGCTTTGGAGCTCGGCAAGCTCACACACGTACCATGCCTAGCGCATGTATTTAATTTAGTGGTGCAGCGATTTCTAAAAACCTACCCCAATGTGCATGATCTCTTGACCAAGGTGCGCCGCGTGTGTGCACATTTCCGTAAGTCATCTACAGCTTCGGCCGGCCTGTTGAAGCTGCAGCAGCGCTTACAATTGCCAGCTCACCGGCTGCTGTGTGACGTGAGCACGCGCTGGAACTCCACCTTCCACATGTTGGCCCGGCTTTGTGAGCAGCAGAGGGCAGTAGTGGAGTACCAGCTGTTACACGGTCGTCGCCTCTCCGTTCAACTTCCTGTAATCAGAAGTGAGGAGTGGGAATGGATGTCAGACCTCTGCGAGGTTTTACGCAATTTTGAGGAATCGACACAGATGGTGAGCGGCGATAACGCTATTATCAGTGTAACCATCCCACTTCTGTGTCTACTGAAACGCTCGCTGCTCACAATTAAAACCGACGCTTTGCATGTGGAAGAGGTGGAAATGGGGGAGGAAGAGCTTACACAAGGTGATAGCCAGAGCACCCTCACTTCGTCTTCTCAGCGACAATTGGAGGAGGCGGAGGAGGAGGAGGAGGAGGAGGAAGACACGGTTGCCTCCGCTACAGAGGGTAGCCATGGAACTTTAGTTCCATCTCTTCAGCGTGGGTGGGCAGAAGAGGAGGAAGAGGATGAGGATATTGAGAGTCATCCTCCTGGTGAGGACAGCGAAATCTTGACTGTTGGTACTCTGGCACACATGGCTGACTTTATGTTAGGCTGCCTTTCCCGTGACCCACGCGTTATACGCATTTTAAACAACACGGATTACTGGGTGTTCACCCTTCTGGACCCCCGCTACAAAGAGAATTTCTCATCTCTCATTCCTCCGGTGGAGAGGACAAGCAAAATGGTGCAATACCAGAAGGTTCTTGTTGAAAAATTGCTCCAAAATTTTCCATCTGACAACGCTGGCGGCAGAGTACGTGCTACCTTGGCCAACCGAGAAGGGGAGAAAAGGGGAGCACACAGCAGTTCCGAGAAAGGCAGGGCAACACTCTCCAAGGCGTGGGACACCTTCATGACACCCCGCCAGCACCCTCACCCTGATGCGCAGCCTAGTGTCACAAGGAGGGAAAAGTTTTGGAAGATGGTGAAGGAGTACGTAGCAGACCGTGTCAGCATCCTCAATGATCCCTCTGTGCCTTACAACTACTGGGTGTCCAAGCTGGACACGTGGTATGAACTGGCACTCTACGCCTTGGAGGTGCTGGCCTGCCCTGCCGCCAGCGTTCTGTCTGAGCGGGTATTTAGTGCTGCTGGTGGCATCATAACAGATAAGCGTATCCGCCTTTCCACCGACAATGCTGATAGGTTGACACTTATAAAAATGAACAAGGCCTGGATTTCCCCTGACTTCTCCACTCCACTGGAGGAAAGCCGCGGGGGAACATAAACTCACTTTATATATGTTATTTACAATGATGTGAATACTCTGTATTCCCATTCACCCCTTCCACCCAAAAAACGGGTATATGGTTGACTCTTAATCTTCTCATCCTCCTCCTCCTCTTCCATATGCCCTGTGCTATAATTTTTATATAGGGCCAGCTCACCAGCGGGCCCTGTGATATAATTTTTATATAGGGCCAGCTCACCAGCGGGCCCTGTTTGACAATTTTTATATAGGTCAGCTCACCAGCGGGCCTTCTCATATAATGTTTTATTGGGTCAGCTCTCTAGCGGGCCCTCTCATATAATGTTTTATAGCGTCAGCTCACTAGCGGGCCTTCGCATATAATGTTTAGGATGGTCAGCTCTGCAGCAGACCCTCACCCATAATGTTTTAGATGGTCAGCTCAGCGCACGTTTCCCTCTTAATCATGGCCTCAGTTCTGAAAATCAAGGAAATTTTTGGGAGAATTTGCCTCTGCGCACGTTTCCCTCTTAATCATGGCCTCAGTTCTGAAAATCAAGGAAATTTTTGGGAGAATTTGCCTCTGCGCACGTTTCCCTCTTAATCATGGCCTCACTTCCGAAAATCAAGGAAATTTTTGGGATAATTTGCAGATGATATACAAGTAAATATACAGCAAATATTGTTTGGTAACAATTTTTCGCCTAAAGTCGTTTTTATTTTCCTTTTTGTGTTTTTTATGGTCAGTCTGTAAAAATGGCGTACTACGGGCGAAAGATCGTTCCCAGCAGCGATGTTGGAGTCCAAGATGCATCCAGACATCCTCCCTATGCTGTCCCTGAACCATTTCTGTGGTGTTTCCATCCTTTTCTGCCCTTTTCCTATGGACCAGGCACCCTCCCCTCATCAGAGCAGGGGGTGCCTGGTGTAATGCTCGAGTCCTCCCATTGACTTCAATGGGGCTCGGGTGCTCGGCCGAGCACTCGAGCCTCAGGGGGTGCTCGGTCAGAGCACCCGAACACCCGAGCATTGGGGTGCTCGCTCATCACTAGTTACTAGGAAGGTGGATCACAAGACCACCGACATAGCATTGCTGTACAGGATACCCATTCTAAGAGAAAACTGAGATGATTGCGCATTTTCATTTCATTCATATCATCATCATCCATCATTCATAACTTCATCTTCATCCATCCATTCCAGACTGCGGACTTTACACCCCATCTAACAACTTACAGGTGTGAATGTATCAGAATTTTGCTTTTCACAATCTAATATTTATTTTAAAGGGATAGTAATACTTAGTTTTATCTTTAATTTATTTTGTAGGGATTAAACAAACATGAAGAACGATATAAGTCTTATCTCTCAAACCTTTATGGTTTAAGAGATATTCACAAGCAAAGTTTCCCCTCCCGCCCCTTTTACCTAGTGTAAGCCATCTCTTCTCAGATGTGGAATGCAGTCCATAGACCAGACAATAAACAGCAGGGGACAATCTTCTTCCTATGAGAACACTGAAAGCCCTGCCCCCCTTGACAAGTTTTTCAGGTTTTTCCCTTATCTTAATTGAAGATTGTCCCTCTCTGCAATCTACCTGGGCACCTCCTTCTGCTCTGGCTGAGCAGTGTTACATCAGTAAAAGGGGCGGGAGGGGGATACTTTGTCATTGAATTACTCTTGAACTACAAGTCTGACAGAATTGAAATAACACTTTCCAAAGTCCAAATACTATGATGATTAATTAGAGCTGCTTTTATTATGAAACATTACTATCCCTTTAACCATCTATTTCCATTTGGTATTTAAGAGGTCTGGTTGAGTGTTTTGCTCGTGCTCATTTGTTTTGTTTTAAAAATTGCTTTGCAATGCATTGGATACCCCTCTGATACATAGGGTTAATAAGGCACCATTAGAGTAAAGTATTGGATTCAGTGCTCTCTCTCAGCCTGTACACCTGTGATCATTAACAAACACCCTCTACATTTTAACCCTTTATATTCCTGCCTGGTGTACACAAATGTAAACATGCCAGGACTATAGGATGACCATATTTCCTTGAGACAAAAACTGGACGGGGTGTGGGACAGACGGACAGTGGGACTCCGTCACTCTAAGTCCGATCGTAGTAAGCTACAAGCAGCGAGAACGCATTTGCTCATCTCTTACTAGCGGTGTTCTCTCTCTCTGGCCAAAAAGATTTCCCCTGAAGTAAATCAGAACTCCCTCTCTTCGTCACTCACACTAGTGGTTTTACTGTGTTTACTGTATGCACTGATTACCATAGAGTCTTATGACTAGTCATCATATCACTGTCTAAGAGACTCTATTGTAATTTACCATAGACTTGAGAGTCTTAAACAGTTATGAGTCACTCGAGTCATAAAACTAATCAATGTATACAGTAAAACCACTAGTGTGACAAAAGGAAGTTCCGATTCACATTATCTTATGAGAAAAATACAAGCCGCTTTCAGTTTTTACAAAAACTTAAAAAATATATATGTTATATTAAAAAAGGGACAAAATTGACATTTATATTAAAAAGACGGGACGGTCTGGAAATATGAAAAAAACGGTGCTGTCCCGTTTAAAACGGTACATTTGGTTAGGCTACAGGACTAGCAGTGAAAACTAATACACAAGCAACACTCAGTAAGTAAATGTAAACTTGTAAATGACTACTTGGCTGTGGAAGATATCTGTTTCCTAACCATCCGAGTGCCAGATTTACATCCAACGTATTGCATTAAAATGCAAGGGGTACTTTCGTAGCACTCAAAGGGTTAAAGGACAAGTAATCTTTTTTTAAATGAAAAAACTAAGGACCTTATTCACAAAATAAATGTGTAGCAATGATTGTTAGAGTAGTCTCCTGATTATTGCGTAGCCCCATTAAAAGTTTGTTGGTCTGTCTCTGATGAAAGTCCAGACATGGACTGAAATGTTGGATACAGAATTTTAATGTTCCAATAAAAGTGATGTTTTATCACACCAAGGCAAGTGTTCGGCTCCCATGAGAGATTTCATGGCGACAAACATGGTGGCTGCTATCATTTTTTTAACTGAAGCAGGCAGAGTGAAAAGCAGGGTTCCACATTTCTCTGTTCCTTAAAGGGATAAGATTACTATCTGCAGTTGGTGGAGTTTTCTGTCCCGTGGTCCTGCTACCAACTGTCATTTCCACCTCCATGAATAGAACATCCAGAGAGCATTGAAGATGTTATCTCTTGGACAAAGGCACATGGGAAAAGTTTGTAGGGGTCATTAGGATTTTCTGGTCATAATAATGTAAGTGGATGGCTATTATTAGTGGAGGTGTTATTTCTGCTTTAAACATTTTCCCAGTATTGAGACTCTAAACATTAGGAGCATCAGCAATGAGCAATGTCGATAATATCTTTTCCTAAATACAGATGTCTCACTATTTCAGTTCTGTCATTCAGTGAATGCTAAATATGAAATAAAACTTTAATGGGCATTAGGGAAAACAGTCTAATCCTGATAATATTATTTTAACCCTTTGAGTGCCAGAGAGGGACGGATTCCTCTTTGGCACTCAAAGGGTTAAATAAAAAAAAGCACTCGCGAGTTTCTGACAAGCAGCAGCAACTCTTGTTCTCAATACCCTTCCTCATGTCTCAGTGCAGACATCAATACAATGTGGATGCTGATTGTGGGTAATAGGATAGCCCAAACCACTTATTCACACTTATAAATACGCTGCTGGTTTTAGAAAGGTGGTTTAATAAATGCCTCCCCCATCAAATATTGAGTTATAATTATGTACTGTGCATTGTAGACTGGTATTGAATTCTCACAGGATGACAAGATTTACAGTAGCTGCCCATATCATTTTGTTTTAAAGGATAACTATCATATCAGGGAACCCTGTGGATCTGCCCCGGAGACTCCTGTTTTCAGACTGAATTACTGGGTCTGATTCTCTGGAGGGGGTGAGTTTCTTTTCCTTCCCACCCTGTTCATCCCACTTCCTACCCACTTCTTCTCCTTCTCACCCTGTTCCTCCCGCTTCCCTACTACTTCTCCTCCTTCTAACTATGTTCCGTCTACTTCCTGCCCACTTCTACTCCTTCCCACCCTGTTCCTCCCATTTCCTACCCACTTCTCCTCCTTCCCACCCTGTTCTTCCCATTTCCTACCCACTTCTCCTCCTTCCCACACTGTTCTCCCCACATCCTCCCCACTTCTCCTCCTTCCCACCTTGTTCCTCCCATTTCCAACCCACTTCTCTTCCTTCCCACCCTGTTCTCCCCACATCCTCCCCACTTCTCCTCCTTGCCACCCTGTTCCACATACTTCCTGCCCACTTCTATTCCTTCCCACTCTGTTCTCCCACTTCTCTCCCACTTCTCCTCCTTCTCACCTTGTTCCTCCCACTTCCTGCCTACTTCTACTCCTTCTCACCCTGTTCTTCCAACTTCCCTCCTTCTCACCCTGTTCCTCCCACTTCCTGTCCACTTCTCCTCCTTCCCACCTTGTTCCTCCCACTTCTCCCCTTCCCACTCTGTTCTGCCCACTTCCCACTTACTTCCGGCATACTTTATGACAATGGATGAGTAAGCCCCACCCAGTCAATTAATCCCCACCCCTTTATGACACAAATCCCGTCACTGACATCATTCTGGTCTGCAGCACATGATCCCTCTCCGGGTTTTCAAGGGGAAGAAGGTCTCAGGCATGACAACTCTCAGAAGTGCTAACACCTCCAAACAATACCCCCAATTAACGTATTAGGTACCGTTATTGCTAATTGTCCCTATTAATTTTATACTTTTGTCTTTGTCCAGGAGATGACATCTTGAACCAGTCCTGAATATTATGTCCATGGATGCAGACATGGAAGTTGCTGGCAGTTATTTCATACTGAAGAAGGCAGAATGTAGGAGCCTATATAATCATTTAACCCTTTGAGTGCCAGAGAGGTATCTAACGCATTGCTCTTCAATGTGTTGGATACACCTCTGGCACTTAAATGGTTACTGAAGGAAATTTTAAAGTTGTGCATTGAACACTTCCTCTTGTCCTTAAAGGGTTAAAATTATCATGTGCAGTTGGATGAATCTGTGTCCTGTGGACCTGTTAGCAACTGTCATGTCTGCCTCCGTGTTCATAACATCCATGTTGTCTCCTGAGCAAAGGCACAATGACAAAATTCATAGAGGCCATTGGATTGGATTTTTTTGCCATAAGTTAATTGGGGGGTTATTATATGAGTGTTGGAGACCTTTCTAGCATTCAAGGGGGGAAAACCCCATAAACATCTATAGGCGTTTTTATTTCTTCCCCTATGATGCCATTGGTTTACTCCAGAATGACTCCAGTTTATCTCAGGACATCTATCTCATTAACATCAAAGCATCCTGACGCTGCCTTCATGTGGTTGTTTTATCTCTTTTTGAAACAAAACATCTGAGAGCTCAAAGAGGCTATTAACTTACAATGAGTCCATTTTTGAAATATATGAAATTTTAGCATTAAAAGAGTTACAACCCCAATCTAAATCAATGGGAATTTAGTAAATTTTATTTTTTCCTCTGTGATGCAGTTGATTTGCTCCAGAATTGCATTGTTCATTTGCTGCAAAACTGTACAAACCATAGGTCCCAAAATTTCACTTTGATCTATATCCCAGAGACATTCATTTCACAATATACAATAATCCTGCGAGGAGCACAGAGAAACGAATTAGTTTGGCTCAGTCACACAATATCCGCCTGACATAAATAAGACTGGAAGAGCCGTCTGGCACACGGGCGCACACACACTGATCCTGATCAAAGATTTATAGCTCAGATTTATCATGTTAATGGAAAGTAATCACAGTGTCTCATTAAAAAAAATGATGAAACAGACCTGTAAACTCGCCTGGAATCTGCTGGCTAAGAGAACAGTAATTAACCCCTTGCTTGCTGAAACTGAAATATCTTGTTTATATGAGAACAGGGTAGGCAAGCAAGCAGGACTGGATTTCCCATAAGGCAGAGTATGCAACTGTCTTAAGTGGCAAATTATGAGTGGTTGTGCCACACCCACGTTCTGAATTGTGGGTGTGGTCTAAAGTGTTTTAATGCCCCATGCTCAAGACACAACCAACTGGATTATGTATCTGCTTTATATAGCGATTTACATACACCCTTACTAGCCGTTATTTAACCCAAACTTTATGTGGTGGCAGATCTTTTTTGTTTCAAAATAAATCACCATTGAACCATAGCTTTTAAAGGGATGGTAATACTTCATTTTATCTTTATTTTATTTTGTGGGCATTAAAAAAACATGAATGATCTAAGTCTTATCTCTCAAACCTTTATGGTTTGAGAGATATTCACAAGCAAAGTTTCCCCTCCCGCCCCTTTTACCTAGTGTAAGCCATCTCTTCTCAGATGTGGAATGCAGTCTATAGGCCAGACAGATAACAGTAGGGGACAATCTTCTTCCTCTGAGAACAATGAAAGCCCTGCCCCACTTGACAAGTTTTTCAGGTTTTTCCCTTATCTTAATTGAAGATTGTCCCTCTCTGCAGTCTACCTGGGCACCTCCCATCTGATCTGGCTGAGCAGTGTTACATCAGTAAAAGGGGCGGGAGGAGGACACTTTGTCATTCAATTACTCTTGAACTACAACTCTGACAGAACTAAAATAACACTCTCCAAAGTCCAAATACTATGATGATAAATTAGAGCTGCTTTTATTTTGAAACATTACTATCCCTTTAACCCCTTGGATGCTAAGGAGGATTTATTAGTATTGTATCAATATTAAATGTATTAGAATGATAGTTGATAGAATATTACTTTCCTTCGAGGAAGCTAGGTTATAGTGTTTTTGCAAGAGGACTCTAACATGAAAAAAATGTACTATGGCTAATGTTTCAACCTTCCCCAAATCCACTGGTGACCACAGAAACAAGTATGAAATTATAGCCACCCCAGCCTTGCTCCTCTGTCCACCATTATTTATATTTGTCCAATGGAAACACTAGAAATTCATAAGGTATCTCTTGGGACACTTGCGGAACACTTTGAAAACCACTGGTTTATCCCCTTGAATTCTATAGAGCACTCTAAAGCATTGCAAAGCAATATGTTGGAGAAGAAGCAGCCAAGGAGTTAAACACTTGTGTTGGGCTTGTATGTTTTAAGCAAGAGCATTGTCAATGCCAGGCAACTGAATGTAGGGTTAGGAGAAGAGACAAGCGAAGAATGGTCTGTGTTGCCATGGGTGGAGTGAAGAACAATTTGGGTGCTTTACTTTGTGCTTCTTTAGATGTAAATCCAGTGCCAGGGGAGGGCTGGCCTGGGGGGCAGAGGGGCAATTGCCCCCTGGGCTGGTTACATGTCTGGGCCAGTGGGCCACTGCCTCACTCAGTCTCCCAGTTGCTGCTGTAAATGGAGCTACACTAGTGATACCACAGAGCTTAGAATTAAAATGGAACTACACACGTGATACCATAGAGCTACAGTCCAAATAGAGCTACACTAGCAGCGTAACCCATTTCCCTTGTAAGCTCTATGGTATCAGTCATGTAGCTGTACTTAAATTGAAAGTTCAATGGTATCACTAGACTAGCCATATTTCAGCTGTAAGCTATGTGGTCTTGTTTGCCTTACTTAACAGCATTAATGCAAATATTAAAATTAACTAAATGGGATGGGCTGGGAGAGTGGGCCAGTAGATTGTATTTGCCCCCCAGGCCACAAGTTGCCAGCCCTCCCCTGTCCAGCGCCATAAGCAAACACAAAACAGGTTTGCCTAGTTGAGTGCTATCATTAATGTAAATACTCTAATTACAATCTAATGGTGACAGAATTAATTAAATGATATCAGTAAGTATCATGGTGATAATGATACAGCCAATCAATACAAAAGAAAGAGGACTGGAACGTATAACATTCACACACTATGAAAGTCAAGTAAATGGGGCTCTGTATCAAACCCTGTGGCTGTCTGTTCAAAAGAAAAGTGGAGGGGTTTTGGGGCCAATCATTTGTACTATGGAGAGAATTAAAAATCCTATTATTTTAAATCCTTAAATGCTAGAGAGGTCTCCAACGCAAGAACTACCTAGCTTTTAAGGTCTTCTTCCGTGTAGTGCAAATAAAAATATCAAATTATTTTACCAGGAAGGATACATTGAGATTGTCTCTTGTTTTCAAGTATGTCCTGGGGGTATAGATATTATTACCCAATTAAATGGTAATTATTATATCTACCTCAGAATTATGAAAGGCTGAGTTCACCCTGCTGGGACTAGAACCTGCAGCTTTGAGGTTTAGGAACAGACTCTACTGCTGGTGCCTTAACCAACTGAGCTAACTCACCAGCATAAATGGTTGGCTCTAGAACTCCTCCATTTTATTTTTGAACATACGGCCCTAAGTATGACAGAGGGATGTGTAAGACATCAGTTTACAATGTGTTGCACACCGTTTCAGCTCTGAAACTGTTAAACCTTCGATGGATGTGACTTTCAGTGAACTGTCTATCAGAAGAAGTCAACAGAGGTTAATACAAATGGTAATCTGAAAAAACACTTGGTATATAAATCAGCTGAATATGGACATGGAGGTTAAAACACGATTTAAAGGTAAAAAACAGGTTGACAGAGGCTAATTGGGTGGGCAAAGGTGTGTATGTGTTGTGTGTATGCTAGTATGTGTGTGCATGTGTATATAAATGCATGTGTGCATGTTGTGTGTGCTTGTATGTGTGAGTGTGTGTGTGTGTGTGCATGTGTGTTTGTTGTGTTTACATGTGGGTGTGCATGTGTGTGTGAATGCGGGTTTGCATACTGTTTGTGTATGTATGTGCAAGTGTGTGTGTGAGACAGAAACACAGTTATTAACATACATGGGAAATATATAGGAAGCAGTGGCTTTTAATAGTCAGATTTAACTAGGTAAGAAACCTTCTTACAACACTGCAGTATTCCTATCTGAATATTTTACATTGTATTTTTAATTACCTATTTCTATTTAGCTTCATTTTATCCTGCCTTTTGGTTCAGGCATCCTTAGAGTAGACAGGGGTAGACAATCTTTGGATTTACAACTACTGGAATCTACAATTCCCATCATCCCCAGCAGCAACTGTTTACAGATTAAGTGCAGATGTTGAGCTTCAGAATTGCACCACTTCACTTTTATACATAAGGCCTATTGGCTCTTTAGAGCTAATCGCCTTTAGCAGATAGTAAAATTATTGTAACTAACACTTCATACCATCCGACATTTCACAAAAAAAATCCTGGAGGTGGAGCATAGAGTAGGGGAATATGTGGGGACTAGTGTCTTGAAACAAGCGGCATTATGGGGGTTCTTTTATATTGGCCAAGGGGAAGGGCTGGAAGGGGGTGGGCTAAATGAATTGATTGGCTCCAAAGGGGTTGGTCTGAGGAGCCATACTAGCCACATGATTCTGACAGCCAAGCAGAATCCCTCCCTGTTTTAAGTTCTGGAACTCAGTAAAGTGTAGGTTCTGTCACGTCATAAAAGCATTTGTTTTGTATGTTTGTTTTAAGTTGTATCAACTTCAGCTCTTTTGGTCCTTGCCAGTGTTAAAAAATGTTACTAATGAAATGCTATACTTGTTAAGGTCATTATTTAGGCCAACAGCCTAGGGAAAGTGGGTCCCTTGACCATGCGCATTGTGTGTTGATGTAACCTAGAGCCAACTATTTGGGTACTGGGTGTTAATGTTAATGGTGGGTTAAGATAAATGATGGGCTGAGGACAGACTCATAACTGAGGTGAGTCATGCTTGGCTTTACTAGGTGGTTAGGCCTTCGTGTGGGCATAAAGTAAAACTGCACTGTTTGGGTTATAATTATGTTAATTATAACAAATAAATCTATGATCTGCTTTCATCCATTTATATGGTCAAGTGTAGTTATTGCTTACTAGTACCGTAATGTAAGACAGGAAAAAGGTACACTCACAACCGCTACATACACATATCACACTACACATACTTATTCATATAATTACCAAGCCACGATTTCTCTGTGTATACTGTTCAATGAAAGGACAGACACACATACAGCAGCATTCACAGGAGGAGTATGCACAGAAGTGGTCACAGATACAATAATATTTTATTTATATGTCATGAAATGTTTCTTTCCTGTAAATAAAATATGATTACAGTATATGTCTTTGATCTCTCCTGTGCTTGAGTTTCTTTCTCTGTTACTTGCAGGGTGAACCCAGCAGAGCACCTCTCTCTCTACTGACAAAATTCACAACATGCTTGTGACTTGTTTATAGAGCACAAAAGCAAAATAAATGGTAATGTCCCTGTTAAAGATATACAGATGGAAAGTAGTAGAATACAACACAAACTAAATGGAAAGAGTATATATAGATATATCAGGCTGATGTACAGAATGAAGGATGCCCACTTACATCCATCTGTTAAACACATTAAGAACCATTATTCATGCAAGTGGGTTATCCAAAAAAGAAAGTTAAAAACATTTTAAAATGTAACTGCTATCATCACGACAGCTGTCCTATAACCCTTTGCAATGCGTTGTGTACCCCTCTGGTACTCAAAGGGTTTAAAACAGCTCACTCACTAACGGTCAGTGTTACTTGAAACAAGCGATCCTTCTACCATCTTGGAGATCCTGTAATATGATTTCTCAGTTACTTCCTGATGGTTGGTTATATGGCAGTGAAAAGAAGGCATGCTATCTAATGCTAATGACAAACATTGATACATTCAATGCAATCGGGAAGACTGACAACTACTGCTAAAGAGGATGATCATTCTTGAAACATATTTAGTGGAGGGAGTTACAGGATACCGGCACAGACCAGGACTGAGAATTAGCATTCAAGGCTATAAGAGGAAAGGATTTTAGGCATTAACCCTATTGAGTGAAACATCATCAATGAATTTCACGAATCAGTTCAGAGGACACACACATAAAATGTAGGATAATTGAAAATTAATTTGGAATGAATCACGTATGGACAATGAGATGGAAGTGTAAGAGAGTGAGAAGTGGGAACATGAGTGCTGGATAGCAGAGAAGACAGAGGGGCAGGACAGCTGGAGAGCACATGAAAGCGGAAGGGTAGGAGAGTTGTGGTGGGTCCATAGGAAAACTGGTGAGATGAAGAACGAGAAAGAGAGAGAGCATGAATGGGAGACAGAGTGCGGAAGTTAGAAGGAGATGCACCAAGGCATGATAAAGAGGTGATAAAGTGGAGGTGACTTCTCCATGGATGTCACGTCTCCAAATCCTATGCTATTCTATAAAGCCTATGCGCTAAGGTCTCCATAGGTGGCGGAATCTTTGTGTATTGACTCCATAGAATAACATAGGAACTGGAGAAGTGATATCACTGGAGAAGGTCTCTCCGCTTTATCGCCTCTTTATCATACCTTAGTGCATCTCCCCCTAAGAGAGGTAGATGGAGAGTTGTACAGCAGTCCTGCCAACCTACTAACCTATCTTATTTAGATGTTCAACAGAAACCTGTTTGTTTGAAATCTGAAGGGAAGAGAACCCGCATTTTATCCAGACATCACATGATCACTTTCCCTGAAATCTGATTAATTAAAATGGCAAAAGAAACAACTTTTACTTTTCATACACAGTTCAACTTTTCAGAATAATTTTTCTCATCCCTACACTAATGACATCTTGTAACTGTACATCTTTTCTTATTTTATTACTGTCATTAAAATTTACTAGGTAAGAAGAGGTTTTTCAATGCGTTGGAGATCTCTCTAGCAATCAGGAGTTTAAAAAGCCCCATTAAAATCAATGAGAATGTGCAGAATTTTGATTTCCTCTCTGTGGTGCATTTGGTTTGATTCAGAAATCCACATCTGATTAATAAGTTCCATTTACTTATTGTATCAGGCAGAAATCACCCAATCTCTAGGTTGCACACAGTCTGAGTGTATAACTGCAAGTTCTGGAATGATACCTTGGTAGAAAATCATACAGATTTTATAAGGTCAGAGAGATCTTTAATGAAGAGTAAACTAAGTGAGATGTATTAAAGAAAAATGCTGTAAAATTTTATGTGTGGGCTATTTCCACTAAAAAAAAAGTTTCAGAGTACAAGGCTTATTATAAAGGAATATCTAGTCTCATAAATCTCCAGAGTTTTATGTGATGTCCACATAGTTGTAAAGAAGCCTCTTACACATTCATGTACCAATCCTTTCCTATCTATAGTGCAGGGTCTACAAATCAGGAGTCTCTAGGCAAGGCACCGTAGTGTCCTATAGCCCCACCCATGTTCACATAGCCCACCCTCTGCCACCATCCGTAGTTACAAGGGAAAAACACTTCACCTCTAGGGTGACCACATTTCCATTCTGCCATTCTGGGACATGTGGTCACCCTACCATAAAGCCTCTTCATCTCCACATTGCCCCTTGATGCCCTACCTTGAGTCCCTGGTAGTCTAGCGGTGTGGAAAGTGCTCTGTGCCTCCCCCGGCACAGAGCTGAAGCTCCCTCGCGCTGTACTCAGTAATGCAGAGCGCTGGGAGATGATGTCATCTCCCAGCGCTCTGTATTACTAGAGCGCTTGCCTCCAGGAGATCCGCTGGATTGCCACCCTGGATGTCAGCCTGCAAACGGTGTGTCACATCATGGACGCCACGAGGGAGCGCTGATTTATGCTACCAAGCGCTCCCTCGCGGCGTCCATGATGTGACACACCGCTTGCAGGCTGACATCCAGGGGCCCCCCCCTGGCGACGCCACTGAGAGAGTGACTGTTTGTGCTGCTGTGTGGGTGGCTTGGCTTCATTCCGGGACACTTCATTGTCCCGGTGGGAGATGACCCGGGACGCGGGACATAGGCTTCAAATAAGGGACAGTCCCGGACATTCCGGGACCCGTGGTCACCCTATTCACCTCTAACATGCAAACACAAAAATCTATTAAAGAGCAAGTAAACTTCCCGTTCTTTTTGGATTTATATACTGAATTTGCAGGATATATAAAGTCACATTACTTACTTATCTTATTCTATCTTTTTACAGCTTTTATGTTTCTCTCTTTTCAGATAACCCTCTGTCAGGGACTGTGAAAGCTGGGTGAGTGGTTCAATGTCACGCACTGTCCTTACTTCATGTCTTGGGCATGTGTTAATGATCCAAGTATGACATACAGATCATTATTTGTAGCCAGGCCATGCCTTTATTGATTTATTTACACAATGTAACCACCACAACTTCAAGCTCTGTTGTAAAAATGTTAGGCATACATTTTATGCCCCACCACCTACTGAGTATAAGCTCGGCTCCCATTCTTACTCCACTCACAACACCCCATTAGCTGGTCTGTGCAGCTCAAGGGGGGCAGTGACTAAAACCCGCAACCGTGGTCTGGGTGCTTTTGTCCCTAGGCCGCTGGCCTGACATCTTCCTATTAACAATATATACCAACCTATTGTTTAGCCATTTTACCCGCTGGCAAGGGCCCAAAGCTCCAACGCTGTGACAAACCATAACCCCCAGGTGCTTTTACAACCTGAATAACAAATCCAAACCCCCTCAACAAGACCAACCCCACGTTAACCCCAGAATTACAGGGATGTAGGGTGGGGCTGATTGATACTGATTTTTGTCTAAAAAGGAAGTACCCCTTAACAAGACCACCTTTTATATCTTCCTTACCCCACCCCCTTTTAATCTTACCCAAAAGCCCCTTACCCGAACCAAGCCTAAACTTCCTTACTTAGATCCCCTCCCCAGCCCAGACATGATTCCCCTTATTAGTCCCTGGTGGGGAATTCGAGGAAGGGCGGGAGGTGAGAAAGATATGAATCTGCTCTGTCACAAAATTAGATGTGCTTCCCAATTGGTTTAACTTGAAAGCAATCTTTTTATGGTACTGTGACAGTGGAGTTATATGGACTCTTAGGGGAAAGTGTAATTAACCCCTTGTATGCTAAACAGGTCTCCAACGCATTGCAAAAGGACTTCTTTATCATCCAAGAAGTTAAAGGGATAGTAATACTTCGTTTTAACTTTATTTTAGTTTGTAGGCATTAAAAAAACATGAAGAATGATATAAGTCTTATCTCTCAAACCTTTATGGTTTATGAGATATTCACAAGCAAAGTTCCCCTCCCGCCCCTTTTACCTAGTGTAAGCCATCTCTTCTCAGATGTGGAATCCAGTCCATAGACCAGACAGATAGCAGAAGGGGACAATTTTCTTTGTATGAAAACAATGAAAGCCCTTCCCCCCTTGACAAGTTTTTCAGTTTTTTCCCTTATCTTAATTGAAGATTGTCCCTCCCTGCAGTCTACCTGGGCACCTCCCTTCTGATGTGGCTGAACAGGGGGGGATACTTTGTTTGTGAATATCTCTTAAACCATAAAGGTTTCAGAGATAAGACTTATATCATTCTTCATGTTTTTTTAATGCCTACAAAATAAAATAAAGTTAAAATGAAGTATTACTATCCCTTAAAAATGAGTCAACCCTTGAAATATTTTGTTTATTATTTCATCACACCACTGACCAAGAGACTTTTTTTTCTTCTATGTTATAAGCTACGCTTATTTTCTGTGTCAAAGGATGGGTCTATGAGCAGTTCCATGTGATTGAAGGGGTAGGACCATGAGTGGGGCATGGGAACCAAGGATGCCATTCCTAGGCATCATGGGATCTAAACCTGACCCAGAATTAATATGTACATTTTATCTGTATATCACCTGTCTATAGCTAAATACATCTATGTCACTTCACAATATATATATTCATATTTTCATAATTTGCTCAGAGTTTATATGCAACTACAAGGTGAATAGTTTCATGATGTCACACATTAATCTGGTGCCTATATAAAATATTGGTGTGTTTAATGATAAATCCCTTGAGGGCATAAAAGCTGATGAAGGATTTTCCTATCTAGCGGATGAAAGATACCTAGTTTTATGGATCTATGTAATTGCAATTCCTCACACACTAATTACTCAAGTGCAGAACCTCATTTAAATCATTTGATATCCTCAATAATATTTCTGCATCTCCTGCCTCGAGGATTTCACTTTTATTTGATCATCTAAACCAAAAAAACAGAAAACACTGATCTGCTGTCTTGCCAGGGGCAGATATCTCACAGCTCCTGCTCACTGTCTGCAGACTCAGTCACTCGTCCATTTGTAGGAGAGTGGAGCTGAATTGTTGATTCAAGGAGATTCTCGCTGAGATCTCTGAAGAATCAATATAAAGGTAGCTCATCCATCACATCTACCTCCTTCTGCTCATCACAGTTGTTACACAACTCATCTCTGTGGGGAAAGGGACATCTGCTAGGTCTGTTCAGATGGCACAGACCATCACGTAGATGTATGGATACATGTACGAACACTAGTTCACTGGTCAATGAACTGGTAGATGAGGATTGACAGTATATAGACAGCAAATTTGTGGAAGCATAGATTCAACACTTAAAGGAACACAAATACAGTGGCAGTTTTACATCTCAGGCACCCTTAGGCAAACAAAAAAATGGTGCCCCTAACCCCACCCTTGTCTACATCCTCACTCATCTTATGACCCAAAAACCAATTTACTGTTGCCGGGCTCTTATTTATGAATGATATATGTCATTGCATTTGATGAGTACAACAAGTATGCTCCAACTGCTGGGAGGTTTTAATTAAAATGTTATTACAGCTAAAACTGTTAACTGCAGTGCCAACTCGTTGCAATGTTGTTGAGATGTGTGTCAATATAGACACTTGCATATGGGCTAATAGAACAACAGTGACCCACAGGCACAATAATGTAGATGGAACAGGGCCAAAAAGTAAAATAACTTGGAGGCGCTCAGAGATAGCATCCTCATGGCTGCAGGTCAGTGCTCAGACAAGTGGGCCGACTGATATGGAGAAGGAACGGGATTCACACAGGGGGTGTATTGGGACCAATAACTGTGAATGTACCGAAGGGATATCCCAACACATATCATGGAGATACAACTCTCCACCATCCACATTTTTGTGCCTGATGGTCGCTGTTGTACTATTCACCCATATACAAGTGTCTATATTGACACACATTGCAACAACATTGCAGGCTTCTCGTTGCAACATCAGCACCATCGGCAAGGAATGACTGAGGCTTATCATATGCAGAGAGACTTGATCCAGCAAGGGAAGCTAGAACTGGGACACAGCTTGTTGGCTATCAGAGGTTGGGACCTCTTATATACTTAAAGCCCAAGATGTGCAAAATGAGAGTTCACTGATCGTATTTTTTAATGTTTTTATGATTACATTAAATACTACACATAGATCGTATTTTACTTGCTCCTGTGCTTTTGATTTGCTCTTTTACAGTTCATAGACATATCATCCTAGCCATTTGTTTGTAAGAGAAATAGTTTTCAAGAAATTAAGGTTTATTTGTTGATGGCAGTATGACATTTTGGGCACCCCTAACAACTTATAGACCAACTGTCAAGGAGTAATGAAGAGAACAAATAAATACATATATAGTTATTTTTCAGTCTCTCAATCAGAATAACAAAATATATATTTATTATACTGCCATTTCATCAATAGTAAGTAACCATTGTTTTGATGGCAGCATGGGGCACTATATGCAAATTCTCTGCAAAATAGGCTAATTATTTCTGCTTTTAGAGCAATCACTCTCTTTGCTGTCAGAAATGCCCTCCAGTGTGAGCCCTGCCTAGATCACTAATTATAACCCTCGGTTCCATGGCATTTGTGCCATGTACATATATTTTGTGTGCCCCTTTTTTCTATAAAAACTTTGACACAAATGTAAATGCTGCGTTTTAATTGTTTATATATGGAAAATATTATGTACAATAAATTTGGTTTATATATATATATATATATATATATATATATATATATATATAAAACATAAAGAGCTAGCCTATGAAGCTCCCTGTGTGCGTAACCGCACATGCGCTGATGCGGAGCGAGAAGAGCTGAACGGCTCACCACCTGTCTCTGCTCCAGCAGCGGAGGCCGCTGGGTGGCACTTTAGCCTGTGTATATGGGCTTTCCTACTAGTATGTATATATATATATATATATATATATATATATATATATATATATATATATATAGGCAGATGGTCGGTACAACTGGTAGGCAGATTTAAAAAAATACTTAGCACACTATATTTATATATATATATATATATATATATATATATATATAGAGGCATATTTTAACCCTTTGATTGTATAAGAAATTCATCACACTGAAGGTGATTAAAAGATATGGTGTGAATCCTGCCAATTGTAGCTCTGAACTATTGCTTATTCAATGTCTGACACAGGGGCGGAAAGATATTGTCGGTACTCATGTCCATATTCTTTGTAACTCTTTGAATGCTAGAGGGATATCCAAAGCATTGTGTTATAATGCACTGGATACTCTCTGGAACTCAAATGGTTAAGCCAAAGAAATGCAGTTTTGGAGCAATCCAGTTGCATTATGGGAGACAAATGAAAACTCCTGTTCACCAATTGACAGCTTCTGGCAGGGAGAGCATGGCCAATCAAGATTCACATAATTAAGATGGCAGCACTCTCCCTCTTTCTGCCAGACAACAATTAAGGTATGTTTTCTACGTTTCACTTTTGAAAAGTCGCACGCAAAAGAACATGTGACCATTTAAGACTTTAATCATGTCACCTGGATTAAAATAGCAACATAACAATCTCTCAGTGCATGACAATGCGAGACTGTCATGTCGCCTAGTCAATGGTCGCGTACATTACTTATACAGCCGGTGATTAGCTTCACCTTCCGTTTGAGCCTTAACATTTTTTTTCTTACCTTTCTGCCGAGGCAGCCTCCTCCCTCAGCTTTAGGTGGGGAGCTGGAGGATGCATAGCAGCATGTGAGAGACCCAGTGTGCAGAGGCCTGTGTCCCATACAACCACTGCGTCGAGTGTATGAAACTGACTGGGGGACCAGTTGCTGGGAAGTGTGGATGTCTGTCCTGCCCCCCCCCCCCCCCCCCGCCTGAGACTTCTCCCGGATTGGACTGTGCATGTGCCCTGGAACAAATACATATGTGAGCCGATTCAGCACGATTCTGCCCCGGCAGAAAGGTACGAAAAAAAAAAAAGTGTTAAGGCTCAAACGGAAGGTGAAGCAAATAATCAGCTGTATAAGTAATGTACGGGACCACTGACTAGGTGACATGACAATCTCCCACTGTAATGCACTGCGAGATTGACATGTCGCTATTTTAATCCAGGCGACATTGTTAAAGTCTTAAATGGTCACACGCTCTTTTGCGTGCAACCTTTCAAAAGGATACCGTTTTCTACATGAGGTGTGAGGAGATAGGCATATTACATTATTTCTATTAACACTTTTGAGTGCCAGAGGGGTACGCAATGCATTGCTTTTCAATGTGTTGTGTACCCCTCTAGCACTCAAAGGGTTAATAAAAGAGTTTGAGAAAGAGATGGGAGAGGTCCAGGTCACGCATGACTGTTCCACTTTAAAGCAGGCTCAGTGAATGCACCGATTCATCGCACAAAGAGGATTTGTGATGTTCCCCCCCTCCAAGAGCCAGATCTACAGCAAGAACAAAGCCCACGGTACTACAATATTTAGCTACCAAATTAAAGCTATGAGACATTTTCAATTTCACAACCGGTGATTAAATTATAAATGAAATAAATATTGATTTAATTATGCCATTATTGTTTTTTAAGATCTTGAATATTTGTCCAACCAGCTGGTTTCTTGCTAACATATTGGATAGCACATTGTAATATAAATTACTCCTTAGCACCAGTTGAAAGCACAAAGAACAGGTTGTGAAATCCCAGGCAGGAGAACAATCATATCCATTATTTTATACTTCTTTCATATTTTAAAAAATACAATAAACATAATGAGGCTAATCTAGTAAGAAGAATGTGGAGGCAAGGTGTGATTAAGGGGTGATAAAGAGGCGATAACTTCTCTATGATATAAGCTGTCCAGTCCCTATGCAGCCATGTGTATTTTGAATGTTTTAATTGGATTATAATGTCTCTGTGTGACTGTTCCATGTACTTAAGCACTGTCCAACAGGATTCCACTTTATAAAGGATAATGATAAAGTGATAATAAAGGAGAAAGTAGCCAGACATCATTTTTAATTGGAACATTTATCAAAAATGTAATCTTCAGGAAAAACAAATTCATCCCAGAGGAATAAAGAGGCCCCTGTAGCAGTGCACGGAACATGTGATGAGTGGGCATGACAAGGCCCGTCAGGAAGGGAATGGGGTGATGTTGTTGCTGAAGGATATTCTGGCAGAAAGGGATTGTGGGCCTGCAGACATTTTAGTGTGAGCAACACGCGAAGTGTTCTTCGCCAGCCTCGTCTCGTGCCGTTGGCCCAACTCGGTGTGGTTCCTAATGGCACAAGGGGCTACTGGGTATTTGGGTGTGAGTGGGCCCATTGGTGACTCGTTTGTGGTGGTTATCGGTATTGTCACAGCTTGACAGGTGCTTGCTTGGCAAACCAAGAGTTTGCAGTGATGGTGGGAGATCAGAACTCTTGGGCATGGGCCCAAGGAGTGGGAAATTACAGCTCATGGGCTATTACTTGCCCCATACGAATAGTTTAGAGCTGGATGGTGGCATGGCCCCCAGTCAAGTAGTTGGAACGAGGGTGTGCATTACTATACAGTGAGTCAGGAATGGTGGTGTACTAGCAAGCACTAGGATGTTATATTTGTTATGTTCATGTATTTATGTTTATATTTATGTTATGATTATTTCTTGAAGTGTACTTGTTAATAAAAGCTAAAGTTAATCATGGTTATGTTTTAACAAACGCTATGACCTTTTCAACCCATCTCTATAGCCTCTGGCATATTTTGTTTTAGGTAAGGGTTTAGGTTGGTATGACTTGATAGTGCCCTTGTCATGACGAGTGAAAAAACTAAAACAGAAGATATCTTCAGAAGCATCACTGAGATCAAGAATTCCATAACCTACAGTGAGTCTCATGTACAAATAGGAAATGGAGAAATACAGAAGCAACCCAACTGCACCATATGGGTCAAATAAAAATTACCCAATCACCACTGATTTAAAGGAGCAGTAATCCTACTTAATTATATTAATGTTATAGGTCATTTCTTGCTGACTAAAACAAGGGCACTCCCACCATTAGCAGTTGTGTTATTCAAAAGTTATAATATTTAACAAAATGTGGAAATAGAGACCCAGGGAGCTTATTACATCAAAGTTCAATCTGACAGGAAGTGACTCAGCAGTTTCTATCACATTCTATGGAGAACTGCCGTCGGTGACTCATCTCTACTATAGAATGCAACAGAATATCTATCTGAATGACTGTAACTGTTATAGCTTTGGTAAGATCTTCCAGTAGTGGAGGTACCCTTGATTTACTCAGAGGAATAGCCCTAAAATGTAATTTTTTCATTTAAAATAGGGCTTAGTAACGGCCTGAATGTGAGAGAAGGCCTCCAATGTTTTAAGAAGCAAGGTGTTGGAGACCTCTCTGACATTTAAGAACGTATTTAAAGCGGAACTACCACATCTAAGCAATTTTAGCTTTCATAAGTCCCCATCTGGCGACTATCTGCTTAGTAGCACTAGTCGCCAGAATGATTACCTTGTTAAGGAGAAATAGCCATTCTTCACGGGCAGACAGGCAGGACGGAGCACAGACATCTTGCCATAGTGACATCTGTCAGTCCCTTCTGGGGCCAAACGGTTCCTAGCAACGCCTCCTAGAGCCAGCGGGACTGAAAGAGCAGGAGCGCAGACGTCACTATGGCAAGATGTCTGTGCTCCGCCCTGCTTGTGAGGCTGTGAAGAATGGCTATTTCTTCTTAACAAGATAATCATTCTGGCGACTAGTGCTACTAAGCAGCTAGTCGCCAGATGGGGACTTATTGAAGCTAAAGTTGCTTAGATGTGGTAGTTCCACTTTAACTCAATGGATATTTTATTTACCACAGAATTCCTCATTTTCTTCTTAGTACATCAGACTCGTTATTCACCTGTCCACATTTTTCACCTCAGTGGGAGCATACATCTTCACAGTTGATTAGCTTATGCAAATTAGCTTGTGTGGACTGACAGCAGGAAGTGGCAGGTGGGAGGGAGAACAGTGTGGAATGTTAGGATCTGGCTGGCATGCCAGTCAGTATTGTCTAATTTACATAAATAGACAAATAAATAAAGATTAATATCTCATGAACTATGAGTTTTAAACTAAAAATGGCTAACATAAAAAAAGATAATAACACAAACGGTGTTTGCCACTCTCTTCGTTAAAACTTAACATGTATTTAAAACGCATTAGAAATCTATCCAACGATTCAGTCGCCATATGTGACTTTCATCAGGGATAAGTGAATTACACTTCATACATAACTTGCGCTTTATATAACCCTTCCGTTTTTTGCATGGGGCCAAATCGGCACTACTGAGTTGCCATATCAGTTCTCAGCGTCCATAAGGCACCCGTGTTCAAAAGGATTCCCCCATCATGGAAACTTCATTACAACATTAAAATTCTTTTTAAAAAAACTATACATTCTTAACAACTAGAACTAAATCACTGTCAATTATCTCCTGATACTAAGTCTCAAATATAGTTCGCCAAACTGAACTGCTCATTTAGACCTAGGGTACCAATGTTTTAAGCGTATATATCCAATACATTTCTCGCTTGGACAACTTAGCCAATCTATCGCCCCCCACCTCGTGGGCTAGGTTTAACCCATTCTATCGGGCAGCATAAAAAAAGATGATTTTGAAAGCTCTTTAAAAAATCACATATTTGTTACAAAAGGCATTATTCATCAAGCTAAAGAGGTGTCATTCTTAAGCATAATTTAAAATGTAGTTTCCAAAATCCCTTACCATGGTGCAAATGGTTTGCCCCAAAAGTATCCCAGCATACACTGCCCTCAAAAAATACCAGGGTAAATAATTATTTTATATAAATGCAGTTCTTGACCTTTTTTTGTCATGTAAAACAAGGCTAACAAATTATTGGCTCCTATTTCTGTCACGTAAAAAAGAAATCCAAGAAGTAATTTTTTAATGTGTCCCTATGTTAAAAAGAAAATATTATATGAAGCATAGACCTTTTCTTTATTATTTTTTTTTAAATAGGGATTTTAACCCCTTGTGAAGCAATGCATTCAGTATGTCTCTGGCATTCAAGGAATTAACAGCTTAGTTTAAATCAATGGGAATTTGGGGAAGTTTAATTTCCCATTTCTTATAGCACAAATGGTTTGCAGATTTTCACCTATTTCACTTAATGATTGAAGCTCAAAGTGACAGTTTCCAAATCTGATTTTATGAGATATATTTAGGATAAACAAATTAGTCAAAAGAGAGTCTGACAGCAGCCTAGTATCCAAATCATCTCATTTACTATGAGTGTCTAACTCGAAGGTGTTAGTGAGATCTGCAGTGTGACCCTTCTGGAACTCAAGGGCTTAAAACCACAGACAATCTCCTTTTAAATAAATGATAGCCCTTTGTCTGAGTGCAATTTTTTTCTATGTTAGTATCTTCTAACCTGTTGGGATGTGATTTCATGAATCCATCACACAGCCTGTAAAAAGGCTATCCTTTACATTTCCCTTGTGCCCGGTATCCTCCAATCTATTTTTTTTTTCAATGCTCTTTGCTTACTATTTCTGTGTTAGTTCATTAAAAGGCATCACAAAATACAATATAGGGTAATTTATCAAGCTGTGGAACATGTTGACATGTCTGTTCCAGCTGTAAGTTCCATCGACTTGAAGCTATGGCCAAAACAGCTACATTGCCATTAACAGTGGAATAGCTTGATCAATCCATCAATAGAATTTACACTAGGACTAATTCTACTCAAAGAGGTGTGCTTGGCGTCAGAGTTGTCAAGCCTTTGCTTTGTGTTGTAATGTTGACCTCTGTGATCAAGAAGAATAAAATGTCTTGAATACAACAGGGACGTGCAACGCTTTGCTTTGGTGACCTTTCTAGTGTACAAGAGGTTCATCATAGACTGACTTAAGAAGAACATTTTGTATCTGTCCAAATCTATCTGGAATGACTTACTGAGGGAGAGTAGATTCCACTGTGAGAAGGAACAGGGTGGTCAAATAAGAGAGAGGATGGAACCTGTTCAGTGTGTGGGAGCAAGCAGTGTGGGAGCGCAAGAGAGAGGGTGTGGGATCAAAACAGAGATGACAATAGGACAGAGGGTGAAATATGTTGTAGGGAGCCTGGTATTGCTATGAAGAAGGGGTACAGGATACGGCGTCCAGATATGGTATAGGGAGAGTGAGCCTACCATGAAACAGGTAAATGGGGACAAGCATGGTACAGTTAGATGAGGGCTATTATGGAACAGGAAAAGGGGCACATGTATGGTACTGGAAGGGGGGCTGAGTATAGTACAAGGGTAGGGGGGCAAGAATGAGGCAGGGAGAGGGTGCATCAGCACAGGAAAAGAAGAGTAGGTCAGGAGCCTTAAAATGAATGGGGGGAGGCAATGACCGAGAATGAGGCCTGGTGTGCAGGAGGGGGTGGATGAGGAGAGAGCTCCTTAACCGTATGCGTGCCAGAGAGGTATCCAACGCATTGCAAAGCAATGCATTGAATGCCTGTCTGGTACTTAAAGGTTTAAAGAGGAACTATCACCCCAAATAAAGTATCCCCCCAACAATTAGGCATGTAGCAATACTCTTAACAGTAGTAATATTATCCAACATAATTACTGCGTTAGTGAGAAATCCTACTTCTGCCAAGACTGACATCCAGGCAACAGCACAGACATCTTTGCTTACAGACATCTGCGCGCCTGTTCTGTCAGTCCCGGTCTCCTCTAGGAGGCGCTGTAGTGTACCATTAGGTACCAGAAGGGACTGATGGCACAGGCACACAGATTACTCTAAAGCGCTGTTGCCTGGCAGTCAGCCTCTCCAGAAGTAGGATTTCTCACTAATGCGGTAATTATGCTGGCTAATGGTACTCTTGGTAAGCGTATTGCTAGATGCCTAATTGTTGGGGGGATAGTTCCCCGTTAAAGTGGGAGTGACAAGGAGGGGGAAAACACTAGGGAAAGTGGTTTAGATGTCGTGATTCGGGTTTTGTGAAACATGATATTTTGTACAAAGACTGAAGTTACAAAACCTTTTTGCTCATCTTTATTGAGAACTAATCCTTCAGCACAAAGGAATCTTCCTCTCTCTACCTGGGGAGGTGAAGTAATAAAAATGCCCTACCAGAAATGAATCAGACATCTCTCTCCTTGCCTGTCACTCAGTATAACACTAAGACTGCACCTCCTGTCACAGTATTGTATTATCACAGAGACGGGGAATGTTTACAGATTAGATCCTTTCAAAGTATCACCTAGAAATATCTATTTTCAGTAGCTGTTGAAGGGCTCTCTGTCCGAAAATGAAAATCTTTATATCTAAGGAGCACTTTTCATCACTTGCCAAGAAGAGATTGGTAGAATATATTATTCCTTAAGCGCTGCTGTGCTGAATAATACAAACATGTCTCCGGGACAGCCCAGTACCCAGGTCTAGAGACTGATTTAATAAGAAGAGCAATTCTGAAGCAAAACAACTGCACCACAGAGCACAAGTAAAACACCCACAATGCACCACCGGCCCATAATGCATCATAGTGGACAAATAAAATTGCTGATTGTGCTGAATAATAAAAACTTCTCCAGGACAGAGAAGACCTCAGTTATAGGTTGGTTTGACCCACTGAGTGCATTTCAATGCATCGGATACCTATTTGGCAATCAAAGGGTTAATAAGAATTGGTGCAAATCTAGAGCCAGTCGCTTTCTGCACTGCCCTGTGAGGACCTGTGTTGATTAAAGATAATGGTAGTGCCCTTTGAGGACCTGAAGTTCTACTGTAGTTTCAATGCTCAGAGATTTAAACTTTAGATTGTAAGCTTTTGGGCAGGGACCTCCCTTCCAGTGTTTCACTTTGCCAAGCACTTGTAACCCTGTATTGTCTAAACCAGGGCTCAAAACTTCCACTCGCCACTAGCCAATGGCGAGTGAAAATTTAGCCCTGGCCAGTAGAAATTCAGCCCTGGTGGGTATGTTTTGGCTTCAAGTGGAGAGTAGTGTTGAGCGAGCACCCCGATGCTCGGGTGTTCGGGTGCTCTGACCGAGCACCCCCTGAGGCTCGAGTGCTCGGCCGAGCACCCGAACCCCATTGCATTAAATGGGAGGACTCGAGCATTACACCAGGCACCCCCTGCTCTGATGAGGGGAGGGTGCCTGGTCAATGCCCCCCTTCATCTCCGCAATGTCCCCCTTCATCTCCGCAATGTCCCCCTTCATCTCCGCAATGTCCCCCTTCATATGTCCCCCTTCATCTCCGCAATGTCCCCCTTCATATGTCCCCCTTCATCTCCGCAATGTCCCCCTTCATATGTCCGCCTTCATCTCCGCAATGTCCCCCTTCATATGTCCCCCTTCATCTCCGCAATGTCCCCCTTCATATGTCCGCCTTCATCTCCGCAATGTCCCCCTTCATATGTCCGCCTTCATCTCCGCAATGTCCCCCTTCATATGTCCCCCTTCATCTCCGCAATGTCCCCCTTCATATGTCCCCCTTCATCTCCGCAATGTCCCCCTTCATATGTCCCCCTTCATCTCCGCAATGTCCCCCTTCATATGTCCGCCTTCATCTCCGCAATGTCCCCCTTCATATGTCCGCCTTCATCTCCGCAATGTCCCCCTTCATCTCCGCATTGTCCCCCTTCATATGTCCCCCTTCATCTCCGCAATGTCCCCCTTCATATGTCCCCCTTCATCTCCGCAATGTCCCCCTTCATATGTCCCCCTTCATCTCCGCAATGCCCCCTTCATCTCCGCAATGCCCCCTACCTCCAGTCCCTGGTGGTCCAGCGGAGCGTCTGCAAGATCTGTGCCTCCTCCGGCACAGATCCCTGCCACCCGAACATGGCGGGCGAGCACATGGCGGTACTCGTACGAGTACCGCCATGTGCCGAGCAGAGCGATGCTCGAGCCGATCCGAGCATCGGCCGAGCATGCTCGCTCAACACTAGTGGAGAGTAATTTTTCAGGTCTGGCTAGTAGCAAAGGGCTTAAAATTATAAGCCCTGGTCTAAACCCTTAAATTGTAAAGTGCTGCTTACACTTGTGGCGATATATAAATATAGTCTTTCGTTCATTCTTTCATTCAAATAAATCCAATTCCAATTAACTCTTTGAGTGCCAGAGAAGTAGACAACACATTGATGGGCACTCAAAAGGTTAAGCCCAAAATGGATAAAAAAAACTTTCCTGGTTCCAAAAAGACAGTCAGATATCTTCCTGGATAAACATCCTATTTTCATTGAAACCCATTATAATACTTTTGTAACAATAGTTTCTGAACGCACCTACATTATCTGCAGTTACAGCCTCTCAAGGCAAGGTCCAGCATCCTTACTGCCCTTACTGTAAAACATCCCTGCCTTTGAGTCAGTCAAAAGCTCATTTCTTCGAGTCTTTTTGGATGAGCCCTTGTTTTTTTGCACAGCTCTTTGAGTAAATAAGAGGTACTGAAACCAGTGGCAGCTGCAAAAAATCCCCATTGATGTTATCTGAGATTTGTAGATGATACTACTAGGTCAGCTAGTTCCCATGTCATATAATTTCCGTGTTTGTATCTATGACGTTCCATGGGTGCACACAGCTTTTTCTGCTCAGCTGTAACATTTCTAGTAGATGTAATTGATCTAACCACTGGGAAGTAGGCGGATAGCTTTGTGTAACAGTTTTATTGTTTTAGGTTCAAAGACAAATTTAATTAAATTTTGTGGGATTTTTTTTAATTAATTGTCCTCCATCACAATGTCGTGTAATTAACAGTTGAAATGAACTAACTGGCCTTTTGTTAGGATTCTTTCACAGAGGCTTCCTACGGCAGTTCTGTTACCATATTGTTTCAGTTACCTTTCTCCTATATTCCCCCATAGGTGCACCTGACAGCTGACCACATGAGCAGCAGCAAATCTTATTGGCTGGCATCCACTTGGGTCAGCCAATCATTTGAGGTTGAGATAAGCTTAGCAACCTCCAGTGACAACCATATGAAAGATCTGCAGACCTCCTTACTGCTTTTTACCTCTTTTCTGTGGGAACACTGTAAATAGTGAAATAATCAAGGCAGCATCACTGTGTTGCTGTTGTCCATGTGAAAGAGGTCTTAAATTAGTGAAATTGTTTGCCACCTGCTAACCAGCTCTGCAACATGCTAAACTGGGGGGAGATGCACTACTGTGGGGTAAAACTGTGCTAAAGAATATATAACTTCTCTAATGTGATACACTCTCCAGTTTATATGTTATTCCACGCAAACTATGCAGTTGACTTGCAGAGCGGCTCTGCTGGCCTTGTGAAATGTCAGTAGTGCCATGGCCCACTTCTGCGTGTACTGTAACAGCTGATAGGAACATTATGCAGAGACAAACTGTGCATCGTATAACCAACTGAATGCTAGAGGGGTGTGCAATGCGAGCAATGTGTTGAACTTTCCTAAGGCACTCAAAGGGTTAAACATTGGGATTTGTAACGTTTGACTGGCCACATGGCAGTTTAGCTCAAAGCTGTCAGGAAGCACCTTAACCCACTGAGTGCCAGAGACTTCAGCAACGCACTGTTCTGCAATGTGTTACAAACACAAATGGAAACGAAAGAGTTAAGTGAGGGTTGTGACCATGGCTGTGGCTGCATAGAATGTTACAGGGAGATGCTAACTTCTCCAGCCTCAGTTTGGCAATGTTGGGAGTGTGAATTCCACAGCATAGGCAGCTATCAGAGCTTAGTGCATGTGGCGATATGCCACAATGGACCTTTCACCTTGATTCAAGTTTGCATGTTTGAAAACTGCATTAAAAACTTGTTACCATATGTTAATGCATGCTAATTTCGGTACACGTCTGGAACCAGTAATCATTCATATGCTAATTAAGCATTTCAGTGACATTACATACGCTAATGAAGCATTTTCAGTGATGTTTCATATGCTAATGAAGCTCTGTTCAGTACAAGAGATTTTTACTTTCACTTTTCTCTGAAATAAAAGTGTGACTAGCTCCTAAACTAGACATCTGCTGGAATATTAGACAACTTGACACATAGGCAGTTTTGAATTAAGTTTTCAAATATACAAAAGAAATTCAAGGTGATAGGTCCGCACAGGAATACAACAATGGAGTATAACGCTGCATTTCAAAAAGCAAATAATCATACCTGGGAAGTTTTGAAATCAGGTCATCCTGATATTGTTGAAATATTAACCCTTAATGCTCCCAAGAAAGTAGATTCTAGGTGCTATGTCAAGGTTTGCTCTAACCCAGCCATGATTTGATCAGACCTTAAGAGACCTTTAACATTTCTGAGATATCACTTCTTATACATTAAACATGATCCAGTTCTGAGAAATCACTTCTTATACACTATAAGATTCTACAGTTCTGAGGTATCACTTCTCATACACTATAACATTCTACAGTTCTGATATCACTTCTTATACACTATAACATGATACAGCTCTGATATCACTTCTTATATACTATAGCATTTTACAGTTCTGATATCACTTCTTATGCACTATAACATTCTACAGTAGTGACATCACTTCTAATACACTATAACATGATACAGTTCTGATATCACTTTATATACTATAACATGATACAGTTCTGAGATATTACTTCTTATACACTATAACATCATACAGTCCTGTGATATCACTTCTTATACACTATAACATTCTACAGTTCTGATATCGCTTCTTATACACTATAACATTCTACAGTTCTGAGATATCTTTTCTTATACACTATAACATTCCACAGTTCTGTGATATCACTTCTTATACAGTATAACATTCTACAGTTCTGAGATATCAATTCTCATACACAACATTATACAGTTCTGAGATATCAATTCTTATACACAACATTCTACAGTTCTGATATCACTTCTTATACACTATAACATTCTACAGTTCTGATATCTCTTCTTATACACTATAACATTCTACAGTTCTGAGATATTGCTTCTTATACACTATAAAAATCTACAGTTCTGAGATATCAATTCTTATACACAACATTCTACAGTTCTGATATCACTTCTTATACACTATAACATTCTACAGTTCTGATATCACTTCTTATACACTATAACATTCTACAGTTCTGATATCACTTCTTATACACTATAACATTCTACAGTTCTGATATCACTTCTTATACACTATAACATGATACAGTTCTGATATCACTTCTTATATACTATAACATTCTACAGTTCTGATATCACTTCTTATGCACTATGACATTCTACAGTAGTGATATCACTTCTAATACACTATAACATGATACAGTTCTGATATCACTTCTTATACACTATAACATTCTACAGTTCTGATATCACTTCTTATACACTATAACATTCTACAGTTCTGATATCACTTCTTATACACTATAACATGATACAGTTCTGATATCACTTCTTATATGCTATAGCATTCTACAGTTCTGATATCACTTCTTATACACTATAACATTCTACAGTTCTGATATCACTTCTTATACACTATAACATTCTACAGTTCAGAGATATCACTTCTTATACACTATAACATGATACAGTTCTGATATCACTTCTTATACACTTAAACATTCTACAGTTCTGCGATATCACCAAGACAAACAGGACTTTTCCCTCTGCCTTTCTTGTACAAATGTCACTAATCTGGACATTAAATAAGCATTAAAATTGTGTAAATCATATAGAAGGAAACAATGGACTCTCTTGCCCTGAGAATTTGGTCCTTCACCGTGAGACCCTGAGATTTGTTTCAGAACCCTGAGTCTCGGGGTCAAACCCTGAGAGTTCCCCAGTATGCAAATAAGTCATTGGAGGTTATTCACTCAGGCATGATAAGGAGGTGATAAAGAAGTTATAAAGTGGAGATGACTTCCCCAGTGATTTCACTTATCTAGTTCCTATGTTATTCTCTACAGTCTATGCACTAAGATCTCCAAAACGTAGGAAATGTTAGTGTATTTGCTCCATAGAATAACATAGGAACTGGAGAAGTGCTATCACTGGAGAAGTCATCTCCACCTTATCATCTCTTTAGCACACCTTAGTGAATAACCACCCTTGTCACAATAGTCATTGCAAAATAGAAAACCAGGCAAAGGGCAATCAGTGAAGGGAATGTAGGAAACGGCTGCAGCAAATGATCCACACTTCCATTAAATTTTGATAAACATGTGCCTGTAGACACCATAGCACATTTCAGTTCTCAATTATTCTAGCACACAACATCTAAGACTGAGGCTGGAATCCTTCTGGGGAATACAATTCCCATCATCCCCAATCAATCATTGTCTGGTTAGGGATGATGGGAGATATAGTCCGCAACAGCTGAAGATTCAAACGTGGCCTTTCCACGACCTAAGAAAAAAAAAATGTAATACCATCCCTATACCGGATGTAAGTAAAAGGAAGATTTCTGCTCACATTTCTATTTGAACATAGCCTGAACCTGGGTATAGAGGAATGGCATATCCAGAAACTCTCTGACATTCCCATACTGCCCATCTATTGGCACCCAGGGCACAAAACAGCCATTCAAAAAAGCTTTATACATAGTCAGTAATCAGTTCCAGGACAATTCAATGTATGATGTCATTTCTGCACCATAAAAAACAAATGAAAACTCCCCAAATCCCCATTGATTTAAATGGGCCTTTTAACCTTTTGAGTGCCAAACACATTGTGAAGAAATGCATTGCATACCTCTCTGACACTCAATGGTTTAAGCCCCAGGGGGGAAGTGCAATGAGTCACACACCAATCTCATCCTTAACCCTTTGAGTGCCAGAGGGGTACTGAATGCATTGCAAATTCCGTACCCCTCTGGCACTGAAAGGATTAAAGGCTTAAGAAGAAAGGGAGTAATTCTGAAACAAACCAGTTGCACTCCTTGAATAACAACAGAGGTCTCCATTGCATTGTGGTGCAATGAGTTTGGGACCTCTCTAGCATTCAAGGGGTTAATAGCCACACTTATTGCTAGATTACACTAGACATTTCGAACAAGGAGGTGCTGGGTGCGTGTTTCATCACCCACTGGGAGACATGTATATGCACACTGCGCACTTCTCTATAGATTGAATTTTATTGTTGCTTTAGGTATACCTCATGGTTGGGAGAGAGGATGCTACCTATGATAACCTTGCTACACTCTTAGATGATAGGGGTGATGGGTGGTGCCTTACTTCCTACTACACTACCCTATCTGGGGTGGGGGTCTGGCTGCTACTGTGACCACATGTCTGGATTGCCCAGGACAGTCTCGGATTTTAATTTTGTGTCCCTTGTCCTGGGTGGCCCCCTTCTGGGACAATACAAAGTCCTGGAATGAAGACTCCAAATCACAGAGTTCAAAACACTAGAAGGAGAACTGTCAATTGCATACTCTGACAGAAAGTGATGTCTTTCCTGGGCTACAACAAAATGGCTTCCAGACAGAATTGTAATCTCTATAGAGAACTAATCCATGATCCTGACATCAAACAGGAACTGCTGTGTAGTTCAGTTGCAGTGTAATGCTAGTCTAAGGCTTTGGGGCGTAATATACATTATCTTGTAGCCCACCACAGGCATCGCTTTCTATCACAGTAGTCTATGGGCAGTTTAGAACTCTGTGGTGCACTCTTCTTTCTACAGTGTCCCTACCTACCGCGGAAAAACGTATTTCTCAAACTGCTATGGTTTGAGAGATACAGGCATTTAAAGTTTGATGTCACAGCTGTCAGCAAGATATCTGTGTCGACCGACATGGAGTCGCTTGAGCAGTGCCGCAATCTCGACACGGATCTCTTGCTGACAGCTTTACAGCTGTCAGTAGGAGACATCAAACTTTAAATGCCTGTATCTCTCAAACCATAACGGTTTGAGAGATACGTTTTTTTGCATTTAGCTCAGCTTTTTAAGCTTTACTAAATGCAAAAATCGTTTTTTGGACATTACTAACCCTTTAATGCATAACCCCCAAAGTGTTAATCCTCTGAATGCTAGTGAGGCTTACTGAGCAATACTTGCCAATGCACTGGAAAACTGTCTAGCATGTCGAAGGGTTGAACGCCACATTTAAATTCACAGGAAGTTTTATCTGCCCCCTAATGCACAGCTGGTTTAGCCCAGAATGACTTCAGTTTTCCTAGCATATAATCTTCCCTACCTCGGTGTATACATTTATCACCAAGATACAGAAAATGTCAGTCAGTCACCTGTCTATTTTTGGTTTATGATTATGGATTATTAATCTGTATATGCATGCACAGTATTATAGACTGAAATTAGACCTGCTAGCTGCACTTACACACTGCAGTGTGACATACTGCCACTTCATTTTTGACATTATTAATATTTGTTATTATATATTACTGACAGTAACTAGCGCTGGGCACAGTAAAATATTGCATGCACCGTCATTACCTTGAAGGTCAAAACATAATCTATTGCACAGAGCTGTATTTATTTTTATCCACATACAGTAGTTCAATACATATAAATAAAATTCTGGGGAATATTGTGGCATAAAAGTACAATTTTTATGATAGAATTGAAAGGATGATAGCTCAAGTTTCTCCCGATGAAATAGAAAAAAATGTACAATTTGTAATGTACTTTTTCACAGTCAGTGAAATTTGTTGGTAACTTATGAAAAAAAAGTTTTCATTTTCTTTTTTGTTGTATGAGTCCAATGGTAGATATTGAAAACTAGAAATAACTTGTTTTTCGAAAAGACCAATGATACGTCTAGAACAGTGTGTGTGATCTAGAACAGTGTGTTTGTGTGTGTGTGTTCTAGAACAGTGTGTGTGTGTGTGTGTGTGTGTGTGTTTTCTAGAAAAGTGTGTGTGTGTGTGATCTAGAACAGTGTATGTGATCTAGAACAATGTGTGTGTGTGTGTGTGTGTTTTCTAGAACAGTGTGTGTGATCTAGAACAGTGTGTGTAGCTGGTATGAATTTTCAATCACCATGTCTCCCTAAACCCAATTCATTTAGTAGCTAAAAATGGAAATTCTCCTCTTTACAGAGAAGAGCAATGGGCAGACTATGGGAGTTTCAGAGCATTTATTTCCCGTGCATCTTGTTGTACATGATGTACTAATGAGGCACAGAGAAAGCTATCATAACTGTAGTGCAGGATTAAGGACAAGAAAATTGGCAGAGCCGGCATGGTGGAGAGTGTGCCTACGTATGCACTACAATGAGTATTCACTCTACTGCATACTTTGAACTTCTGCCACCAATGTTGGAGGCTAACACCAGGGTAACAGCACTAGTGAATTGGAACATTCACCCAGTGACTCTCAACAGGCATGTCATAGCACACTTATGTGTCCTGATACTCTTACTGAGCTCAATGTATTAAGAAGAACTGGTGAAATTTATAGCTAACCATCTGTAACGTGGAAGAGAAATAAAAAAAATACCCAAATTCCCACTGATTTCATGTGCAATAATCATGTTTTTGCTCCTGTGGAACCTGTACGCCATTTGGGAGTTATAAAACTGTGCCCTTAGGGGAACAAAACTCAGCTCTCAGTCATAAAATTAGTGTGTTTTGCTTACACAACCTTCACAGAGCCTCTAAATGTGTCTTTCAAGTCAGACACATGGGGTCTATGGGGACTGAGTTCTATGCAGTTCAACGAGACTGAACTACGAGACTTCAGTCATACAGTTCAGTCTCTACTACCCAGAATGAAGGAACATCAGGAATCTCTTTGAGAACTGCTGTTCTGCTTCATCATTGGTCATCCTTCAGTCACAATGCAGTCCCAACATCATCAGCCAGTCTTCTTCCAGTGGAGAAGGTCTGTCAATAGTGCAGCATCCATATCATAGTTTCACTTTAAATGGGGTTAAAAAAAAAAAAACTCTTGAGTGGTAGAGAACTGGAGACCTTTGTAGCATTCAAGGATTTAAAATCCCCATTTAAATCAATGCCTCAAAGAAAATAGGGGGCACCAAACATTCAATTCTTACAATAATGATGACGTCAAATGACCTCACTTGTGTAACTAGCTGGAAAGTACACCTGTACAGGAAAACTTACCAAGAAGATACACAAGTAAGTGAGCTCTTTTGACTTCTCTCCCTATCGTTTTTGAAATATTTGTTGTTGGTTATATTTCTTTTCTTTCTTCTAAGGAGAAGATCTCTGTTTTAGGGGAGCAGTTAGCTGTGGACACACCCAGAGGTGGCAGGATCAAAATATTCTATGTGCTATATTGATACCTACCAAATAACCAGGGCCAGATTTCCCCTTAGGCAAACTAGGCATCTACCTAGAGCTCCAAATGTTGAGGGCTTCCTCAGATGTTCTGGCCACACCCACATTCTGAATTATAGGCATGGCCTGAGCAATCTCAGTTTTTTATACCTTTACCCCTTTGGATGTTAAACAGACCTTAATGATTTTTTCATTTTTGCTTGTTATAGGACAATGGGTATATTCTGTGCCAGGAAACAGTGGATGGGACTGGGGTGGTGTCATGTGAGGTGTGGAGGCGTGGCCATGGGCACCTAGAGTGCCTTGCCGAGGACATCAGAGATGTAAATCCAGCCTTGGGTTTGATGACCAATCTATATATATAAAAGAAGACTTTGTGCCTGCCAAAACACACCCAGGGGAGGCATAAAGCAGGAGTTACTATTCCTATTGGGTGATTCAGTCATGCAGGGAGTTGGCCCACCCCCACTATGCAGCCCGCCCACCACCATCAAAGTCAGAAAAAAACAACATGGCCGCCACTTGCTCCTACACCACAGACAAACACACATGCCTCACTCATACAGCACCAAACTCACACACATGCCTCACTCACACAGCACCACACAAACACACACACATGCCCCACTCACACACACAGACCACCACACACAATGCCCCACTCACACAGCACCAAACACACATGCCCCCACTCACACACACAGCACCACATACACACACAAAGCCAGAAATAAATATGGCTGACACACACACACACTCACTCACCCTGACTCCCAGTGGCCTCAGCAGGACCTGTAGTGCAGCACCAGAAGAACAAAATGGCACTCAAAGGGTTAAGGTAGGCCCTCATTGCTCAATTATTTCTTCACTGTCATCATTTGCCATGCAAGACACAGGACAGACAGCCATCAGATTCACACTTAACCCACTGACTGCCACAGGGTTGTGTATCAAGTTTTAGCCCTCAGGGAGTGTGTTCAAACCCCTCACATTGTAAACTTGCATTTCCCTCCCACTTCTCCTCCTTCCCCAGCCTATTACTAACACTTTTCCATATTTATGTTAAGCCCCGCCCCCACTCGCGATTAAGCCCCGCCCCCTTTTAACCCAGATTGCCCTATTTGTCTCTCCACATCAGCACCATATCAGTCCCCTCTAGGGACTACACAAGTCAAAGTTCCCAGGTATGAACACACTTCCCACTGCTATTTAACTCTGACATGCCTCTGTATATCTTAACCCTTTGACTGCCAGAGGGGTGCACAACTCATGAGTGCATGTGTTTCTGCTCATATATGTTGCATGTGTGTTTGTGTCCATCTCTGTTACATATATGTGTCCATGTGTGCATCTCCAGTGAGTCTGTGTGTGTACATCTGTTACATATGTGTGCATCTCCAGTGAGTCTGTGTGTGTGCGTGTCTTTTGCATGTTTCTGCCGCTCACTGTGTGTATGTGCATACCTCCCAACATTTCACATGGCCAAAGAGGGACACTGTAGTTTTAGGTGATATTGTTGGGGAGTGGCTGGTGGGCAGGGCATTAGTAAGAATTTTTAGGTTATTTCATGACCTATTACTGGCTATTTATGTAACTGAATAAATGATTTAGTTCAAGACCAAAGTATTTTATTTGCACAGACTAATGTATAAGCACATATACTGAAGTTTATTGCTTTATTGCTGGAGAGCAAAGTAAAACACGCCACACAGTCAGGGCTGGTGCAAGGATTTTTGCCACCCTAGGCAAAACCTAATTTTGCCGCCCATTTCGCTCCGCCCCTTGTGTCCCACCCCTTTATACCCTGCCTACTTATACCCCACCTCTTTTCATGATTGTCCTCTCTCTGCCCCCTGGGCCAGTCTGCCCCTGGTCTGGAGATGCCTGTAAGAGATGCCCCCTACCAGCTCCAACTTGCCCCTTATCAGCTTCACTTTGGCCCACCAGCTCCACTTTGCCACCATCAGCTCCAACTTGCCACCATCAGCTCCACTTTGCCCCCCATCCACTCCAACTTGCCCCCATCAGCTCCACTTTGCCCCCCCATCCGCTCCAACGTGCCCCCACCAGCTCCACTTTGCCCCTCATCTGCTCTAACGTGCCCCCACCAGCTCCAACTTGCCCCCCATCCGCTCCAACTTGCCCCCACCAGCTCCAACTTGCCCCCACCAGCTCCACTATGCCCCCATCCGCTCCAACTTGCCCCCCATCTGCTCCACTTTGCCCCCCATCCGCTCCAACTTGCCCCCCATCCGCTCCACTTTGCCCCCCCTCAGCTCCAACTTGCCCCCCCTCGGCTCCACTTTGACCCTCATCCGCTCCACTTTGCCCCCATCAGCTCCAACTTGCCCCCACCAGCTCCACTATGCCCCCTCAGCTCCAGCTTTCCCCTAACAGCTCCAACTTGCCCCCATCATCTCCACTTTGCCCCACATCCGCTTCAACTTGCCCCCTCAGCTCCACTATGCCCCCTCAGCTCCAACTTGCCCCCCATCACATACCTGTAGCTCCCGCGCAGTCTTCTCTTCAGTAATGCAGAGCGTGGAGATCATGACTCCCAGCGCGCTCTGCATTACTAAAGATCCAACCAGATGAGGGAGCGCTGTAGCGACACAGACCTGACTGTGTTGTGGTTCCCGGAGTGGTGTGTGTGGGCGCAGCTCTTCTCCGCTGCATGCCCGCGCCCCCAGTACGTGTGCACCCTGGGCCGGCGCCTACGTCGCCTATAGGTGGAGCTGCCCTGCACACAGTCTGACCTCCTAAAAATAGGGACAACAGGGTGGGAAAGAGGGACAGAGGGATTTTGCCCTCAAAGAGGGACTGTCCCTCCTAAAGAGGGACACTTGGGATGTATGGTATGTGTCTGCCTGTGTGTTGTATATGTCTGTGTTTATCAGTGTGTCTGCATTTCACACACGTGCGCCCAACGGTCATAACATGACGGGCAACGCCGTCCCACATTGCTAGTATATATATATATATATATATATATATATATCTATATATATAAAAGAAGACTTTGTGCCTGCCAAAACACACCCAGGGGCGGCAGTAAAAAGGATTACTGCTGCCATTGGGTGATTCTGTGGGAGTGTGATTTTTGGCCTGCCCCCACTATCCAGCCCGCCCACCACTATCTAAGGCTGAAAAAAAAAATGGCTGCCACATACTCCTACACCACAGACACATGCACATGCCCTCCCACACACACACTAGCAGACACATACACACATATACACACACGCACGCTGAGGATGATGGGAACAATGTTCAAGCTACAGCTGGAAGGCCATGGTCCAATCTGTATTATGCAGCTTCTTCATTCCCTGTCTTTGAGCCTACACAGCTCTGCTAATTACTACAAGTGAGCTGATTTCTAAACAATCAGCAGGAGGATACTGGCTTGCTGAGAAAGTGGAAACAACGGCAGAGAGGTGATCAGGCAGTGCAGAGCAAGGCTTCAGCTGAGCTGGTAAATGGCAGAGACATGGATGTGACTGTATTTATATATTGCACAAAGAGAGAGAAAGAGAGCAGGTTGTTTGTCAGTCTGTCTGTAAGTAGAGGTGCCAGTTCCTGCAATCATCTCCATGCTGTACATAGCTCACTGTATAGCATGTATGACAAACTATTTATATATGGTCTGGCATTGTATAGTATACAGTCTGTGTATAAGGACTGGCACTATACAGTATAGGAGGGACAGTCCCTGTTTGACACCCAAATCCCTCTGCTCCTCTATTTAGGAGATCACACGGTGTGGTGTATATACAGTAGGCTGACCAGACCTCACCTTTAACCGGGGACACATAGGAAATAAGCATATTTCAGGAGTGCACCAAAATCAAAGCAGCCCTGCAGTATGCATTTTTCATATGTGTCACTGGTTAAAGGTGAGGTCTGGTCAGCCTAATGTACAAGTGTATCAGATTGCTCCACATCAGTAAAACCCACGGTAATGTGGGTATAAACTTCTGTATATATCTTATAAATTAGTCTGTGTAAAAAAATACTTTAATCTTCTTCTAAATCATTCACTTACAGAAAGAGTAACTTAACCATTTCAGTGCCAGAGGAGATGCAATGCATTGCTTACCCCCTGGCACTCAAAGGGTTAAAAATTCTCTACAATGGTCTGGCACTGTATAGCAGTGGTTCTCAATCTGTGCCCTCAGTGGCTATTAACAGGCCAGGATTTTAGAATTTCCTTTTAAGAGCACAGGTGAGTTAATCAATATGACTGAGCCTCTGATCAACACACTTGTGTTCTAGCAGTGAAATTCCTAAGTCCTGTCCTGTTAGTGGCCACTGAGGGCATGGGCTGAGAACCTCTGCTGTATAGTATACAGTCTGCATGTGTCTGTGTATAAGGACTGGCACTATACAGTATAGGAGGGACAGTCCCTGTTTGACACCCAAATCCCTCTGCTCCTCTATTTAGGAGATCACATTGTGTGGTGTATATACCAGTGTATCAGATTGCTCCACATCAATAAAACCCACAGTAATGTGGGTATAAACTTCTGTATATATCTGTTACATTAGTCTGTGTAAAAAAAATACTTTCATCTTCTTCTAAATCATTCACTTACAGAAAGAGTAACTTAACCATTTCAAAGCCAGAGGGGATGCAATGCATTGCTTACCCCCTGGCACTCAAAGGGTTAAAAATTCTCTAAAATACACCACCAGCCACGCCCCCAGTAACACCACCGAAAACACAAGTGTCCCTCTTTTGCCATATGAAATGTTGGGAGGTATGTTACTTACACTGCTCACACTGTATGTATTTATGTTCTGATTTGCAGCTGTGTGTCACTGTTTGTGTTGTCAGTGCATGTGTGTGTATATGTGTGTGTTGCATGTGTCTCTGTCTATCACTGTGTGTACCTTTCTGACACGTACACCCTACGCTATAATTCACTATCATAACATTTATTTAAAAAAAAAAGAAACATTTCCTGCATAACATGACGGGCAACGCCGTCCCAAACTGCTAGTATATATATATATATATATAAGAGATACATTCTAGATCAAGCACTCACAGGGCTTCACAAATGGAGTTTTATAAAGTAATTTTTATTGTGTTCAACGTTTCGGCCAGGCTACGCTGGCCTTCCTCAAGACGTAGCCTGGCCGAAAAGTTGAACACAATAAAAATTACTTTATAAAACTCCATTTGTGAAGCCCTGTGAGTGCTTGATCTAGAATGTATCTTTAATATAGTCATATCAATGCACCCAGGCACTTTTTTGGATTATTTAAGTGAGAGTGCTTCCACCTTCTGACTTTATATATATATATATATATATATGTATGTAACCGGATTTGCATTTCATGGATTTCAAAAATTACCCTATACGGCTCCCTCTGTTGTATATTTAAATTTTAACCCTTTGAATGGCAAATAGGTACCCAACGCATTGTGTTAAAATGCGTCAGATATCTCTTTGACAATCAAAATGTTAAATCAACGGTAATTTTAATTTGCCTCCTATGCTGCAGTTAGTTTGCTCTAGAAATGGTACCGTTCTTTTCATTGCATCAGCTTTTATATGGGGATTCCTAGAAGCAAGAATAATGATTATTAATATTTTCAAAATATGTTTTTTTTTTTTTAAATTAAAAACAGTACAAAAATAGAGCTCCTATATTTCTTGTAATAAAGCGCAGTTACTTGATTCTTACAGTATGTTTATTGTCATAGTAACAATCTCTTATCATTTCTGGAAATGCATTATCACTAGACTGGGTACGTGTTATGTTGAAACTCTGGTCTGGTTCCTATTTTTCTTACATTAACCTTATGGCATTCTTAATCTTTACAGACAATTACAGTTTGGGAAAGCAGAAATTGATTTTTAATTCCTGATGACATGCGGCTTGAATGACAATATTGCGAAATGTTATCAGTTTGACTCTGCATTAAGAATGTTATGAATTATCGGGCCTTGTATTTAAAGTGGAACTATCACTTAGATATGTGTCCCCCAATTAATTCTTAGTATAGCGGTAATCACTGAATTACTATTATAATCTTTATTAAAGGGATAGTAATATTTCGTTTTAACTTTATTTTATTTTGTAGGCATTAAAAAAACATGAAGAATGATATAAGTCTTATCTCTCAAACCTTTATGGTTTATGAGATATTCACAAGCAAAGTTCCCCTCCCCGCCCCTTTTTCCTAGTGTAAGCCATCTCTTCTCAGATGTGAGTCTGGTTGTATGACAGGACAGATAACAGAAGGGGACAATTTTCTTTGTATGAAAACAATGAAAGCCCTTCCCCTCTTGACAAGTTTTTCAGCTTTTTCCATTATCTTAATTGAAGCTTGTCCCTCTCTGCAGTCTACCTGGGCATCTCCCTTCTGATCTGGTTGAACAGGGGGGGATACTTTGTTTGTGAATATCTCTTAAACCATAAAGGTTTCAGAGATAAGACTTATATCATTCTTCATGTTTTTTTAATGCCTACAAAATAAAATAAAGTTAAAATGAAGTATTACTATCCCTTTAAGTGCCAGCATTATTTGGAAACATAAGTTGTTATGAGACTCACCACCAGACAACAGCATACCTCCCAACATTTCAAATTGCCAAAGAGGGACCATTGTGTTTTAGGGGGTTTTGCTGAGGGTGTGGCTGGTGGGTGGGGCATTAACGAGAATTTTTAGCCGGTGTCAAGACCTACTGACACCTTGCGGACCACGGGGCATTTTTTTTTATTAGCACTTCAGGTTCAGGACTTCCGGAGCGGCGTGCAGCCGCGATGGGAGCCCTGAACGCCATGCCGTGCCAGGACCGTCATTGGTCCTTAAGTGCCAGACCGCCGTGACGGTCCTGGCACGGCAATGGTCCTTAAGGGGTTAAGCAGACTAATTTATAAACACATATACTGACATTTTAAAGAAACAATAATGTGGGTTTTGTTGCTGTGGAGCAATGTGATACACTTATATACACACCACACAGTCTGATCCCCTAAAAAGAGGGACATCAGGATGGGAAAGAGGGACATTGGGATTTGGGTCTAAAAGAGGGACTGTCCCTCCTAAAGAGGGACACTTGGGAGGTATGCGACAGCACACACATCTTGCTGAAGTGGGATCTATGATCCTGCTCTGTCGATCCCTGTCTGTACCGTGCCGTACAATGCAACTTCCCCTTTGGTTATTTGTCAATCAGTGAGGAGACAGGAGTGGACATAGCCAGCACACAGATCCGTCTTCGGCAAGATGTCTGCTCTGTCGTCTGGCTGCGAGTCTCAAAAGAATTTATGTTTCCAAATAATGCTGGTGGGCGGGGCATTAGAGAAAACTTTTAGGTTATTTCATAACCTATTGACCCCTATTTATGCAACTGAATAAATGATTTAGAGCAAGATCACATTATTTTATTTACACAGACTAATTTATAAACACATATACTGACATTTGAAGAAACATTTCTGTGGAGCAATGTGATACACTTATATACACAGCACAAAGTCTGAGGGACTGACCCTCCTAAAAAGGGACACTTGATAGGTATGGAATAGCATAGGAACTGGAGAATGCATCACACTGGGGAAACTATCACCTCTTTATCACACCTTAGTACAGTGATTCTCAGCTCCAGGCCCAGGGGTACACCAACAGATACACCTATGTAAATAACACCTATCTTGACAGATACACCTATGTAAATAACGAAGCCACCGATTACAAACGTGATCAAGCAGGGATATCCATAAACCTGGACTGAGTTAGAGAATCACTGGCCTTAGTGCATCTCCTCACTGGAGTAATTCTGAAAAAAAACCCACTGCACTATAAGGGATGAATAAACATCCCCATTGATTTAAAGGGATAGTAATGTTTCACAATAAAAGCAGCTCCAATTAATCTTCGTAGATTACAGCTGACATGAGAGAGGGGGGAATTTAGATGCGAATATCTCTCAAACCATAAAGGTCTGAGAGGTGGTATTTGCGGCACATAATATATTTATTTTTTTAAATCTACAAAACAACATAAAGTTATTATTGGATATTAGTGTCCCTTTAACCCCTTAAGGATCATGTGGCCCAGAAGTGGCTGGCTAAAGAGGACCACATCATTTTTTTTTCCAGCAATGCATTCTGGGATCATGGAGTGGAGTCGTGTTGCAATCCCAGAATTCCATGACATTCCAAGACAGCCATCGGTCCTTAACGCACAAACACCGATGATAGTCCTGGCATGTCAGCAGTCGTTCAGGTGTTAACAATGCATTGGGCAACCCTCTAGCACTCAAAGCAAAATGCCAAGAGCTGACGCCTGATCTGCTTTTAAAGGCTCAGTGTCCACTTACCTTACTCTATTATTTATAATACAGTGCCAGCAGGAGGAGATTACCAGGGAATAATGTTGAGTCTTCTGTGGCCAGTGGGTGCCCCCATGAACAGTAAAAAGCATGTTTGTGTTAATCTGTAAGAGGGTTTAATTCTTACCATCCTGCCGGACAGGGGAGGGTTGTATAATGCCACTAATCCAGTGGTGTATTCACTTGGAACTGTCTGTAAATGCGGATTCATTGTGATAGGTAAAGAGCTATGGGCCTTGATTTAATAGAGGGCTTAGGCTTCCACTAATAATTCCCCTCACTGCTAACGGCATTAACAGGAAACAACAGCCAGAGCTATTCAATGTCTTCATTAATCCATTGCACCCTAGATACATCTCTAATGCATGGCTTCAGGTTTAAAGGGATAGTAATGTTTCATAATAAAAGCAGCTCCAATTAATCTTCATAGTATTTGGACCATGGAGAGTGTTATCTCAGTACTGTCAAAGTTGTAGTTCAATAGTAATTGAATGATAAAGTATCCCCCTCCCTCCCCTTTTACTGATGTAACACTGCTCACCTCAGAGCAGCAAGACTGTCCAGATGGATCTCAGAGAGGGACAATCTTCAGTGAGTATAAGGAAAAACCTGAAAAACCTATCAAGGGGGACAGGGGTTTCATTATGCTCACAGTAAGAAGATTGTCTCTTGCTGTGAGCTGTCTGGCCAAGAGACCAGATTCCACATCTGGGGGGAGGCGGCTTACACTAGGTAAAAGGGGCAGTAGGGGGATACTTTATCATTCAATTACTCTTGAACTACAACTCTGACAGTATTGAAATAACACTCTCCATGGCCCAAATACTATGAAGACTAATTGGAGCTGCTGTTTTTGTGAAACATTACTATCCCTTTAAATAAGCTCCATGTATGTTAGAAATTGTTTCCATATTAAAATTATACTGAAGTACTAAAAATAACTGTATCAATTCTGGGGCAAACCAACTGCAACATAGAGGACAAATAAAAATGTGCATTGACTTAAATGGGACTTTTAACTCCCTGAATGCTAGAGGTCTCCAGTACATTGTAATTTATTGGAGACCTTTCTAGCATTCAAGGGATTAAAATCCTCATTTAAATTAATGGGACTTTTGAGATGTGTTATTTCTCCCCTATGGTGCAATTAATTTGGACCATAATTGATCTAGTTCTTCATAGTGATTAGCCTCCACGGCCGGATTTCCCAACAGGCAGAATAGGCAGCTACCTAGAGAGCTTAATTTTGAGGGGATCCTCAGCTGTGCTGGCCATTCTGAATTGTGGGTGTGGGCAGAGCAATCTCAGTGCCCCTTTACATGCTGTTATTTAACGTATTGGATACTAGGGAGATCAGCGCAATGCAGAGTAATGTGTTGGGGATCTCTCTAACAACCAAGGGGTTAACACTATTTTTGTTCTTGCTGGTTATAGGCTAAGGTTTTTTTTCTGTGCCTGGAAACAACACATGGGACTGTGGGTGGGATCATGTGAAGAGTTGAGGGCATGACCATGGGCAGGGGCTAAGGCAGCCTTGAGTGCTGGGGGTCAGTATGTGTGGTTCTGTGGCTACCATGGGACAAGGTTGGGGGGAGGTGTCAGTATGTGTGGTTCTGTGGCTACCATGGGACAAGGTTGGGGGTCAGTATGTGTGGTTCTGTGGCTACCATGGGACAAGGTTGGGGGTCAGTATGTGTGGTTCTGTGGCTACCATGGGACAAGGTTGGGGGTCAGTATGTGTGGTTCTGTGGCTACCATGGGACAAGGTTGGGTGGGTCAGTATGTGTGGTTCTGTGGCTACCATGGGACAAGGTTGGGTGGGTCAGTATGTGTGGTTCTGTGGCTACCATGGGACAAGGTTGGGGGTCAGTATGTGTGGTTCTGTGGCTACCATGGGACAAGGTTGGGGGGGTCAGTATGTGTGGTTCTGTGGCTACCATGGGACAAGGTTGGGGGGAGGTGTCAGTATGTGTGGTTCTGTGGCTACCATGGGACAAGGTTGGGGGGAGGTGTCAGTATGTGTGGTTCTGTGGCTACCATGGGACAAGGTTGGGGGGGTCAGTATGTGTAGTTCTGTGGCTACCATGGGACAAGGTTGGGGGGAGGTGTCAGTATGTGTGGTTCTGTGGCTACCATGGGACAAGGTTGGGGGGGTCAGTATGTGTGGTTCTGTGGCTACCATGGGACAAGGTTGGGGGGAGGTGTCAGTATGTGTGGTTCTGTGGCTACCATGGGACAAGGTTGGGGGTCAGTATGTGTGGTTCTGTGGCTACCATGGGACAAGGTTGGGGGGGTCAGTATGTGTTGTTCTGTGGCTACCATGGGACAAGGTTGGGGGGGTCAGTATGTGTAGTTCTATGGTTGCCAGTGCAATAGGACAACGCTGGGGGTCAGTGTGTGTGTGTACAGCAGAAAAAAAGGAAAAAGTGCCATTTTCTACACTTTTCTGTTTGAAGGTACATTTTTGGCCATCCCTAGACTTGATCCAAGAAGCAAGGGAAAAAAACATAGATGTAATTAGGATTTTCTAGTCGTAGGTAAGGTTAAGTTGGAGGGTTAGCATTAAGAGTCATTGGTTCTCCCTTAAACAGATGTCGCCTGTCCAGTACTGCTGGGGAAAATTCAATTTAGATTTTATTTAACAAGAAAAAAGATTTGGTGGCTGGAAATATAGAGATAATCACAATCAATATACAGTGTAGCACGCTCACATTCAACAGAATATGATATGACTCTTCAACTAAAATCCAAGGTTGAATAAGGATTGTTTTCTTACATTTCCCAATATTGTGCTTACAAGGTCACTGTGTACCATGAAATGTACAGATTTCCCTTTGTTTTCATATACTTTGAGTTGCTGAAATGACATTGATTTCTTTTTCTATTGACTTTACCATAAAAAATCAGTTTGTTATAATCTTTTTTAAAAATAAAGGTTTTATATGAATCTACAACCTTAGATTCTGCTGTGACAGTACAAATAATTAGATAAAATAAAAGCAGAAACCAGATGTATATGAAGAGGTAGACTGAGCAGAAAACTGGTTTATATTAACCTTTGTCTACTGTGAAGAATAGTACATTGTAACAGAAACTGATGTACTAAGGAGAAATGGATAGATTCGGACTCAAGCCAACTATACCATAGGGGACAAAGAAAGGTCCCCATTGATTTAACCCACTGCGTGCTACAGAGGTCTTCAACACATTTCAAAGTAATGTACATACCTGGGAACTTCTTTGCCTGGCCCCGCGGAGGAGAGCTCTGTGATGTTGCTGAAGGCAGAAAAATGACGCGATTCGCGTCATAAAAATGGCTTAAAGGGATAGTAATACTTAATATGTAAAAAAATATATATTGTAGTGTTTATCCCCCTGAGTAAAAAAAGGGACTGAGTAAAAAAATGGACAGCTTTGGTCCGTAGACCATAAATCTCCATAGGATGGTTTAGCAACAGCGCCACTGTACAATCTCAGGCCACTGTGATATTGCACCTAAAAATTCAACTTTGAGCTGTAATAACTTTTGAATAAAACACCTTTCAGCAGTGGGAGTACTCTTGTTTTACTCAGGGGAATAAACCCTACAACATATTTTTTTTTTTACATTTTAAATAATACTATCCCTTTAATCAGGGGTGGGGGGTGAGACAAAAAACAAAAAATACCTAGAATAGACTGGGGAAGGAGGAGAAAAGGCTGCGGTGTGGGAGGAACAGGGTAGGAAGGAGCAGATGTGGGCAGAGTTTCATAAGAAACTCCCCACACCCAGACAATAAGACTGGAGACCCTGGAGACCCAGTAATTCAGAGTCAAAACCGGAGTCTCCAGGGCAAAACCGGAGAGTTCCCGGTTATGGTGAGTGGGGGTGGGACTTAGAAAACTTAAAAAAATATTTCAGGAATATGCTGGGGAAGGAGGAGAAGCAGGCAGGGAGTGGGAGGAACAGACTGGGAAGGAGCAGAAGTGGGCAGAGTTTAAATGGAATCTCCCTACACCCAGAGAATCAGCCTCTGCACCGGAGACCCGGTAATTAGCAGCAAAAACCAGAGTCTCCGGGGCAAATCCGCAGAGTTCCCAGCTGTGGTAATGTACTGGAGGCCTCCATATCACATAAGGGGTTAGAAACCCATATTTAACCCTCTGAATGCCACAGGGGTAGGTAACGCATTGATTTGCAGTGTGTTGTCTACCTCAGGGCACACAAAGGGTTAAATGAATGAGAATCTGTGGAATTTATATCTGATCTCTGTGCTGCTGCTGTTTTACCCAGAATCCATCTAGTTCTTCTTAGTATAAATATATATATATATATATATATATATATATATATATATATTTATCAATTAATCTCTGGTATAATACACACAATTTTGCCCCTTTTTACTTTATATGAAGTGGGGGGTGAGTATAATACACAAAAGAAATAAATTATATATACTTATGTCTGCTCCCCTCATCCCTCCACCCAGATCTATGTGCTCCCATATTCCCCTCCTGCTACACCCTTCTTCGGAGGAATCTGGGATATAGGTACAGCAGACGGCATGCTTGCACTGTGAGTACCTGTGTTAAAGGGATAGTAATGTTTAGATTTAAGTATATCTAATATTGTAGGCATTAAAAAAATAAGTAAAACGATGTAAGTCTTATGTCTCAAACCTTTGTGGTTCGAGAGATATAACTGGCTGAAGTTCACCCCTCCAGGCTGTTTCAGACAAGTCAGATCTCTATGGGACAGTAGCAGATTCTGGTCTTTTGATTGGACAGTGGTCTTCAGCAGAGCTGAAATAGCTCTATTTAGAAATAAATACTTCATTGAATGGTCTACAAAGTGTGCCTGGTTTGCAAGCATATTTTGTAGACCGTTCCAATTAAGTATTTATTTCTAAACAGTGAAATCTTTTTAATGCCAACAAAATTAAATAAACTTAAATTTAAACATTACCATCCCTTTAATTCAAGATTATAGTAACATCCTTTGAGGACCTGAAGGTCCTCACAGGGCACTGCTGCAGATACAATGCATAGAATAATTTGTTTCGGAGGGTAAAGGGAAGGAAAACAAAGGTGCATTTTATATATAGGCACTTTCGCTTTCCCCTAAAACTTTGGGTAAAAGGTATACTTGAGTATTCACAGGTGCGGATTTTACCTGAGATTTCATGGCTCTTTATATTATCTTCCCAAACTACAGCCCTGTTTTCTGAAAGGAGCAGCAAACTTATTTCTATGAAAGCCTATATGTTATATGACTATTCCTGCTGAGTAAAACAAGGGCACCCAGATTGCTGGGAGATGTATTGATATATATATATGATAAAGCTCTTTCTATCACATTCTATAGAGAACTGCAGTCAACAGCTCACCTCACCTATAGAATGCAACAGAACAATAGCTATCAGAACACCTGGTGAACTGTAGGTGAATTTTCTGGACACCAGAGGGCACTGTTTATGTGAAAAAAACAGTTTAAACTGAAGTAAAATTGGAATAACACATTTCCCAGAAGAGATAATACAAACAAACAAATAAACAAACAGACAAAAAGAAAAACCCCTACAAAATACACTACCGTTCAAAAGTCTGGGGTCACTTAGAAATGTCCTTGTTTTTGAAAGAAAAGCAAATCTGGACCATTAAAATAACATCAAATGTATCAGAAATACAGCGTAGATGTTGTTAATGTTGCAAATGACTATTGTAGCTGGAAACGGCTGATTTTTAATGGAATATCTACATTTGCTGCAAAGTTTGAAGGACACAATTATTATTTAAATTAAAAATCATTATTTATAACCTTGTCAACGTCTTGACTGTATTAACTATTCATTTTGCAACTTATTTGATATATGTTTTCATGGAAAACAAGGGAATTTCTGAAGTGACCCCAAACTTTTGAACGGTAGTATGTTTGTATTTTTCGTTACAAGTTTACTTGTATTTTAATGAAGAATTCAGGAAGCTAAAGTGAAGTGATTCTGGATCAAACCAGCTGCACCATAGGGGACGAATAAAAATTCCCTTTGACTTAAATGTTGGTTTTAACACCTTGAATGCTAGAGAGCATAAGGCAAAGCATTCAAGGGGTTAATTTATGTCTGAACCCCACACACACTTCAACATATGACTCTCTGTGAGTAGGGCTCCCCCCTGGCATTGATTCAGTTAAGACTCTGAACTGCTCAGTACTCAGACTGATGCATACACTGCCAAATGACATAATCACCGATTTGTATCTATTTCCGGATTCGAAACGCCCCAGCATTTATCACTCTACCTTTAGGACCTACTCAATATTGACCACAGAGGTCTGAGATTTCCCCCTATCCTCCCCCTACCCACACCCCTTACTGTTCACAACAATTCAGTGGATATTTCCTCTTCTATTATTCTGTTAAATGATGCAATTTTATGCTTATTGTAAATCCTGCTCAATGTGTCATCACTTATATTGACCTATTTATTTCAATAAAGCTTTAAAGAGACAGTAATGTCCCAAAAAATAGATATCCAGTTTTGTAGCCTTTAAAAAAATAATCAATATGCTCTAAACCCGATCTCTCAAACCACTATGGTTTGAGAGATATAAGAATTCAAAATTCGCCTCTCTCTCCCTTTCTCTTGACGTTATTGTCTAGCTGACAGCAGGAGATCCCGGTCAGGGACCAGCAGGCGGCTCTGCAGCAGAGCCGAGATCACGTTATCTATAAAGAATTAATTCATTGGAAATGTCTACAAAGTCTGCGTGCAAACCAGGCATACTTTGTAGATCTTTCCAATGAATTAATTCTTTATAGATAACACAATTTCGGCTCTGCTGCAGAGCCTCCTTGAGTCGTACGACTTGATTTTCCTGCTGTCAGCTTTACGGCTGACGTCAGGTGAAGGGGATAGAGGGGGGACTTTGAATCCCTATATCTCTCAAAGTGGTTTGAGAGATTGGGTTTGGAGCATATTGATTTTTTTTTAAAGTGTACAAAACCTGATATATTTTTTGGGGGGACAGTTCTGTCCCTTTAACATGAAAAAAAAGCCCACTGGCACTCACAGGATTAATCCGACTAAGTTAAAAAAAACATCCCCTGCAAAAAAACAGATACCAGGACTCCTGACATCCAGCAGGGTCTACAGCATACTGGTCAGCTACTGTCCATCTTTTTCTTCAATCTTCTATTTTCCATCTTCTTCTGTCTTCTTCTCTTCTGTCTTCATTGTTGTTAAACAAGTACCTGTAAAAATGAAAACAAGTCAACATTGCACATATGTAATACAGTAATGTACATAGTGCCAGCATTACAATTAAAATAAAATAATCTGAGGGTCGATGTTAAATAACAGGTGGCAAATCCATGTGTAGTAATCATAAATTACCCCCAATGAAGATAGCAGGGATCTGTCCAAGTAAGAAAAATACTCATCAAACATGAAATGGCAAAAATGATGCCGACACTGCCAGCAGTGGTGGTGGCAGGATTGCATGGGAACAATATCCAATGCCCAAGCCAGTGTGTGAGAAATGTTAACAGAGACTGGCTTTTATATGGCCAGTCTCTGTTCAAAATGGTTTCCAGCCTTCCACTGTCTTCTGCACCTCCCAGCCAATCAGTTTGTAGCAGACTTCATCATTAACCCACTAGAAGCTGATTGGCTGAGAGGTGCAAGCCAGTCTCTGTTTAAATTTCCCACATACTGGCTCTGGCATCAGACCGACAGGTACCAAGTGAGGGGACATTTCTCATCATACCTCCAACTACAGTGGCCGTGGTGGCAGCATTTAATATTTGATGATCATATTTCTTACTTGGATGGACCCCTGCTTTATTATTGGGGGTGATTTATGATTACTACACACGGATTTGCCAACTATTATTTGGCATTAGCCCTCAGATTATTTTATTTTAATTGTAACGCTGGCACTGTGTACATTATTGTATTACATATTTGTTATGTTGACTTGTTTTCATTTTTGCAGGTACTTGTGTAACAACAGATGAAGACAGAAGAGAAGAAGACAAAAGAGAAGAAAAAAGAAGATGACAGAAGAAGATGGACAGTGGATGACAGATAAGTGTTATACAGCTGTGAGTGTTATACTAATGTTAGGGGTAGTATTGTTGAACTTTACTATTAGGGGTAGTATAGGGTTTGTGTTTGGGAGGGTGACTGTATGTTTGAACTTATGCCCAGTGCTCAACAGTGTGTCATTCACCGAGCGTTAGCTGTATTCCTTTGATGTTCCCATTACTCATGCTAATTAGCGTGGTGTTTGGGAATGTAAAACACACAATGGACATTTGGCCTCAAGTTGTTTTTTGTGGCCCAGTGTTCGTTGTGGTTTCAATTGTTAAGGTAATTGGATACCGACTTAGAGACTTATTTTTCTATGGTCGGTAGCCAATTTTTCTGGAAATAATTGAATCGAGGTTTTGAACTGTTATAAATGTTGAATAAAACAACTGCCATCAATGGAAATGCCTTTGTTTTACGCAACGGGAAAAAATCCATAATAACATGTAGGTTTTCATTAAAAAAAAAATGATTGCTCCTTTAAGTTATCTTCCACTATTCACTCAAGATCAAGAATAATCTGCGCTTATTCTAGCACGTATAAGAAGGCAAAAACCTGTAAAAATCAATAGCCAGACACAAAGCAGGTGATATGAACACTGCGGATGACATCTCTTTTGCTTGTTATTTTCCTTTTGCTGCAGAAGTGATTGTTAGGAAGATGAAAATCATCTGACATAGTTTTCTTTAGGTCCTTCACAAAGGGCTGAGTTCCGTGTAATGTCAGAATCTGCTCGGAATCTTTTCTTCATCACCATTCCATGCATAAAAGTATAAAAGTGGAAAAGTGTAATTCTGTAGCAAATCGGCTTCCCCACAGGGAACAAATAAAAATTTGGGTTGATTTAAATTGAACGTTTAACCCCTTGAATGCTAGAGAGGTCTCCAATGCATTTCTTCATTAGCACATCCCAATTGCAGACATATGCATACATAAATGCTGTTATTATTAGTATTATTTTATTATTCTTTATTTATATAGCACCAACTTAATCCGCAGCGCTGTACAACAGGGAATAGACGCAGGGCCGGATTTGTCATAAAGCAGAGTAGGCATCTGCCTACAGGTGCACCCCACAGAGTGGCGCCTGTCATTGGAATCTTTTTTTTTTTAATATCCTCGCTGTGCGCAGTGGTATAACAGACTGTGCAGGAGCTCCAGCAGCTACAGGTCTGTGCAGAAGAAGGCACAGACATCTTCTGCTGCTGGACCATCAGGGAGGTAGGAAACTGATACAGGGGGTGGGGGGCAATGTGAGGGCAATATGGAATGATGAGGGCAATGTGAGGGCAATATGGAGCTGATGGGGGGCAAGTTAGAGCTGATGGGGCAATATTGAGATGATGGGGGCAATGTGGAGATTAGGAGCATTGTAGAGGTGTCCATTGGAGATGGCCAATGGGGTGGGGGGAGCTTCAGATTTCTGTGCCTAAAGGCTCCTGAGATGTAAATCCGGCTCTGAACAGACATACAGAGATATTAAATAGTAAATCATACTTGAAGAACAGAAGGATCAGAGGGCCCTGCTCATGAGAGATTACAGTCTAAAGGAAGTTTTTGTATGTGCATGTGAACCACCAAAATGACCACATTTTCACTATTGTTTAATTTTATTTCCCTGCCTTGTATAAGCAAGACAGGCAAGTATGATCGATCATTAATAAACTAGTTGAAGAGCCCGTTACACAGGCCACAGTTCCACTGCCACCCGGTCACGGGGCAGTCATGCGCAGTAGAGACTGCCCGCACCACGGCTGATACAGAGCTGGACGCTCTCTGTATCAGCAGCGGCGTGTGCAGTCTCTACTGAGCATGACTGCAGCACGTGCAGCAGTGTCTACTGCACATGACGCATCGTTACACACATTTTAGAGAATTATTATATAGGATAAGTTATTTGTCATTCATTGCAGAAGATGCTTGAAAAATTCTGCCCTAAGAAGCTATATTACATTAATATAGTACAGTAAATCTCTATATTTTATATTTTTACTTTTTGTGCACATGATGAGGTCGTTACCACTAGATGAAAGGTTGGATCTACAACCCCACCCCCAGGTTCATTACACATCCTACAAGGGAAAAGTGGTTTCATATCAACCTGGTCATGTCTTTAACGGCATCAGCAATTAATGAATCAACTAAACTGGGTGATAATCATTCCACTGTGCAAATACAATTACAGCTTCGAATAGGAAACATTCATTCACCTTTGGTACTGTCCATTGTGAGTTACATTTCTGCAGTGTATAACCTTCCTGCTTTGTAGGAGGGAGTATAGGTCAAGGCAAGAAACTTAATTATTATAACCATCTATAAATATATTTAACAATTACATTGTGTCTGGTGTCTTCCCATTACTGTTTTCTTAATGAGAGAGTCAGAAAGGTAAACTGGAAACATTCTGGAGCAAACTAACTTCAGAACTAAGGGAAATAACAATTCCTAGGGGAGGGCTGGCAACTTGTGGCCCGGGGGCAAATTCAGTCAAGTGGCCCATTTCTATATCGCTCAAGCCCACTGTCCCAGCCCACCCCCTTTTGTTAATTTTAAAATTGGCATTAATATTGTGAAGTAAGGCAACTGATACCACATAGCTTACAGATGAAATGAGGCTACACTAGTGCGCTACTACAAAACTTACAATTTAAGTAATGCTACACTGGTTATACTATAGAGCTTACATGGGAATGGGTGATGCTACTAGTGTAGCTCCATTTGGATTGTTCCTCTGTGGTGTCATTTGTGTAGCTCCATTTCAATTGTAAGCTCTATTTTATCACTAGTGTAGTTTCATTTACAGCAGCAATTGGGATATTTAGTGAGGAGCAGTGGCCCACCAGCCCAGACATATGACCAGCACAGGGGGCAATTGCCCCCCTGCCCCCCAGGCCAGCCCTCCCCTGACAATTCCCCTAGATTTAAGGGGCTTAAAGTGATAGTAATACTTAACATTCAATAGATTTAGTTCTGTAGATTCTTAAAAAATAAATTAATTGCGCTGTTTCTGATCTCCTAAACCTTTATAGTTTAGGAGATATATGTCTGAAAAGTTCCCCCTTCCCTCCCCTTGTGCTGACGTCAGCTTTCAAAGTTACAGATGGAGATCGCAGTCCATAGACTGTCCTGCGGCTCTTCAGCAGAGCCGTGATCATGGTAGTTAAAAAGAAATACTTCATTTGAATGGTCTACAAAGTGTGCCTGGTTTGCAAGCACACATTGTAGACCATTCAAATGAAGTATTTCTTTGTAACTACCATGATCACAGCTCTGCTGAAGAGCCGCAGGACAGTCTATGGACTGCGATCTCCGTCTATAACTTTGAAAGCTGACGTCAGCACAAGGGGAGGGAAGAGGGACCTTTGCAAACTTATATCTCCCAAACCATAAAGGTTTGGGAGATCAGAAACGGCGCAATTAATTTATTTTTTAGGTATCTACAGACCTAAATCTATTGAATGTTAAGTATTACTATCACTTTAAAGGGCTAGTAATGTTTCAAAATAAATGCAGGTCCTATTACTCTTTATAAATGCTGGGCCATGTAGAGTGTTATTAGCATTCCCTACGATGTGTAGCTCCAATGTTATTGAATCATAAAGTGTTCCTCTCCTGCCCCTTTTATCTATGTAAAGCTGCACAGCGAGACCATCTGGATGGATCACAGCAAGGGACAATCTTCTGTTAGCATAAGGAAAAACCTGCTCTCCTCCTTCCAAGGGGGGCAGAGTTTCCCTTATCTCACAGCCAGAAGATTGTCCCTCACTATGAGCGTCTGGTCAAGCAACTGGATTCCACATCTGAGGGGAGGCAACTTACACTAGATAAAAGATGTGGGAGGAGGACACTTTATAATTCCATTACTCTCGACTACACATTGTAGCATACCTCTCAAGTGTCCCTCTTTAGGAGGGACAGTCCCTCTTTTAGACCCAAATCCCTCTGTCCCTCTTTCCCACACTGATGTCCCTCTTTCTAGGAGATCAGACTGTGTGGTGTGTATATAAATTTATCACATTGTTCCACAGCAATAAAAATCACGTTAATGTTTGGTTAAACATCAGTATATGTGTGTATAAATTAGGCTGTGTAAATAAATTACTTTGGCCTTGTTATAAGTCATTTATTAGGTTACACAAAATGGTATCAATAGGTCATTAAACAGCATAAAAATTCTCGGTAATGCCCCACCCGCCTGCCACGCCCGCATCAACACCCCCTAAAACACAAGTGTCCCTCTTTGGCAATTTGAAATGTTGGGAGGTATGTCGTAGACAATGATAATACCGCTCTACATGGAGCAAAACTATAAAGAATAATTGGAGCTGCATTTTTTTTGAAGCATTACAGGAACAGTAACATTTCATATGTAAAATATATATATTGTAGGGTGTATACTGAATAAAAGGGTATTCTCACTGCTGAGAGAAGTTTTAGTTAAAAGTTATTAGAACTGAAACTTAATTGGTTGGGTGCAGTATCTCAATGGCCTGAAATTGTACAGTGGTGCTGTCGCTACACCATCTTATGGACAGCTCTGGACAGTTGACCATAAACCTCAATAGGATGTGTAGCAACAGCGCCACTGTAAAATGTCAGACCACTGAGACACTGTAACTTTCTCAGACCGATCCTGCCCACTCCTGTTAAGCCCCTCACACATTATAATGAGAATCTCATCATTTGGACAATCCAACTCCAGGGGGCCGACACAGCCGATAAAGCGGAGATAACTTCTCCAGTATGATAAACGCTCCATTTTCTATGTTATTCTATGGAGCTTATGCACTAAGATCTGTAAAATTTAAGAGATCTTACCACACAGGCTCCATAGAATAACACAGAAAATGAAGAAGAGATATCACTGGAGAAGTTATTTCCAGTTTATCCCCTCTTTATCACCCCTTAGTGCATCTCCCCCTAGTTGTTACTCCTGGGGCTGTGAACATCAGAGTTCCCACATATGTTTATTTGTTCTGTGTTGTATAGTTGTTTTGTCCCACATTTGCTCCACATTGTTATTTTATGCTCTTTAGTGAATTAAACCCCTTGGATGCTACAGACAGTAAAACGGAACACTAAGACCTCAAGAAAATTACATCCCAATCACCTTACTACAGCCATCAAATACTAGTGGTTACTATGATTTTTGTCCTTGCACTTTTGTTCAAGAGATAACATCTTCAATCTGTCGTGCATGTCATGTCCATGGAGTCAGACATGACAGTTGCTAGTGGGGGTCAAACTCTGCACACCGCACATGGTAATCTTCTGTAGTTCACTGCTTCAGTTTGAAAAAAAAAAAATATAAAAAAAAAAAATAAAAAATAAAAAAAAATAAAAAATATATATATATATATATAACAGAGCTCCACTGTTTGAGTTCTGTAGTACTGCTAGCAACTGTCATATCCACTTATGTGGACAGGATGTCCAGGCTGGATTGAAAATGTAGAAGAACAGTAAACTTTTGTTTCTAAAACCTGCATGTTATACAGCTTTTCCTGCTGAGTAAAATAAGGGCAATCCCACCCAAATCAGTTGTTTTATTCAAATGGTATAATAGTTCAAATGATAAGGAAGTGAATTACAGTGTGATTACTTCCTGAAGGTTCTAACAGACAGCATGACTCAGCAGTTTCTATCACATTCTGTGGAGAACTGCTTGTTAGTGGTTCACCTCTCCTAGAGAATGCAATAAGTAAATAATTAGAATATGACTACTAGGGGGCACTGTTAAGGTAAAAAACAAGCTTTTAAACTGTAATAACTCTAGAAATAAGCATCTCTTAGCAGTGGGAGTACATTTGTTCTACTCAAATGGAAAAGTCATGGCATATATATATATATATATATATATATATATGGGTTGCCACATTTTCTTCAAAAAAGTACCGGCCATGGCATTCTCTCCATAGATTTAACATTGGACAGAAGCCAATTTTTTACCAGCCTACCAGTAAAATACCGTCTGGGTGGCAACCCTAATATATATATATATATATTCCCCTATGGTACTGTTGGTTCACTCTTTTTACAGAATTGCAAATATTTATCTGTTGAACCAAGAAACAAAGACAAAATTCATGAAGGCCCTTAGGAATTTCTGGTAATCATATGGGAGGTGTTAGTGTTCCTTTAAAACAAGCTGTGGCTCTGAGGCTGTTCTCATGATATATTGTGCATTGCATGCAAACGCTGAAAGTTTAGACACTGACTATAATGGAATGACTTTGCGTAGTACATTATACTAATGAACTGGATGTCATATTGAAGTTTGCAGGGGTTCTGTTGTTTACTGCAGGGCAGCCACAACCTCGAAACGGTTCTCCCACACTGTCAGGAATACTAATGGTACCTCGTGAGATTGTATCCTTTTCAGTCTAATAAACGCCTCTCCCTTTATTATGTGAGCCGACCTTCAGTTTTTATTGCATTTTGCTTTTGAATAAACACTGGGAAGCTGATGTGAAGAAAATGGTGCTTTAGCTTGGACCGGTGATGAAGAGGCTAGGAATTTTCATTCTGTAGGACTGAGAAAGATGAGCAATTCTAGAGCAGGCCAACTGCATCTTAGGGAGCAAATAAGAGTTTCTTTTGATTTAAGTGTGAATTTAATCATACCTGAGAACCTTCTTGTTCAAACCCTCCAGAGGTCCACTAAGATCTGGGGGTGGGAGTATGCAAATGACGCAATTCACGCCACAAAATGAGTGATAGGGTTGCTACATTTTCCTGTTGCAGAAACCAAATAGACACAATGCTTTGTGCTAAATGCAGCATGATACTAACTGGCCTCACTGCTACCCATCTTTCCCCTGTGCAAACTGTTTTAAACTCAACTGCATGAATCACCACACTCTCCCCAAAAACTGTCATGACTCCCTATTCAGCAATGCATCACTTACAAACTCCCCTTTAATGCTCTCCACACTGAGACCCCTCCTTACATATCTTCCCTCATCTCCTCTTATGCTCCTGGCCACCTCATTTGCTCAGCACACAATGTCCTCCTTGTTGCACCATTCACACCCTCTGCCCTCTCCCATCTCAAACCTTTCTCACTTTCCGCTCCCTACCTATGGAACTCCATACCCCTCTCCATTCATCTTGAACAATACCCCTCTGTCTTTAAGTCTACCCTGAAATCTTATCTTCTGGAGCACTAGGACCATGCACTACCTTTGGGCCAACTCAGCACTTGTAATCTCAGCACCTGACACCCTCATACCCTGTTGTCTGTTTCCTATTACCCATTTAAACTGTAAGCTCCTATCACGGTGCCCGTGATTACTGTATTCCAGTGTCTATCACCTGTAGGGGGCTCCCATTGGCTGTCTGCCTTCAGCCCGCCTCACATTACCTTTTTAAACTCAGTCTGGGCACCCTTTGGTTGCCCTTTCGTGGTGTCTCTGACAGCATCCAGTTTCACCTTGCTTCTGTAGCTGATTGGGCCTGTAGCTGTGTTCCTGTGTTCCTGAGTCGACCTGTTCCTGAGTTCCTGCCTGCGATGTCAGTTTCAGTCCGGCTCCGGTTGTCCTCGTCAGTAGCTGATGTTCCTGCTGCCAGTCTTCGTTGCTGTCCGTGATCCGGTTGACCTTCGCTGCTGGTTCCTGTTGTTCCTGCCTCCTGTCCCTGCTTCAGTGGCGACATTGTTCCTTGCTCACTTCGGCGACATATTGCTTGTTGGTCCCAGCGTGCGGACGCTGGTTTGCTCCATTGGCCTGCGGCTACACTACATCAGTTGGTCCCAGCGTTCGGACGCTGGTTTGCTCCATTAGCCTTGCGGCTACACCTCTCACCTGTAGGTTCCAGCGTGCGGATGCTGGTTGGCTCCATTGGCCTGTGGCTACACTACACCTGTTGGTTCCAGCGTGCGGACGCTGGTTTGCTCTATTAGCCTTGCGGCTACACCTCACACCTGTAGGTTCCAGTGTGCGGGCGCTGGTTTGTTCCATTTGCCTAGCGGCTACACTTACACCTGGTGGTTCCAGCATGCGGACATTGGTTTGCTCCATTAGCCTTGCGGCTACACCTAACTCCTGTTGGTTCCAGCGTGCGGACGCTGGTCGCTCTATTAGCCTTGCGGCTACACCTAACACCTGTTGGGTCCAGCGTGCGGGCGCTGGTTTGCTCCATTAGCCTTGCGGCTAAGCTTTACATTGTTGGTCCCAGCGTGCGGACGCTGGTTTGCTCCATTAGCCTTGCGGCTACACTTGCACCTGTCGGTTCCAGCGTGCAGACGCTGGTTTGCTCCACTAGTCTTGCGACTCACTTCACAGCCTGTTGGTTCCAGCGTGCAGACGCTGGTCTGCTCCACAAAGCCTTGTGGCTACTGTTTACACCTGTTGGTCCAGCGTGCGGACGCTGGTTTGCTCCTTAGTCCTGCAACTGTGCTATACTAGTCTGTTGGTCCCAGCGTGCGGACGCTGGTTTGCTCCACTGCCTTGTGGTGACATTACTCTGTTGTTAGTTACCAACGTGCGGGCGTTGGTTCGCTCCATGACCTGTGGGTTTACTCAAGTTCTTGCTTGTTGTTTCCCAATGTAAGGGAGCTGGTTTACTCCCTGTCTCTATACTCGTATACTTGGTGGTCCAGAGTGCGCTGTCCAGTCCTAGACAGCTAGGCTTCATACAGTACACCGGTACCAGAAATTCTGACCATTGTGAAACCACTTGACCTAGTAGCCGCTATCGTTCTCCAATACTGTCATTGCCATCTGACAGTCACTAAGGTCTTTGTGGTGGTCACCTTACATTGGGGCTGCCTTGCCCGGTATATTGGTAAGGCTGGTAGAACCTTTTCATTGCCATCTCTAGGTTGCCTTACCCGGTATTGGCAGGGCCGGCAGAACCGTTCACTATTACATCTTAAGGTTGCCTTACCTGGTATTGGCAAGGCCGGTAGAGCCTATTACTCTAGTATTCCGTTAGGCTGCCCTGCCCGGTATATTGGCAGGGCCGGTAGAGCCTATTACTCTGTTATTCTGTTCGGCTGTTCTGCCCGGTATATTGGCAGGACCGGTAGAGCCACCTGTTCCATACTCGCCCAGGTTGCCTTGCCCGGTAGATTGGCAGGGCCGGTAGAACCTGTATTGCCATGATCATTATCATCTGCCTATTCTATGTATTGTTTGTGTGTGTATGAAACCCTATGGGATTATCTTAAACTTTTCAATAAAGTTGTGTTTTTACCTAACCTTACGTCTGAGAGTCTTAACAAACCCTGACAGCACCTTAGGGCAGGTATCTCTCTCCTATTGTTTCTATGAATGTAACACTTATTTTATCCCCTCTTATTTATTGTAACATATGTCTGTAAGGCACTGCGTACATTGTGTGGCACCATATAAATAGATATACATACATACATAAAACACCACATGTTTTGATTGTCAATTTGCAACTTTTTAATGCTTGCCAATGGGAATCTTAATTTGTCCCTTGTCGGTCTGGTGTAAGTAAGTAATGCAATGGGAACCTCTCCAGAATTCAAAGGTTTAAAAAACACAGTTAAATCAGCAGGCAGCTGAACAACAAGCCAATCAGATCCAGTGATCTGTTGATGGATGTAAGCTCTAACCAATGGAAGTGTTACAGCTTGAAACTGTATCTGTTTCAGAACCTCTGAAATCTGGATTTGGGGATTTCAGCCCCAGGTGCAAATGGATTACTCCAAAACTGTTCATTTTTTGTTTCCTAAGCAGGTTTCATCTCAGCTCCGGAATAAAAACCCGTTATAACTATTCTTCCTTCCTGATAACCTAACATTTACATGGCATTTAATTTAATAAGCTTTTCATACAATGGCCATAAGGTCAAAAGCATTAATACTTGAGTGTGTTGAAATGCATTTTACAAATTGACTCTGAAAGAAGTCAAATTTCTATTTTTCTATCTTTCTATCTTTTTTTCTGTCTATCTATCTATCTATCTATCTATCTATCTATCTATCTATCTATTTATCTGTCTAGCTTCTATCTATCTATCTATCTATCTATCTATCTATCTATCTATCTATCTATCTATTTATCTATCCAGAGAGACAGACAGACACAAGGAGACACAGACAGCCAGGGACAGACACACAGACAGACAGAAAAATGCAGACAGAGACAGACAGAGACACACAGACAGAGCCAGACTGGACAGACAAACAGAGACACACAGAGACAGACACACAGACAGAGACACATAAAAGACACAGAGACATACAGCGACAGACACACAGACAGAGACAGACAGATGGAGACAGACACACAGACAAAGACAGACACACAGGCATACAGAGACAGACAGACAGATACCTTTGTTGGCCAGATGAGTAGATTTAGAATGTAAGCATTCAAGACAACTTGGTCTATTTACTTAAACTTAAACATGACATATTTCTGCAAATAGAAATACACGTTACTATTTATTTGCTGAATTTAATAGACTGAGAAAATAAAACAGAAAATGTAGTATACACAATAGTTTGGGCACCCTTCCAGTTGGTCCAAGGCTGATATTTTTTGTATGGTCTCAGAACTTAATTGTCTTGTTAGGCCTTAATCTAAACTAGATGTGACAATTCCAGAGATTCATAAATTCCCTTCCTTTACTTCTCAAGGTGTTGTGCCTATACTCCAAAACCATGGCCTCCTCTAAGCAGCTGAGAATCAGAAAATAAAGATACTTGACTCTTACAAAGCTGGAGAAGGTTATAAAAATATCTAAACTCTTCTTCCTTTCAATTTCCACTGTCTGTAATGTAATTAAGAATTGGAACTATTGAAGTCAAGACACAATCTGGAAGACCAAGAAAAGTCTCATATAGAACTACTCATAGACTGGTCAGGAATGCAAAACCCCCATATCACTGCAGGAAAGTTTAGCTGGCATGGGAATAATGGTGCAGTCCACTGTGCAGTGTTGCTTGCACAAACATGATCTGTATGGAAGAGTCATCAGAAGGAAACCTCACCTGTGATCTCATCAGAAAAGTCAACATATGAAGTATGGAATACAACACTTAGATAAGGCAGAGGTGTTGTGAAACCAAGATCTATCGTCTGATGAAGTTAAAACTGAACTCTTTGGATACAATCACCAAAGGTATGTTTAGAGGAAAAAATAAGCATTTGGAGAAAAGAACACCTTACTAACTGTTAAGCATGGGGTGGATCTATTATGCTTTGGGGTTGTGTGGGAGCCAGTGGCACAGAGAATATACTGTGCTATTTGAGGTATCAACAAAGCCTGGAAGCTAATGTCACACAGTCAGTGAAGAAACTGAAGCTGAAAAGAGGTTGGATTTACAACAAGAAAATGATCCATAAGATACCTCAAAATCAGGCATGAACTACTTCAAGAAATGAAAGATTAAGGAGTGGGGAGTGGGAAAAAAAATCCTAAAGCAAGAATAGAAAGACTGTTAGCTGGCTCCAAGAAACTTTTGGAGTTGTGATTTCTTCTATAGGTGGTGTTACTATGTACTAGCTGATAGTCTGCCAAACATTTGCACATGGCACATTTACTTTTTAAATCTGTTAAATACAGTAAATAAATATTAACTGTGTGTTACAATTTGCAGAAATATGGCATGTTTAAGTTTGCTCACTGCAGAGCATAGCGTTTCCCCATTGTACTCTTGCCCAAGCCAAACAGGGGCACAATTCCATGTGCTAAATGCAGGGAGATACACCACATTTTTGGTGGTCAATTTCTAACTTTATCATTCATTCCAGTGGAAAGCTTAATTTATTCCTATGGGCCTGTTTAAGCAAGTAGACATAGGGGACCTCTCTAGCATTTAAAGATTTAAAAGCACCACTTAAATCAACAGGCAGCCGCACAACCAGCCAATTAGAATTAGTGATCTGGTAATAGATGTGTTCTATAACCAATGAGAGCACAAGAGCTTGAAGCTGAATATGCTCTGAAACCCTGATAGTCCTGACAAAACCAGACAGAGCAGCCAAAAACCGGACTGTCCTGGTCAAAACCAGATAGGTGGCATCCAGCTGACAAGTGTTATCACTAGTTTTATCTGACAGATTCTCATTGAAGCCTATGGAGAAATTACTAGATGAAACCTTTCATAAATGTATCAACTACAATGGAATTCAGGCCAGAATTAGTTGTTATGGTGCAGTATTCCTCTACAGTATTTCCATAGCTCAATATTACAAAGCAGTCACATTTTGTCAGTTTGCTATGCAAGTAAGATTTAGAGATTCAATGAACATGCAAACATCTAAGTTGGATAAAAATACACCCCAGAGGACAGTTAGACAGTTAAATCCCATAGCATTGCTATTTTGTATATCAATAAAGATAGTAAAAAAACAAGCAGTTCAACTTAATTGCATGCAATCAATTAAAATTGTGTTATGTAAATCCATAACATCCAATATTGTGACCCTTCGTCAGATAGTCATGAGGGAGAGGTTAAAACACAGAACAGCAAGGTTAGATATTATGGATTTTTTTAATACAATTTACCATGACTGTCCTCTCTATTGGTGCAGGTTTGTTATTCTTTTATGGTTCTGCTTACAGGACAAATAATAGGAATTTGCCAACAGAATGTGAAATGGAAGGTTAAAGGGATAGTAATACTTCGTTTTAACTTTATTTTATTTTGTAGGCATTAAAAAAACATGAAGACGATATGTCTTATCTCTCAAACCTTTATGGTTTATGAGATATTCACAAGCAAAGTTTCCCCTCTCGCCCCTTTTTCCGAGTGTAAGTCATCTCTTCTCAGATGTGAATTTGGTTGTAAGACCCGACAGATAACAGAAGGGGACAATTTTCTTTGTATGAAAACAATGAAAGCCCTTCCCCCCTTGACAAGTTTTTCAGCTTTTTCCCTTATCTTAATTGAAGATTGTCCCTCTCTGCAGTCTAGCTGGGCACCTCCCTTCTGATCTGGTTGAACGGGGGGGGGGATACTTTGTTTGTGAATATCTCTCAAACCATAAAGGTTTGAGAGATAAGACTTATATCATTCTTCATGTTTTTTTAATGCCTACAAAATAAAATAAAGTTAAAACAAAGTATTACTATCCCTTTAACAGAGCTCCAATGGTGAGCAAAAGCTTGAGCAATTCTGGAGCAAACAGAGGATGCAATCACTAAAGAGATGCCGTTCTGGAGCAAACCAACTGCACGATAGGGGACAAATGAAAGTTCCCATGATTGAAATGGAGTTTTTAAACCCTGGAATGCTAGGGAGGACTCCAATGCAAAGCAAAGACCTTTCTAGCATTCAATGGGTTAAAAATCCCATTTCAATTAATGGAAATTTTACGAATGTTTGCTTGTCCCCTATGATGCAGTTGGTTTGCTCCAGAACTGTGCTTTAATTGCTCTACATACACTTCTGGAAACTCCATTTGATTAACATGGGATATTTAACCTCTTGAATGCTAGATAGGTCTCTAAGTTATTGCAAAGCCGACTGAGACACTTTCTCCAATGCCTATGTTATTCTATAGAGGCTATTCACAAAGTTGAAGAAATCTTAGTGCATAGGCTCCATGGAATAACACAGGAATTGGAGAAGTGACAAACTGGAGAAGTTATCTCCGCTTTATCATCTCTTTACAGTGGTGTAACAATAGTAGTCGGGGGAGCGCCCCCTGCTATACCACTGCAACTGCCAGCAATAAAAAGCTTTCCTGGTGGGAAGATCAGACCGATCTCCCCACCGACAAGCTGAGGTCTGTGCCTTCTTCAGCACAGACCTCTATTAGCAGCTTTCTTGTTGTCCCCAGCCTTCTAGTAATGCAGAGCTATGGGATATAACATCATCTCTCAGCGATCTGCATTACTGAAGAGAAAGCCGCGTGGGATCTGCTCAAAGAGGTCTGTGCAGAAGAAGACACAGACCTCTCCGCATTCTGATGGACCGACAGGGATGGGGGCCCCCTCCTGAGCCAGGTAGGAGGTGGACAATAGGGCAGATTTGTGCAGGTGGACAATGGGAGCAATGTGGAGATGGACAGTTGGGGCAATGTGAAGGTGGACAGTGTGGATATGGACAATGGGGGCAAGTAGAAGTGGACAGTGTGGACAATGCAGAGGTGGACAATGGGGGAAATGTGGAGGTGGACAATATGATTGGGGGCCCATTAGCAATTTTTTCACTAGGGTCTGGTGGCTTCTAATTACACCTCTGTCTCTTTATCACCATTTAGTGAATCTCCTCCTTTGTCTTTATGTGGTAAATGTATGATTTTGTCAGTGCAGCTCCACCGAACTCACCCTCTAACACTAGTTGATGCACATCATGGTATGCACCACAGTATACGATCGCTCATGTGTATACCGGAGGACAATCTCCCCCCCCCCCCATTGTTAGGACATTAATGCTAGCAATTCTTCTACACCAGCTCCATGGCCTCAGCAGGGAAATGGCATACACTCAAACCATTTCTCCTATTGGCCATAAACAGCACAAAGAGGAAAGGAACACCTCGAAACTCCTACTTACTGCACCAAGGTCCTCCCCTTAGTGCAAGTGACATTAAAGGGGAACTATCACCTCTATACAAGTTTGCCTCTGTGTAATGTTCCTATAGCGATAACATGTAATCCGTGTGGTTTTTTTGTTTTTTTTTTACATAATCCATGCTAAGGCGAAATTTACCGTTTCAAAAATGAGCCAGGGCCTTACTTCAGGACAGACTGTGAGTACAGTTGTGTCCCGCATTCTGTCAATCTTCGTCTGTTACCTCCCCAAGTGTTGCCTCAACCTCATTTGATGACGGAGGATTTCTTTATGTAAGCTGGAGTGCTCTATTGACAATGAGTCTGCTCCAGCTTACATGGCGAGATCCTCCATCATCGCTGGAGGCTGGAACAAGACAATACTTGGGGAGGTAACAGACGAAGATTGACAGGCTACGGGACAGAGCTGTACCCGCAGTCTGTCTTGAAGTAAGGCCCCGGCTCATTTTTAAAATGGTAAATTTTGCCATAGCATGCATTATATATATATATATATATATATATATATAAACACACAGATTAAGTTATCAGAGGCAAACTTGCATTGATGTGATGGTTCCCCTTTAAAGGGATTCTGGCATCTATAACTTATTAAATTACCGTTAGGTAGGTGAAGGCACAAAAAAATGTAATCCACTGTCTGATTTAGGTCAGAACTGCCATTGTACATTCACTGCTCTGAGACGCAGAATAGTGAATAGAACTGAGGTTCTAGATTGTAGCAGTTTAGTGTTTGATTTGGGTGAGATGAGAGGGTGGTTAACACAAGTGATTAAAGGAATCAAATACTTTATTGACAGAAGATTTGGAGAAATTTGGGAGCAAATCAGCTGCACCATAGGGGACATATAAAATCCCCATTGATTTAGACAGGGTATTTAACATGTCGAATGCTAGAGAGGTCTCCAATACAATGCTTACTATCCATACATGATATTGTAGTTAAATGGTACTGGTCACATATGATATTGTAGTTACTGTGCACTCTTCATATCCGATACTGTAGTACATTCATGCATAGATCTAAGAGATATCCAATACGGCAGTACATTAACCCTTTGGGTGCCAGAGAGGTATACAACGCATTGCTTTGCAATGCATTGGATACCTCTCTGGCATTCAAAGGGTTAAACTGCTGATGTAATTTCGTAAAAAATATGCAATTTTGAAATCACCTTTAAAGGGACAGTAATGTTTCATAATAAAAGCAGCTCTAATTAATCATCATAGTATTTGGACCTTGGAGAGTGTTATTTCAATTCTGTCAGAGTTGTAGTTCCAGAGTAATTCAATGACAAAGTATCCCCCTCCCACCCCTTTTACTGATGTAACACTGTTCAGCCAGATCAGAAGGGAGGTGCCCAGGTAGACTGCAGAGAGGGACAATCTTCAATTAAGATAAGGGAAAACCTGAAAAACTTGTCAAGGGGGGCAGGGCTTTCATTGTTCTCATAGGAAGAAGATTATCCCCTACTGTTATCTGTCTGGTCTATGGACTGGATTCCACATCTGAGAAGAGATGGCTTACACTAGGTAAAAGGGGCGGGAGGGGAATCTTTGCTTGTGAATATCTCTCAAACCATAAAGGTTTGAGAATTAAGACTTTTATCGTTCTTCATGTTTTTTTAATGCCTACAAAATAAAATAAAGATAAAACAAAGTATTACTATCCCTTTAAAATCACCTATATTTATGTTACCAGTGTTTTATGTGAAATAATAGTTTTTGAGATATTTGATTTTATTTATTTAGTGTATCCATATTAGACTATACTGTATTAGACTATATATTCCACATTGCTTTCAGTCCTATCTGCCACTACCTGGTGGCCAGTGCAAGCTCATGGATTCTCTTTCAAAATCACCTGTGTAACAAAAGGACAGTTCCACTTTAATGTATAGATGTAATGTATACATGTAGATAGCTGATACTATAGTTACATTGTAACAGTCCATATCTAATACATAATTACAGTGGACTTCCCATATCTGATATGACATTACCGTGATGTGTAGATCTGATACCTATCTGAGACTGTAGTAACATGGCACTGTTCGTATCTGATACTGTACATAGAGTGCACTCTCCTTATCTGAAGGGCATTACTGTGTAGATCTGATAGATGACTGATAGTGTAGTACAGTATAACTCTTCATATCTGATACTGAATTTAGTTTGCACTCCTTATAGGAACGATAACAATTAGCAGATCTACTAGATATATGATATTCTGGTCACAAGATAGTGTGTGTATCTCATACACATCTCAGGGCTTATAATTTTAAGTCCTTTGCTACTAACCAGGCCTGAAAAGTTACTCGCCACTGCAAGCCATAACATACCCACCAGGGCTGAATTTCTACTCGCCATTGGGTAGTGGCGAGTGGAAATTTTGAGCGCTGCTGTAGATGGTTGGTTAAAGGGATTGTAATGTCCTAAAAAAAAGCAGAAACAAAATTGTAGATGAAATGAAAAAAATACTTAATGCCCTTATTCGTATCTCTCAAACCTTTATGGTTTGAGAGATGTAAGAAAATAAACGTCTCCGCTCCCTCCCCCTTATCATACGTCAGCTGTATAGCTGATGGCATGAGATACTGGTTCCGGGATCAGACGGCGCCTCTTCAGGAACGCTGACATCGAGATATCTAACGATATACTTAATCGGAATGGTCTACAGCGTATGCCTGGTTTGCAAGCACATGTTGTAGACCACTCCGATTAAGAATTTTTAGTTAGATATCACAATGTCAGCGCTCCTGAAGAGCCACGTCTGGTCGCGCAACCAAATTCTGCTTCTGACAGCTTTAGAGCTCGTCAGGCAGAAAGACGAGGGAGCGGAGACCTTTATTTTCTTATATCTCTCAAATCATAAAGGTTTGAGAGATACAAATAAGGGCATTAAGTATTTTTTATTTCATCTACAATTTTGTTTCTACTTTTTTTGGGACATTACTATCCCTTTAATACATTCACCTTCAGTGATCTCTGTATAGAGTGGGGGGTTTGAATTCAGGTCATGCCAGGTGGAAGAGTTGGTACCTTTGTTTTAAAGGGAAACTATCGTCATAAATAACTTTGATGATTTTGAAAGAGCATTCCAAATTATCTGTGTGTTGTATTAGTAATTTTTTACATAGAAAACTGGTGTTTGAGATAGTTAGATTTGCATATTATGTGAATTAAGGCACATTATGCAGGTACTTCCCTACATTACCTCCTTATTGATACAACCCTTTCAGTGCCAAAAAGTAGGAGGAAGAAATATAGGGCTAAGACAGAGGGGGCAGAGGCTGATTCTCCAGCGGTGGTGAGTTTCTCATGAAACTGCCCATTTCTCCTACTTCCCACCATGTTTCTTCCACTTTCTGCCCACTTTTCCTCCATCTCACCCTGTTCTGCCCCCTGGGAGGGACAAGGTGGGAAGGAAGAGCAGTGGGAGGGAAATGGGAGGAACAGGATGGGAAGGAGGAGGATTGGGTGGGAAGTGGGAGGAACAGGGTGGGAAGGAGGAGAAGTGAGTGGGAAGTGGGAGGAGCAGGGTGGGAAGGAGGAGAAGTGAGTGGGAAGTGGGAGGAACAGGGTGGGGAAGGAGTGGGAGAGAAATGGGAGGAGCAGGCTGGGAAGGAGCAGAAATGGGCAGAATTTTAGTAGAAACACCCCACATCCGGAGAATCAGCCTCTGCCCCAGAGACCCGGTAATGCAGTGTCAAAACCGGAGTCTCCGGGGAAAATCTTCCGAGTTTCCAGGTATGTCTACGATACAGTTGGCTTGCTCCAGAATTGCTCCTGGTCTTCTTAGTACATTAGCCTTGATCTTTAAAGGGATAGCAATACTTTGATTTATCTTTATTTTATTTTGTAGGCATTAAAAAAACATGAAGAACGATATAAGTCTTATCTCTCAAACCATAAAGGTTTGAGAGATATTCACAAGCAAAGTTTCCCCTCCCGCCCCTTTTACCTAGCGTAAGCCATCTCTTCTTAGATGTGGAATGCAGTCCATAGACCAGACAGATAACAGAAGGGGACAATCTTCTTCCTATTAGAACAATGAAAGCCCTTCCCCCCTTGACAAGTTTTTCAGGTTTTTCCCTTATCTTAATTGAAGATTGTCCATCTCTGCAGTCTACCTGGGCACCTCCCTTCTGTTGTAGCTGAGCAGTGTTACATCAGTAAAAGGGGCGGGAGGGGGACACTTTGTCATTGAATTACTCTGGAACTACAAGTCTGACAGAATTGAAATAACACTCTCCAAAGTCCAAATACTATGATGATAAATTAGAGCTGCTTTTATTATGAAACATTACTATCCCTTTAAGGCAGAAGTAACACTTCTGAATAATAACCCCTGACACAATCTATTACAGCCACAAAATTCTCATGGCCCTTATCTAGTTTGCTTTTGTTCAAGAGATAAAATCTTCGGTCAGTCCTGGATGTTATGTCTATGGAAGCGAAAGTGACAGTTGGTAGCCAGACTACAGAACCTCAGACTCTGCTCCCTGCACACAGCAGACTTACCCTTTTGAGGATCGGAGGGCTGTGCATTGCATTGCTTTAGCATCTCTCTGGTTCTCAAATGGTTAAGTAGGCTTGTGTCCTGCTTAGGTGTGAGAAAAACTGCCAGCAATTGCCATGTCTGCCTCCGGTGGATGAGACAGCCAGGACTGAAGATATTATCTCTCTAACCCTTAGATTGCCAGTGCAATTTTTTGTGTATCCCTCTGGCACTCTATGGGTTAACATAGGCACTAAGGCAAAATTCATAAGGGCCAGCAGGATTTCCTGGTCATCGTAAGTTAAGTGGTATGGAGGGTGTTATGATTAATGTTCTCTTATGGGAACATATCTGGTAGCATTATCCTACCATTTCTTTGTCTTCTTCACGGCTGAATTTATTCTCTGGATTTGCACCAGTATTAACCTCTCATTCATATGTTATGCCTGGATTAAGAGGCTTTTATTTGCTGGCTTTTGGAAGGTTTGCAGTGATAAAGTAAATGGAATCCCTGATAAGCATCTGCCTAGTATGAAATTAACACAGGTCAGAGCCTCTGTTTGGTTGAAGTCAGATTTCACTGTGAACGTGCTGATTATCTGTAGACAAGCAGGTAAACGTGCATTATATCTTACCCCGTGGATGCTATAGAAATCTCCAGCATCCCAAAAAATGTAACCCCTTCCCTGCTGGATCACTTCAAAGCCATTCAATAGTAGAGATTTACACATGGCCTGGAAGGTCATAGGCACATTGACAGAATGGAATTGTCACTAGCAGCCCTAATGCTATTGGTGGGTTCAGGGCTGCTGAGTCTAGATGTTGTTTAACCCTTTGAGTACCAGATGAGTATAACATGTAATACTTAGCAATGCGTTGGACACCCCTCTGGCACGTGGAAGTTTAAAATGACAGTAAACTTTTTTTTAATGAAAAATGTTGTCAAAAGGGTTTTTTCCTGCTGAATTTAATGAGCATTTTCCTACTACTAAGATTTTTCGTTCAAAGGTTATTACAACTCAATCCGTTAGCAGCAGCAGCAACAACAGGTGTTCAAGGCACAAATTCTGTTTTATAAATTAATGTAAACTGTAAAGCGCTAAGCATACCTGGGAACCTCCTTTTCTGGAGTCCCCTCTGGTGCAGCTGGGGGATATAATTGTGTCAAAAAGGGGATGTGGTTTGCCCATGAATGGGAGCAGGGTTTTCTGGTGGCACCACAAAGTGGGAGGAACTGGGTGGGGAAGGAGGAAAAGTGGGAGGAACTGGGTGGGGAAGGAGGAAAAGTGGGAGGAAATGGGTGGGGAAGGAGGAAGAGTGGAAGGAACAGGGTGGGAAGGAGGAAAAGTGGGAGGAAATAGGTGGGGAAGGAGCAAAAGTGGGAGGAACTGGGTGGGAAGGAGGAAAAGTGGGAGGAACTGGGTGGGGAAGGAGGAAAAGTGGGAGGAAATGGGTGGGGAAGGAGGAAGAGTGGAAGGAACAGGGTGGGAAGGAGGAAAAGTGGGAGGAAATAGGTGGGGAAGGAGCAAAAGTGGGAGGAACTGGGTGGGAAGGAGGAAAAGTGGGAGGAACTGGGTGGGGAAGGAGGAAGAGTGGAAGGAACAGGGTGGGAAGGAGCAGAAGTGGGAGGAACTGGGTGGGAAGGAGGAAAAGTGGAAGGAACTGGGTGGGTGGGAAAGAGCAGAAGTGGGCCGAGTTTAAAAGCAAACTCCCCATATCTGGAGAATCAGCCTCTGCCCCGGAGACCAGGTAATGCACTCTCAAAATTGGAGTCTCCTGGGAAAATCTGGAGAGTTTCCAGGTATGGTGCCAAGTACATCATCTGTTGGTGCTATATAAATAAAAATATACATGCAGATATGCATACCAATAAAAATTGTATTTTATAAGTAACTAAGGCTCCCCATAGTGAGTAATACGAAGAACATAACAGCTGGACAACAAGACCTTAACCCCTTAAGGACAGTGCAGTCTGGATGTGGGCGGCCCTAGAGGACCATGGCACTTTATTTTTTTGACAGATGCACCCTGTGATGGGAGTGCAGCGTGCAGCAGCGCTGCCATCCCAGAATTCCATTATGTGCCAGGACCATAATGAGAGATATTTGCAGCTAAAGATCCCCCTCCCTCCCCTTTCCCTGATGTCAGCGCTCTAGGTGACTGCAGGGGAATCCAGTCCCGGGACCGGCAGAGGCTCTTCAGCAGAGCCACAAAGTGTGCCTGCCAGGCACACTTTGTAGACCGTTCCAATGAAGTATTTCATTTTATATCTCGTGATCTCGGCTCAGTAATGGCTACAAGACTGAATTTTTTAAAATTAGACAATACTGTCTCTTTAAAGGAATAGTAATTCTTAGTATGTAAAATATATATATATTTATATATATATATATATATATATATATATATATATATATATATATATTGTAGTGTTTATCCCCCTGAGTAAAACCGAGGTACTCCCACTAATTAAAGGTATTTATTCGAAAGTTATTAAAGATCAAACTTGAACTTTTTAGGTGCAGTATCACAGTGGCCTGAAATTGTACCGTGGTGCTGTTGTGACACCATTCTATGGACAGCTCTGATCATTTGACCATAAATCTCCATAGGTTTATGTAGCAACAGCACCACTGTACAATTTCAGGCCATTGTGACACTGCACCTATAAAATTCAAGTTTGAGCTGTAATAAATTTTGAATAAAACACCTTTCACCCTACAACATATATATTTTTTTACATTTTAAGTATTACTATTCCTTTAAAGAGTAAAGTTGACACACTTTTCCTGCTTCAGCAACTGTCATGTCTGCCTCCATAGACATGACATCTAGGACTGATTGAAGACGTTATCTATTGAACAAAAGCACAAGAACAAAATTAACAGGGGACATTAGGATTTTCTCTACATAGCAAGCTAGGTGAGGGGTTAATTTTAGGATGTGCTAGATCTTTAAACTTGATGGATAATATGCCATTCAATAACATGAGATGAGCTCTTTGACATACAGAATATTTTAAGATTTCTGCTCGCAGCTACATAGAGTACAAGAAGGAGAAGCCGATTAATAATCTTTCTTTCATTTTATGCAGACAATTAACTAGAAAATTTAACGTTAGCTGTTGTCTGGCGGAGATTTTTGGTGCTAGAGGGGACAGAAAATATGACAAGTGCCATTTTATTGGATGCATTCCATTAAAATATTTTGTGTCTTGGAATAACTCGTTGCATTTATTTAACGCATTAAAGACCAGAGTGGTAGGCAATGCGTTATACACACCCTTGGATCCTTAAAGGGTTAAAAGTGCAGTAAACGTTTATTTATGGAAAATGCATGTTATAGGGTTTTAATTCCCACTGAGTAAAACAAGGGTACTTCCACTGTTAGGAGAATTTTCATTTGAAAGTTATTACATCTTAAACTTTTTTTAATCAGACAGCAATCAACCACAGACTATGGCTCCCCATAGTAAGTGATAGGAACAACACCGCCTGGTGGCCACAAAAGACACATTCAAGAAAAAGAAATGTATTGTAGGGATTTTCCCAATGAGAAAAAGAAGTGTTGGGAAGTCTCTTTCTAGAGTTATTACAGTTTAAAATGTTTGTTTGTTTTTTTTTACATTAACAGTGCCTACTAGTGACCAGATTTCATGGTTATTCTGCTGCATTCTCTGGGAGAGATGAGTCACTGACAACAGTTCTCCATAGAATGTGATAGTAACTGTGTAGTCACTTCCTGTCGGCTTGAACTGTCAGGAAGTAAGCTCCATGGATCTCTGTTTACTGACAGCTCTGAACTGCTATACTTTAATAAAACAACTGATATCAGTGGCAATACCTTTGTTTTACTCTGCAAGAAAAACTCTATAACATATAAGCTTTCATAAAAATTATTTCTGCTCCTTTAATGTAAAAGAAAAAAAAAAGTTTGAGCTGTATTAACTATTTGAGTTCTGAAGAAGCATCCAAAGCACTGCAAAAAGTGATGTGTTGGATACAGCTCTGGTACTCAACTTTGGAACGATCCCTTCCGCCTCATCAGTGGGAGTACCCTTGTTTTACTTAGCCAGAAAAGTCATGTAACATGCACTGTTGCACAAAATAACACACCTCCCAACATTTCAAATAGACAAAAAGGGACACTTTTGTTTTAGGGGGTGTTGCTGATGGGCGAGGAATTACTAAGAATTTTTAGGTTATTTCATGATCTGTTGGCATCTCTTTGTATAACTGAATACATTATTTAGAGCAAGACCAAATTATTTTATTTACAGAGGGATAAGTTAAAAACACATATACTGCGTTTAAACAAACATTAATGTTAGATTTATTTTGTAGAGCGATGTAATACACTTATATACACACCACACAGTCTGATCTCCTAAACACAGGGACACCAGGGTGATACACTTATATACACACCACACAGTCTGATCTCCTAAACACAGGGACACCAGGGTGATACACTTCTATATACACACCACACAGTCTGATCTCCTAAACAGAGGGACACCAGGGTGATACACTTATATACACACCACGCAGTCTGATCTCCTAAACAGAGGGACACCAGGATGATACACTTATATACACACCACACAGTCTGATCTCCTAAACACAGGGACACCAGGGTGATACACTTATATACACACCACGCAGTCTGATCTCCTAAACAGAGGGACACCAGGGTGATACACTTATATACACACCACGCAGTCTGATCTCCTAAACACAGGGACACCAGGGTGATACACTTATATACACACCACACAGTCTGATCTCCTAAACACAGGGACACCAGGGTGATACACTTCTATACACACCACACAGTCTGATCTCCTAAACACAGGGACACCAGGGTGATACACTTCTATACACACCACACAGTCTGATCTCCTAAACAGAGGGACACCAGGGTGATACACTTATATATACACCACACAGTCTGACATCCTAAACACAGGGACACCAGGGTGGGAAAGAGGGACAGAGGGATTTGGGTCTCAAAAAGGGACTGTTCCTCATAAAGAGTGACACTTGGGCATACCTGGGAACTGTCTCCCTGGAGGGGAGTCCTCTGGTGAGGTAGGGGTGAGAAAAAATATGTGATTCGTGTCAAAAAGAGGTGGGGTTTGACACAAGTTTGGGGGCAGGGCCGGATTTATAATAAGGCAGAGTAGGCATCTGCCTACAGGCGCACCCCACAGAGGGGCGCCTGTCATTGGGATCGTTTTGGTTTTTTTACACTTTTTTTTTGTGCCGCCCAGCAGCCCAGCAGCCCCACAGCCGCCGGATACTGCTGTCTTCCTGCACTGATGACAGCAGGAGCGCAACCACTCCAAACGCGGAGACGCCGCGTGGAGCGTGCAGGTATTTTCTTCCTCTGTTCTGAGGCCAGTTTAAAACTGGCGCCCAGACAGAGGAAGAAAACCCCTTCACGCTCCATGCGGCGTCTCCGCGTTTGGAGTGGTTGCGCTCCGGCTGTCATCAGTGCAGGAAAGTGAAAAAGAGGTACGGGGGAGAGATAGAGGCACAAGGGGGAGAGAAAGAGAAGTACATGGGGGAGAGAGGCACAAGGGGGAGCGAAAGAGAGAAGTACATGGGGGAGAGAGGCACAAGGGGGAGCGAAAGAGAGAAGTACATGGGGGAGAGAGGCACAAGGGGGAGCGAAAGAGAGAAGTACATGGGGGAGAGAGGCACAAGGGGGAGCGAAAGAGAGAAGTACATGGGGGAGAGAGAGAAGTATATGGGGTGAAAGAGGCACAAGGGGGAGAGAGAGAGAAGTATATGGGGGTGAAAGAGGCACAAGAGGGAGAGAGAGAAGTATATGGGGGTGAAAGAGGCACAAGGGGGAGAGAGAGAAGTACATGGGGGTGAAAGAGGCACAAGGGGGAGAGAGAAGTACATGGGGTGAAAGAGGCACAAGGGGGAGAGAGAAGTACATGGGGTGAAAGAGGCACAAGGGGGAGAGAGAAGTACATGGGGGAGAAAGAGGTACATGGGGTGAAAGAGGCACAAGGGGGAGAGAGAAGTACATGGGGTGAAAGAGGCACAAGGGGGAGAGAGAAGTACATGGGGTGAAAGAGGCACAAGGGGGAGAGAGAAGTACATGGGGGAGAAAGAGGTACATGGGGGAGAGAGGCACAAGGGGGGTAGAGAAGTACAAGGGGGGAGAAATAGAGGCACAAGGGGGGGAGAGAAGTACAAGGGGGGAGAAGTAGAGGCACAAGGGGGAGAGAGAGAAGTACAAGGGGGGAGAAAGAGGTGCATAGACCCCATAGTAAAATAATAACAATGACACATGTTAATGTGTTAAGTTTTTTATTCTGCTGTTTGTTTTTAACACTGTTCATTAAATCAGTTTAAATAATGAAAAATTAGCATTTTTTTTATCCGATTAATCGATTAATCGAAAAATATTTCAGTCAAAACTTTTTGAACTTTTTTTTTTTTTTTTGGCGGGGGGGGGGGCGCTTCAGCTTTCTGTGCCTACAGGCTCCTGAGATGTAAATCCGGCCCTGTTTGGGGGCAGAGCTTAACAGGTGTGACATAGACAGTAAAATAAGGCTGCGGAAAGCTGAACACAAGGGGAATGAGCAGAAATTACCAGAGTTTCAATAGAAACTCCCCACATCCGGAGATCTGGTAAAGCAGTGTCAAAGTTCCCAGGTATGCACTTGGGTGGTATGACCTACATTTTACTGCTCCTCTTACCCCTTAACTCCATTGGTGAAGGGATGGAATGTTGTCCTCTTCTGATTTAGATGCTAGAAAGGTCTTGCTGCTCTCCTGACTGTACACATATGTGACTATTTGGACACTATTGATAAATGCTAGTCTGAGCTCACCAGGAACCTGTATATTATACTTTCTGTATGTTTTGGGAGGTTTTGTTTCCTCTGCTTGTGGTTGGCAGCTCCCAACACAGGTGCTAGCTGTAATTAGGGAAGGTATAAATACCGCCCTTATTCCTCTTACAAGGGTTTTGTTCACAGCAGAGGTAAGGTGGGATCACTATGTTTTAATTATATTATATTTAATACATGTCCACTTACATCTGAGGCAGATAGAGAGTTGAATAAGTCTTTGGTGCCTTGACGGGGCAGCCAATCTTTTCATGGTTTTGACCAGAAGCATGTACCTAAACCTGTTAATTATCTATAGAAAGGGCTTCCAATTTTTTTCAAAACGTGGACTACATATAGCGATAAGCATAGAAATACTATTTTTATACAGAATAAGTCAAGCGTTATTAAGAAATCTTACTTGATCTGAGACAAACAGGCAGGCATCAGTGCAGACATCTTGCCTTAGAGACATCTGTGTGCCTACGCGGTCTGTCCTGGTCTCCTCCAGGATTGGTGAGGAGGAGTTGCATTGTACCTTAAGGTAGAGGAAGTGACTGATGGCTCAGGCATGCAGATTCCTCTAAAGCAAGAATCCTGCTGTCAGTCTCGGATCAAGTAGGATTTCTTAATAGCACTGACTTATTCTGTATAATAGTAGTATTTCTATGCTTATCGCTATATGAATAATTATTTGAGGGGCACTTTATTTGAAGTGATAGTTCTGCTTTAAGTTCTATGAAGCTTTCATAACTTTTCCATGTGAATCAATGAATATTCCACCTTGTCCTCTTATATATATATATATATATATATATATAAAAGAGCGAATTGAATTCCAGTTAGTGTTCCTTTAAATTACAAGGATGGCTATTTGGGTTATCTGGATTTGTGACTAAAATTGTCGTCACCGTATACCATAGACATGGTTGTTTTAATGCAATGACTTTTTTATGCACATACTGCTAGCCTTGTAAAGTACCCATGAATAGTGGCCAATAGGTTAATACATTATTGATGTTGAAGGGTGAGAAGAGGGGAGTCAGTGATTTACACAGTAATAGATTACAGGTCCATTGAGCTGCCAATAGGATAACCCCCATCACTGCTCAAGGGACATGCAATCCAATACACACCAGGGCATTACAAAAATAGACTACATTCTTATTTAACAGCCAGTGTGTTAACCACTTCATGCCTGGATTCTTTTAAACCCTGGGATTCTTCACAGTGCTTTCCAGGTGTCTCCAGGATTCAAGGGTTTTCAACCTTTGAGTGCCAGAGGGGTACACAACGCATTGCCTTGCAATGCATTGCATACCCATCTAGCACTCAAAGGGTTAAGAACGTTAACACTGAAAGAAAAAAAAAAGTATATACTGCACAGAAAAGTGGTCTATTAAAGGAGCTGTAAACTTTTTTTATGAAAAATATATATTGTAGGGATTTTCCTACTGAGTAAAACAAGGGTGCTCCCACTGCCAAGAGATTCATATTTCCAGAGTTATAACAGTTTAAACCCATGTTTTTTTACATTAGCAGTGCCCTCTAGTGGTCAAATTCTAATTAGTTTTCCTGTTAGATTCTAATGGAGAGGAAAGTCAAGAAAGTCAGAGACATACAGTTCTCCATAGAATGTGATAGAAACTGCCTGTCACTTCCTGTCAGTTAGAACTATCAGGAAGTAAACACAGTAAATTCACTTCCTGTCAGTTAGAACTATCAGGAAGTAAACACAGTAAATTCACTTCCTGATTACTTAAACTGCTATAAATTTTGAATAAAACATCTGACAGCAGTGGGAGTGACCTTGTTTTATTCAGCAGGAAAAGCTCTATAAAATATGTGTTTTCATAAAAAAAAGTTTACCGTTCATTTAAATATTTCTATGTATGTCCTTTGAGTGCCCAGTAAGTAATGGCACCATATGAAGATGCAGATCAGCAGTAGCCATTGTCGATCCACTGCAGGATGAAGTGTCCTCAGCCTCCAACAAGTCTCCAACAACCTCAGTCATGTGCCATTTGTTCTAATAATATCAAAGTATTTTACAAGGAAGGATACATTGAGATTGTCTCTAGTTTTCCTGGGGGTATAGATATTTTTATAGCTGGGTACTCTCTGGATTTGCCCCTGTATTACCGGGTCTCTGGGGCAGAGGCTGATTCTCCGGATGTTGGGAGTTTCTTCCGAAACTCTACCCACATCTGCTCCTTCTTAAATTTTTCCTCCTTCTCTCTCATTTCTTCTCCTTCCCCAGTGTATTCCTTGCAAGTCCATGTAGCTCTGCCCCCACTTGCGATTAAGCCTTGCTCCTTTTTATGTGAATCGCCTCATATATCTCCCACAGCGGCACCATAGGAGTCCTTCTCCGGGGAGACCAAAATCAAAAGTTCCCAGGTATGGATATTATTACCCAATCAAATGGTAGTCATTTTATCTTCCTCGGAAAGAATGAAAGACTAAGTTGACCTTGCTGGGACTAGAAAGTGCGACCTTGAGGTCTGAACAGATTGTACAGCTTGTGCATTAACCAACTCTGTACCAAAAAATTAGGTAATTTCATCTACCCATCTTGTCTTTGGTTATCCTCTTGGGCGTTTAGTATTAAGTGGAATCCATTCCAAAATTTGTTTGGGCCATCTACAGTCAGGTCCTCTTCTATGTGGCCTGCCCATTTCTATTTCAGGCACTTTACTCTTGCTGACGAACCTGTGCACACATTTCTCGATCTCTTTTTGTTATGTATAGAATTTGTTGCTCCATACTTCTCTGCGTAACCTTAAGTTTTTGTATGGCTTTGGAATCCAGTGTTATTTGCTGCTCTTGGCAAAGGATCAAGAGCAAAGGATCCCCAGAGAGCCACAACACTCTGTTATTCAGGTTTTTGAGTCACTTTCTACCATACCCCATATATATGTATATGTAGTATGTGTGTGTATAGCTATATATATATAAATAGTAAAAGAATGGGGCAGCACCCGTAGGACTTCTCAATCAATTACTAATTTATTAGTAAATTGAGAACAAACAGGTTAGGTCAACGTTTCGGTCATAAACAGACCTTTCTCAATATATATATTTATTTGAGTGTCAGAGGGGTATGCAACGCATTTCGAAGCAATGTATTGAGCACCCCCTCTGGCACTCAAAGGGTTAGGTATTCTAAAAGTGTTAAAGAGCCAGTTGGAATTAGTGAATGTTGCAGGCTGCAGGCAGGCACATGCGCTATCGATATGCAGCTCAGTGCACAGAGAGAGATTGAGAGATATAAGAGAGCATGCTGCATGCAAAACATGTAGCAGACAGACTAGCAGCTGTCCATCATTAACTTGTGCTTTGCAGATGATCCTCCCTCTACAAGTACAAGTTCTTGCTCAGTGACAGAATAATTTTGCCATTCTTTAAAATTCCAGAATTATAGAGGCTGTTATGCCTTTGGACTTTTGTTTTATCTCTGACCGTTTATAAACAATATTGCACTATCACATCCTTGCCATGCTGATGGGATTCTGGACATGACTGCCAACCAAATTAGGAGGTGTCTGTAAAAACAGTGTGGTGGCACTTAATGTGGTAGGTCAACAAGGGTAAAGACAAGAAAACATGTTCTTTCAGGAGATGGCAAACATTCCAAAGCAATACCACTATGGTCCTTAATGGGTTAACATTAATATTAGTGGAGGCTGTGCATAGGTATGCATTAAAGTAATAAAACCCCAAAATGCAGACGGTAAATCCCAATGTTTGGGGATTCTGGGGAACCCTCTTATCTCTTGCTGCTATACAGATGCCAGTTATTATTTATCGCTTTCAATTTAGTTATTTCATGTATATATTATGGTGAGTTAGCGCTATGAGCTCATTTTCTTTTTCTTTGTTTTCACAAATTCCCCTTGACCATTTTAGCTGCTTCTCTGTTTAATTCACATTATTTGCACATTCACAATTATATTCTCACATTTTGTTTTTCTAAAAGGTCCTTAAAGGCATGTGTGTGTTTGGCTCTCTTATGCTCATATGCCTTGCCAGTTACAATTGTTATTTCATATGTGGCCTGTAGGGGTGGTAAGTTCTGACCTATAAATAGGATGAAAAGAATCACAGTTCTCTTTGGTCAGTTACCACTTCCTGCAGGCCATATGAGTCTCATTTCAAGTAAGTCGCCTCTTAAACCTTTTTTACTGTAATTGTTTGTTTGTTCCCTTGTTTTTAATTGCATACACAATGCCAATGCTTATGACGCTTTTCCTTATAACATCTGTTTAGCCCCTTTTTCATGTTTTTAAAAAATCTTTTTATTTATTTATTTTTTTTATTTATTTAGATAGGGTACAAAGGTGTATTAGAGTAGGTACTTGCCAGAATAGAGGTAACTTGGCAAGGTTGGTGAGCTTAACATCTCTTGGCTATTTGATGGACTAAATCCTCATATTTGTCAATAAAGTTATTATATATGCACTAGGTAGGGCACATATTTACATTCTGATATGGAAGAGCGCAGAGTCACTTTTTTGTTTTGTATGTGCAAAAGTCAATGTCTAAGCTCAGGAAACAATCTGTGTCTGTGGGTGTGTACATTCTTTACAATGAGTCAACAGCCCAGAACAACCTGGATAAAGATCAGTCCTGATAATTAGCGCAGTACGATAAATATGCTCTAATGTTTACTGGTAAAATAACACATGAATAATGATGGAAGCTGGGAAAGCCTTCTAATTGCATTGAACCCTCTTTCCGGTCTTCCTGAAACTACCTCTGAATATCTTCTTTGGAGACCATGGAGAGGGGTCATGAGTTGCAACTACTCATGTCTAAATGAACTGAATTGGATCATAAAGTGGGTGGGCCTTAATCTGTGTGCAGGACTTAATCAGTGAATTAATCAGTGAAGTGGGCAGAACTTAATCAGTGAAGTGGGCAGGACTTAATCAGTGAAGTGGACAGAAAAGGATGGGAAGTAGGTAGAATTTATGAGAAGCGGGCTGAGTTACCCAGGAGGCTCCCCAAAGCTAGAGAATCAGTCTGTCCCCAAAGACCCAGAACTTAAAATCAGAGTCTCTGGGGCATATCTGGAGAGTTCCCAGGTATGTTAATATTCATAGCTGGGAGCTTTCCAGATTTGCCCCTGGAGACTCTGGGGTTTTGCTGCTGATTAACCGGACTCGGGGGCAGAGGATGAATATCTGCTGAAACTCTGCCCACTTCTGCTCCTTCCCAGCCTGCTCCTCCCACTCCCCGCCCACTTGTCCTTCCCCATTCTGTTCCTCCTGCTTTTTCCATGTATGGTAAGCCCTGCCCCACTCATGATTAAACCCCACCCCTTTCTGACACAAAACACATCATTTATCTTCCCCAGCAGCACCGCAGGACTCCCCACCGGGGAGTCCACAAGACAAAGTTCCCAGGTTAATATTGCAGCTGACTACAACAGCTCATGGCCTCTAGCTTACCATGTGAAGATATGTGGGGTACAGCGCAGGATAAAATGCATCAGATTTATGTTTTTATTTTTTCCCAAAGATCAAGAAAATATTTAGGAAATATGTAATAAACATCTTGTGTTGCTCTGGCAACCAGCAGAGTCTTTGCTCTCAATTTCTCTTACTCCCACCCAGCCCTTTCAGTTCATCTCCTCCTTCAAATTTACATCAGTGGGGCTGGACTTAAATCATCAGTGGGATTTTTAAAGAAACAGTGCATAGAATAGTTGAATTTAGAGGCCCCTGTGAACATTTAAGATAATGGTAAAAATATTAAAAACTAACAGCACATTTCTTAAGTGAGTGAAGCTATGTAGGATTGTCAATGATAAGCTCCCCAATGCAATATTTACTATGAAAATCATTTTGTCCCTTCTGCAACAGAGTGGCCTATATTTATTGGTGTTATTCTGGAGTAAATCAACTGCACCATTGGGGACAAATACAACTTTCTAAATTCCCATGCACTTGAACAGAGCTTTTTGACCCATTGAATGTTAGAGAGGACCTCTGTCTTTAAGGGGTTAAAAGCCAGATTTAATTCAACAGGGATTTTTATTTGTCCCCTATAGTGCAGCTGATTTATTCCAGAATAACTCCATTTTCTTTTACAAATATGGGCCACTGTTACTTTAACCATGTGGATTCTAGACATCTCCACTGTGAATCTCCATTTTAATCAATGTAAATGTTGTTAATTATATTTGTCCTGTATGGTGCAATTGGTTTGTTTCAAAATTGCTCCAGATGTTGCTTTAACGCCAGCCTCAGTGACTGCAATGCCAGTATAAATAACGTAGAAGCATTCAGCGCTACCATATAATCTCAGGTATAATAAGCACCTCTAAATCCAAAAAAACAAAATTATACCTTATAGCCTGGAGCGTAAGTGGAAAATACACTATCTCTATTAGAAAAAGATCTCAATTAAACAGTCCACAAAAACATTTATACATACAAACTTTATATTCTCATGAATGCAGGGTAATATTTCACAATAAAATCCATAGATTTGAAATTGAACTTGGTAACACGTATGCATATTTCAGTTTTATTTTTCTCTGGGAATATTCCCCATAGAGATGCAGTATTTAAAAGGGACAGTTTCCGAGAAAATCTATGAATTTCGTCATTGGGTTGTATATTTCTTTGGGGCTCCCAATCTACCAATCAGGTGGGGGCATTCCAAATAGTTCCCCATAATACGCACCAATGTATAATACTCAGGATTTTAGGGGAAAACAAGAGTGCCTATGTATAATACGCACCCTGTTTTCCCCCTTTCTCAAAAAAAATATGAGGGCTTCCATATTCCTTTCCTGAAGTCCACTGAAGTCTCAACCCCGTTGGAATCCCCCTTGATATCTGCACTGCGGGCAGCATGTTTCATTTGCCCTGTCAGGACCTTTCATTGTAAGCCATTGTAATTCCCTGTGAGGACATCAAGGTCCTTGCAGAGCAATGACATAGATCCAATGCTTATAATCTGTAAGCATTGGATCTACGGTATTGCCCTGTGAGGACCTTGAGGACAGGGCATTAATGGAAGCGGGCGGCAAATGCAAGCATGCCGCCCACAGTGAAGATGTCATGGAGGAATCCAATGGATGTGCAGCAATAGTGTCTTTACTGTGTCTGTCCACTATGTATTGAAAGTATATAAATGACAGAGGTCTGTACATACTACAGTTGTCTGTTATCGGGTGATTACCTATTTCCCCAACATTATCTTTTACTCTTTTAAAGAAATCACATGTGTAATTTAATTTATTGGGTTCTGTATATGGCTGGCAGTTTTATGAATACAATTTTAAAGTAAAATCATTTAGTAGCACATATTGATATATTTTCATTGTTTTCCTTTTCTCCCTTTCTTTGTTTTTAACATGAATCAGTAGTTTTATTTCTTCCATTCATTCCATTCTCTTGTGAAGTGAGCGCCCTCTAACTGCAGTCAATAAGAATAGTCAGGGGCCCAACTGCATGTACAACTGAGCTCAACAAATTTGTATGTTTCTCTTACTATGTTCAAATGAAAGGTGTAATAGAATTGGGGCAAACCAACTGCACTATAGCTGCCAAATAAAGGTCCTCACAATTCCCAATGATTTCAGTGGGGTTTTTAACCATCTTAATGCTAAAGTGATCTTCAACACATTCAAGATGTTAAAAAAAAACTATTTAAATCAATGGTACATTTTATTTGTCACCTATCATGCAGTTGGTTTGCTCCAAAATGATTCTACTTTTTTGTTCCCTTGGTTTCCATCCTTTCAGCCGGAGAGATAATAGAAGGTGAACAGGGGACAAATCTCATCCAGAAAGAGTTTTAGGATCCTTAGAAGATACAGTTGTCTCACAGACTCTTTACACATCCTGCAGCTAGAGGGAGCACACAACACTTAAATTGGAAAGAATAGGAAATACTGAAACAACTGAGTCAAACGAATTGAAAACTAGCAGATAAAATAAACACATTCTACTAAAAAAAAAAAAAAAAAATATATATATATATATATATATATATATATATATATATATTCCTAATACAATTTGATTTTATCATCTCAAATACTTTAGTTGTACTTTATGCACTAGGGCCTTATGCACAAAAGATAAGAGAAGCAATTCTGGGTCAAACCAACTGTACCATGAGGGGGTAAATAAAAAGTCTTATTCATAAAAATGTTAATATGCAATATGCAAAGTAATGCATTGGAGAGCTCTCTAGCATTCAAGGAGTTAAAGGCCCCTTTAAAACAACAGACATTCATGCATTTTTTATATGTCCCCTAAGATAAAGTTGGATTGCTCCTGATGAATTTGGTAAAAACAATTTTTTTTTTTAAATATATTTCTCTTACGGATCTATGTGTTATATACATTGGTACATAAAATGTGTTTTTCAAAAGGCGATAAAAAACAATGTGGGTTCTGCACTAATGTGTGATAAAGTGGTGATAAAGAGGCAATAACTTCTCCAGTCATATCTCTTATCCACTTCCTATGTTATTCTATGAGAAATCATAATGCATAGGCTCCATAGAATAACATAGGGATTGGCAAAGGGATATCGTTTGAGAAATTATGTCCTCTTTATCACCCCAATATGCTGGATATCCCTTTGGCATTCAAAGGGTTAACTCTTTAAATTCCAGGGGGTTATCTAATGCATTGGGGGTCATGCACTAAAGTGTGATAAAGAGGTTATAAACATACCTGGGACCTTTTTGTTCTGGCCTCGCCAGAGGGGGAGGCCTGTGGTGCCATTGAGGGAGACAAATGACACAATGTGCATCAAAAGGGATCAGGGTTTAATCGCGAATGGGCACCGGGGCTTCAGAAACTTGCAAAAATATAGGCGAATAGTCTGGGGAAGGAGGAGAGTGGGTGGAACAGATAGGGAAGGAGCACAAATGTGCAGAGTATCTTAAGAAACTGCCCACACCCCAGAGAATCAGTCTCTACCCCGGAGACCCGGTAATGCAGAGTCAAAACTGGAGCCTCTGGAGAGTTCCCAGCTATGTTTATAAAGTGGAGATGACTTCCCTATGTTACTCTATGGAGCCTATGCACTAAGATTTCTCAAGATGGAGAGATCTTAGTGCATAGGGTCCATAGAATAACACAGGAACTGGAGAAGTGATATCATTGGACAAGATATCTCCACATTGTTATCTCTTTATCACACCTTAAAGGGATAGTAATACTTCAATTTATCTTTATTTTATTTTGCAGGCATTAGAAAAACATGAAGAACGATATAAGTCTTATCCCTCAAACCTTTATGGTTTGAGAGATATTCACAAGCAAAGTTTCCCCTCCCACCCTTTTTACCTAGTGTAAGCCATCTCTTCTCAGATGTGGAATCCAGTCCATAGACCAGACAGATAACAGAAGGGGACAATCTTCTTCCTATGAGAACAATGAAAGCCCTGCCCCCTTGACAAGTTTTTCAGGTTTTTCCCTTATCTTAACTGAAGATTGTCCCTCTCTGCAGTCTACCTGGACACCTCCCTTCTGATCTGGCTGAGCAGTGTTACATCAGTAAAAGGGGCGGGAGGGGGACACTTTGTCATTGAATTACTCTTGAACTACAACTCTGACAGAATTGAAATAACACTCTCCAAAGTCCAAATACTATGATGACTAATTAGAGCTGCTTTTATTATGAAACATTACTATCCCTTTAATACATGACCCCTATTGTCTTACAAGGCATTGGATACCCATCTGGCACTCAAAGGGTTTTTAATGGTGAGAAAAAAAAGCCTGGAAATGTAGAGAATCACAGCAGAAACAGAAATATGCTTAACCCTTTGAGTGCCAGAAGGGTATGGAATGCATTGCTTTCCAATGCATTCCGTACCTGCCTGGCATTCAAAGGGTTCACTTTTTGAGCATCACAGAGGTATCTAAAGCATTGCAAATCATTGGATACTTCTCTGGCTCTGAAAGGGTTGATAGACAAGGAAAAAGATTTTCAACAGATATCTCATCCTGTGAATATTATAATCCCACTTCAGAGGTCAACAACTCAGCAGAAGGCTGAGCTCCCAGGAGAACATATCCTCAGCACTGACAAGGGTAAAGTGACCTGCAGGTTATCCCAATGTGGCAGTTGTATTACTCAGTGTCTACACAGGTTAGGAGTGAAGGAGGAATGGGACTAGAGGCGGGCTCTGCTACTCTAGATGCTTGTTTAACCCCTTGAGTGGCAGATGGTTGAGCAATGCATTGAGGAGAAAAGACTGATAACAGAAGAGTCAGCTGGAGTATAGAAGGTTATGTTTTATAACACACCCTTTGGTACAGCTTGAGTACAACTCTCTTATAGAGCATGAAGCATACCTCCCAACATTTGAAATGGCCAAAGAGGGACACTTTTATTTTAAGGGGTGTGGCTGTGGGTGTGGTTGGTGGGCGGAACATTACCAAGAATTTCTAGGCTTTTTCACAACCTACTGACACCTCTTTGTGTAACTGAATAAATTACTTATAACAAGACCAAAGTATTTTATTTACACAGAGTAATTTATAAACAGATATATACAGAAGTTTAACCCCTTAAGATCCAGTGACATGTCAGGACCGTTGCTGCTGTTCTTGCCTAAAGGACCAGTGTCGGTCCTGAAATGTTACATATTTTTTACTCACAGCGCTGTGAGTAGTAGTGTGGATTGAAACTGACCATTCCAAGATTGGAGAGGTCACTATCAGTCACCCGTTCGGCATGCTGGCACACGTGATCAGTCACGTGTGCCAGCAAGACAAACTTCCCTGTGTGGTCGTTAAAGGACAACAGACCCTGGGACTGCTGGTCCTTTAAGGGTTAATCAGACATTAATGTGTGTTTTGTTGCTGTGGAGCAATGTGATACATTTATATACACACCACACAGTCTGATCTCCTAAACAGAGGGACACCAGGATGGGAAAGAGGGACAGAGGGATTTGAGTCTCAAAGTGGGACTGTCCCTCCTAAAGAGGGACAGTTGGGAGGTAATCATGAAGGTACATCAGAATACAAAAAATATCGAAAAATAAAAATTGATATAATATTAAATTAACAGGTGCAGTAATATTATGACACTCCCTAAATAATGAGAGAATATGAACAATTCATAATATAATCTCCATAATATAACCAATCACACAAGTATACTTCCCGTGAATATAAACAATAAGAAGGAATACCGTGATAATTATGGGAATGCAACTGAAGCGTCAATACGATAACAAATATGTAAACTTCATTAAGACCTGAATAAACAAGAAAGAATATATCATAGCATAATACTTTTATTCCAACAAAATAGGAGAAGAACTGTGACTTCTCGCATAAATGTAACAAACCAGATGACCATGTCTAGTGAGCAGATTATGATGGCCTCCATGAACATGAATTCCAGGGATGAGTGAAGATATTACCTCTTGAACCAAGGAACAACAAAAAATTCATTGATACAATTAGGGTTTTCTGTTCTTAGTTTGTACGTGGTGGGTATTATTAGCCAGTGTTAGTTCTCTTTAAAAGGTTATATACACAAAGTAACAGATGCACAAATCTAGAACAAGCCAAGTACATAATAAGGGACAAATTAAAATGCACAATGATTAACATGGAACTTTAACTGTCTGAATGCTGGAGGTCTCCAACACATTGTACACTGCATTATAATTCATGGAGGTACAACCACTATTTAAATCAATGGGATTGTTTAATTATCCCCTATAATGCAGTAATGATAGATAGATAGATAGATAGATAGATGCATTCATTTTAACATTAAATGGTAAAAAAACATTGTTCTTGGTTCCCATCTCCTAAGGATATAAAAAGATATCTTCAAATCTTCTATCTGTAGTCCAAGTATGAAGGACCAGGTCAGCATTTAATGAAAGGTCAACTAAATGATGGAGGTTCAGTAAAAATGTTTTTAGTCCTATTGTAGGACCTCCCTTTCTCTCACTCTGTGATAAAGACACATATTGAAACGTTGATACTTGCTATAAAATGTCCTGAGAGTGCTGGCACATCTTTCTCCGTTTTGTACTAGACGTCCTAAGTGTTAGAGAACCCAGGCTGTCGGACTATTCAGTAGGAGTGCTTCCCAACTGGTTTTATATATATATATATATATATATATATATATATAAAGAATTGTCCCAAGGTTTGCACTCTTTCTGTCCAGTTGAAGCTGCCTGGGTGTGAATCTAAAAAATTGTGTATTCAACTCGAATCAAATAAAGATAACACTCACAGGTCTTGTAGAAGTGAAAAAAGTGAAGTGAAAAAAATGTTCTTGTTTATTCCATCAACGTTTCAGCCCTGCTGTGGGCCTTTATCAAGATGCTTCATAATTATATATATATATATATATATATATATATATATATATATATATATAAAACAAATACAGCATATAAAAAACATTTATTATATAAAACATAAAGGATAACAAAATAAAATGTATCTCTCCCGTCTCAGACTCTGGACTCACTTCCCGAATATATTTTTAAAACAATTTGCTGATATTACCTCGGGTAACCAGTCCTTAGATTCTCTCACTGGGCCTATGCGGGCAGAGGGATCTTCAATATTCGACCTCCTGTCACCACCGATCCCTTTTCCTTGTACTCCATAATACTGCAGTCAAAAACTAAACAGCCTCAATGTTGTGAAAGATGAGGGGTTAAAGTTAGTCAGGTGATCTCCAATGCATTGCTTTGTAATGCACTGGAGACCTGTCCAGCATTCAAGGGTTTAAAATCCCTGTTTTAATCAACAGGTTGGTTGGTTGTCTCCAGGACCTCACCTCTTTAGAGTGGGGAGATTTGTGAAAATGGAGTAATAAGAGATGTGGCGTAATTCTGGCAGTAAACGTATACTTGGCAGTTAAAAAGAAAGGAAAGCCAGTTTTGGAAGCCTTAACCCTTTGAGTGCCGGAGGTGTACGCAATGCGCCCCTTTGGCACTCAAAGGGTTTACGTTATGCAGCTGTATTTACGGAGAGGCAAGAAAATTATGATGCAGGAAATTTACATAGAAATGCCATGAAATGTGACATTTGAGCAACAAAATTTTTACTAGAATACTAACGTCAGGTGTGACCTGTTCGGAAGAACTGTAGGCATTAATTCATTTGTTTTTGCCAGATAATGCCATATTTATAATAATGCCCTTACTTATTTATAACTAATACTTAACTTTACAACCAATTGCTATGATTTAACCCTTAAGGACCACACGTTGTGGGGGTGGGCTGCTCTAGAGGGCCACTGCACTTTTTTTTTTTTTTCTTATTTTTAAAGGGATAGTAATGTTTCACACAAAAAGCAGCTCTGATTGATCGTCATAGTATTTGTGCCATGGACAGTGTTATTTCAATACTGTTAGAGTTGTAGTTCAAGAGTAATTGAATGATAAAGTATCCCTCCCGCCCATTTTTACCTAGTGTAAGCCACCTCCCCTCAGATGTGGAATCTGGTCTCTTGACCGGACAGGTCACAGTAACGGACAATCTTCTTACTGTGAGCATAAGGAAAACCCTGCCCCCCTTGACAGGTTTTTCCTTATGATCACTGAAGATTGTCCTTCTCTGTGATTCATCCAGACAGTCTTGCTGCTCTGAGGTGAGAAGTGTTACATCAGTAAAAGGGGTGGGAGGGGGATACTTTATCATTCAATTACTCTTGAACTACAACTCTGACAGTATTGAAATAACACTCTCCATGGCCCAAATACTATAATGATTAATCGGAGCTGCTTTCTTTGTGAAGCATTACTATCCCTTTAGCAATGCATTCTGTGATGCCAGCCCAGATTTCCATGAAGTGTTAGGACCGTCACCGTTCCTTAATGTCTGGGCACGCTTGATTGCCCTGGCACGTCATGCATTGTTAAGGGGTTAATGACAATTCTATCAAACTGACTAATAATAGCTTTTATGAATCTCACCCTATGTTTCTAGGACTACATCTCTGCCTTCCTGTACAAGTGTTGTGCAGAGAACAGGGTCCGCAATATGTAAGTATAAAGCAGTCAGACCAACGGTAACAGTTGCTGACATCTCTTAAACAGCATGTCTTGTATCAGATCACAGAGTGCTAGCAGACACATAAACCCCTGACCAGGAGCATCCTGGGAGGTTGTGGTTACTCTACTCTCAGTATAACAGGTGCATCTCAGCTGCTTCTGAAGGTCAATTGCTGAGCACAGGATGAAAGGGGATCCCAAGGGGACCTCGTGGAGGATGAATCTCCGGTGTGTATGTTTCCCCTAATTGCCAATCTGACATTTCAGGCTGAAGAGTCACAGATATGAGCAGCGTTGTGCATGGCTAAATACGGCTGCATGTAAAAATACAAAGTGAAAGGTACATAGGGATTTATATATGAAAAGGAAATTACGAAATTCCGGATCAATCCAAATGTAAGCCCTCCTAATAATGACCCATCCTAATAATAACCCCCATCTTACCATACGCTAACCAGATATCCTAATGGTTCCTATGAATGTTGTCCTTGTGCTTTTGTTCTATAGATAACATCCAGGATTCACTGAAGATATTATGCCCATGGGGGCGGACATGACAGTTACAGGAAGGAACAGAGGATACAGAGTTCACCAACTACACATGTTAATGTTAACCTCCTTGGGACCAGAGGGTTGCACTATGTATTGCTTACTCCCCCTTTAGCCTTTAAAGGGTTAAGATATGGAAATATACAAGTATACCTTTTAATGTTACAACATTGTGTCCACAAAAGGGTAAGCGGTTTATTATCATGTGTGTGTGTATATGCCCGTGTATATATGTGTGTGTGTGTGTATGTCCATGTATATATGTGTGTATGTGTTTCTATATATGTGTATGTATGTCTGTGTGTGTGTATATACACATATATAATTTGCAACCACAAAACCCTGTGAGTGCCGTGTGTACAACCTCAGAACTGTATGTTTCTTTTTCTTTATGGGTCGTTTACCCAGGCATTAATTTATAATACAGTGAGTGCAATCCAACACCCACAGAATATATATGTGTATGTGTGTGTGTATAAGTGTGTGTATGAGTGTGTGTGTGTATGAGTGTGTGTGAGTGTGTGTGTGTATGAGTGTGTGTATGAGTGTGTGTATGAGTGTGTATGTGAGTGTGTGTATGAGTGTGTGAGTGTGTGTATGAGTGTGTGTGTGTGAGTGTGTGTATGAGTGTGTGTGTGTATGAGTATGTGTGTGTATGAGTGTGTGTATGTGTGTATGTATGAGTATGTGTATGTGTGTGTCTGTGTGTGAGTGTGTGTGTTTTGTGCATGTATGAAGTTCTGTAGGGAAGAAATTAAAGTAATCTGCTAAAAAAAGCAGCTAAACTCTGGTCTATTATAAAAGGTTTAAAAATATAAACAAGCAAGCAAAACCATGCCTATTTCCTGTTTTATAGCACATTCATATATAGAGAATATATAATTGTGTGTGTATATACATATTCATCACCCAGAGTTGGTTCTTGGGAGGACCCAACCTACTCCACGCAGTGCAATCTCACCCACCCACAAACCACATCTCACATTTATGTCATCTCACATCAGTTTGTCCGCATCTTTAACTCAGATGTCCAAATTACATCAGCAGCCAAAACTGAGTGGCAAGTTCCCTGCAGTGATTCTGACAGGCGAGGTCGATTCCTCCCGTCAAACTCACCATCCTCCTGCAGTCAAGTCTTCCAGGAGACTATACATCTCATTTATGATTCACCTATTAAGTATGGATATGGATATAGATAGATAGATAGATAGATAGATAGATAGATAGATAGATAGATAGATATGTGTATATATATATATATATATATATATATATATGTATATATATGTGCATGTCACAATATCATCTTTCATGAACGGGTAAGTTGTATCTTAGCACATATGTACTTTTTACCCCTGATTGCAAGAGAGATGGAACATATGGAAACCTGCACCATATGGCTCTTATCCACAGCCAGTTGATGTGTCTCTATATGTCTATATGAGAAGCATAAAGTGAAGCTACTCATGCATGTATACCATCTGAGAGGAAGCGCCTGAGGAGCGTCTGTAGAAGTAAGAGGCAGTGTGTGGCATACGAATGAAGACTGGGAAGCACAATCTGCACTGAAATTGGAAAGATTTTTTTCTCCGTGCCTGAGCGTGCTCACCCAATCATAATGTGCAGCATCTTCATAGTAATAATCCCCCTGCCAGTTCCTATCACTTGGCGGTAATGTTCCCTAATGCCTATGCAAAGTTCTCATCAGATGTAAAATCCATATTTAGATTTCTCCACCCTGGCATCATCCTGTAATCACAGATAAGTGCTTAACTGATTCACTACTTCAGGGGGCAAGGACAGCACTTGTAATTTTTACTTGTATAACTAGGCATGCACAGAGAGAGAGAGAGATAGGCATACGCAGGCAGATATAGACAGACAGGAAGACAGACGGACACATTTAAAGATAGATAGATAGATAGATAGATAGATAGATAGATAGATAGATAGACAGTTTAATACAGAGTTCAATACAGAGATGGAGAGATGGACAGACAAATGATCAATAGAGAGACATACCTGGGAACTCTCTGGATTTGCCCCGGTGACTCTGGGTTTGAAAGTGCATTACCGGGTCTCTGGGGCAGAGGCTGATTCTCCGGATGTTGGGATTTTGTTTTAAAACTTTGCCCACTTCTGCTCTTTTCCACCCAGCTCCTCCCACTTCCCACCCACTTGTGTGATGACCCCTGAAATAAAAATGTCCCCCATGCGTAAACCCTTACCCCTTTTTGCTGCAATTTGTGCCAAATATACTCTGCAGCGGCATCAGAGGAGTCCCCTCCAGAGACCCCACAAATGAAAGTTCCCAGGTAGGTAGGTGGATAGACAGACAGACAGAGACAGACAGACAGAGACATAGATAGATAGATAGATAGATAGATAGATAGATAGATAGATAGATAGATAGTTTGATCAATAGAATATAGACAGATAGAGAGATAGATAGATAGATAGATAGATAGATAGATAGATAGACAGACAGATAGATAGACAGACAGACAAACAGACAGATGATCGATATACTATAGACAGATAGATAGATAGACAGACAGACAGACAGACAGATAGATGATCAATAGAATATAGACAGACAGATAGATAGATAGATAGATAGATAGATAGATAGATAGATAGATAGACCAGACAGACAGACCGATAGATAGATAGATAGATAGATAGATAGATAGATAGATAGATGATCAATAGAATATAGACAGACAGATAGATAGAGTGATAGATAGATAGATAGATAGATAGATAGATAGATAGATAGACAGACAGACAGACAGACAGACAGACAGACAGATAGATAGATAGATAGATAGATAGATAGATAGATAGATAGATAGATAGATAGACCAGACAGACAGACAGACAGATAGATGATCAATAGAATATAGACAGATAGATATAGATAGAGAGATAGATAGAGAGATAGGAAGGACAGAGAATTTGATAAAAAAAAAGATGTTTAGAGTTTTGTAGAGATTAAAAAAATAAGTTAAATGCCACAAATCCTATCTCTCAAACTGCTATGGTTTGAGAGATATCCTCCGTTAAAGTTCCCCTGTCCCTACTCTTCTCCTGATGTCAGCTGTAAGCTGACAGACGGAGTTCCTGGTCCGGGAACCAACAGGTGGCCCTTCAGCAGATACACATACATTTAGTGTACAGGACTTAATTGATATGATTTAATGTAATGTTATAAAACTGTGAAAACCTTTTGTAGTGGGAAGTAGTACAGTTGTAAAATAAATCTCCTTTTTCATGCTTTTCAGCAAGTTTGCAATTTCTTCCACACAGAACTTCATACATGTTCAGGAACAACAGAATTCCGCAGACTGTCACATTCTAGAATGTTCTGCAGTGAACTGAGACCTCTGTAGCATTCAGTCAGTTAACGCTCTGATTGGTTAAAAGCCCCATTAAAACCAATGGGGATTTTGAGGATTTTTATTTCTTTCTCATGATACAGCTGTTTTCCCCAAGAATTACTCCACTTTGGGTCTTATGGAAGCAATCCTGTGGCAAACTAATACCTCCCATGTGTCCCTCTTTGAGACTCAAATCCCTCTTGTCACTCTTTCCCACCCTGGTATCCCTATTTTTGCAATATCAGACAGTGTGGTATGTATATAGTGTATCACGTTGCTACACATCAATAAAACTCGCACTAATTCTGTTTAAAGGGATAGTAATGTTTAATTTTAACTTTGTTTAATATTGTAGGCATTAAAACAAGAATTACATTGATGTAAGTCCTGTCTCTCAAAACTTTATGGTTTGAGAGATATAACTGACTAAAGTTCCCCCCTCCAGGCTGTTTCAGAGAAGTCAGCTCTCTAGCTGACAGCAGCAGATTCCTTTAATTTGACCAGATGGCGGCTCTTCAGCAGAGTCGAAATCACACGAACTAGAGGAATTGCTCCTTTTTTTATTACTTTGTGAGTAAGGTTCTTTGTTTTTGTGAATTTAGCCCACTGAGATTCTAGCATCTGAGGGGTTAACGCGTGATTTTATTCTACCTAGTTAAAGCAAACTAAATCCCTCTGGGAAATAAATCTTACGTAAGCAAATGATTAATATGTTTCTTTACCTATCACATAACACTCTGATGTAAATATTCCTAAAGAGAGAGTTATTCGGAGATAGGTGTAATGATACTGGGATGAATGTGCACATTTGACATCTCAGTTCCATTGGTATCAACCTCTAACCCTGTGGTGGCTATTGTTCTTCAGCACTGACTTCCTGTATTGTACCTACATTACCTTCCCACTCACTGACACTGCACAGCAATGCATTACTCACCTCCCCTAGCACTGACTTCCTGTATTGTACCTACATTACCTTCCCACTCACTGACACTGCACAGCAATGCATTACTCACCTCCCCTAGCACCGATTTCCTGTCTTATCCATACATTACCTCCCCCACTCACTGGCACTGCTCCTCAATACATTGCTCACCTCCCCTAGCACCGATTTCCTGTCTTATCCCTAAAATACCTCCCCCCACTCACTGACACTGCTCAGCAATGAATTACCCACCTCCCCTAGAGATGACTTCCTGTCTTATCCTTACATTACCTCCCCCACTCACTGACACTGCTCAGCAATGCATTACTCACCTCCCCTAGCACCGATTTCCTGTCTTATCCCTTCAATATCTCCCCCCACTCACTGACACTGCTCAGCAATGCATTACTCACCTCCCCTAGCACTGATTTCCTGTCTTATCCATACATTACCTCCCCCACTCACTGGCACTGCTCCTCAATACATTGCTCACCTCCCCTAGCACCGATTTCCTGTCTTATCCCTAAAATACCTCCCCCCACTCACTGACACTGCTCAGCAATGAATTACCCACCTCCCCTAGAGATGACTTCCTGTCTTATCCTTACATTACCTCCCCCACTCACTGACACTGCTCAGCAATGCATTACTCACCTCCCCTAGCACCGATTTCCTGTCTTATCCCTTCAATATCTCCCCCCACTCACTGACACTGCTCAGCAATGCATTACTCACCTCCCCTAGCACTGATTTCCTGTCTTATCCCTACAATACCTCCCTCCACTCACTGACACTGCTCAGCAATGAATTACCCACCTCCCCTAGAGATGACTTCCTGTCTTATCCTTACATTACCTCCCCCACTCACTGACACTGCTCAGCAATGCATTACTCACCTCCCCTAGCACTGATTTCCTGTCTTATCCCTACAGTACCTCCCTCCACTCACTGACACTGCTCAGCAATGAATTACCCAACTCCCCTAGAGATGACTTCCTGTCTTATCCTTACATTACCTCCCCCACTCACTGACACTGCTCAGCAATGCATTACTCACCTCCCCTAGCACCGATTTCCTGTCTTATCCCTTCAATATCTCCCCCCACTCACTGACACTGCTCAGCAATGAATTACCCACCTCCCCTAGAGATGACTTCCTGTCTTATCCTTACATTACCTCCCCCAGTCACTGACACTGCTCAGCAATGCATTACTCACCTCCCCTAGCACCGATTTCCTGTCTTATCCCTACAATACCTCCCCCACTCACTGACACTGCTCAGCAATGCATTACTCACCTCCCCTAGCACCGATTTCCTGTCTTATCCCTACAATACCTCCCCCACTCACTGACACTGCTCAGCAATGCATTACTCACCTCCCCTAGCACCGATTTCCTGTTTTATCCCTACTATACCTCCCCCCACTCACTGACACTGCTCAGCAATGAATTGCCCACCTCCCCTAATGATGACTTCCTGTCTTATCCTTACATTACCTCCCCCACTCACTGACACTGCTCATCAATACATTGCCCACCTCCCCTAGCACCGATTTCCTGTCTTATCCCTTCAATATCTCCCCCCACTCACTGACACTGCTCAGCAATGCATTACTCACCTCCCCTAGCACCGATTTCCTGTCTTATCCCTTCAATACCTCCCCCCACTCACTGACACTGCTCATCAATACATTGCCCACCTCCCCTAATGATGACTTCCTGTCTTATACTTACATTACCTCCCCCACTCACTGACACTGCTCATCAATACATTGCCCACCTCCCCTAATGATGACTTCCTGTCTTATACTTACATTACCTCCCCCACTCACTGACACTGCTCATCAATACATTGCCCACCTCCCCTAATGATGACTTCCTGTCTTATACTTACATTACCTCCCCCACTCACTGACACTGCTCATCAATGCATTACTCACCTCCCCTAGCACCGATTTCCTGTCTTATCCCTTCAATACCTCCCCCCACTCACTGACACTGCTCATCAATGCATTACTCACCTCCCCTAGTATGAATGTAATGGACGGCTGAGACAGGAAGTACCTGCATGGCATGGCATTACTGGCATATCTATATACCTAAATAACTAAAAAAACTAGTTTTCTAAATAAGAAAAGCTACTGCAACATATAGGTGAGTTTCAAAGGTCTTTTAAAATCATCAAAGTCGTTTTCAGGTGATAGTATCTAATATACGGTTAACACTTTTACGAGATATCATTGCAAAACAATTTAATGGAGGCTTCTTCTCTCATCAATCAGATAAAAACACCTTTAGTCCTATTATAATCTGCCCACAGCTGTTAGTAACCTTTGTGAATCTGCCTATGTTAACCTTCATCAACTGAACACAGAAACCAGGTTAGTGGCCTAGTCTCATTAATCTTTTGCTGGTTTATGTTGCGAACTGCGTCATTGCATAAAATATTATCATGTTATCGCTAGGGTTCCGGCAAGGTGATGTTCAAAAATGAATGCAAAAAGATTCTGTCCGGAACACAAAATGTGATCTTTCTGGAAATTAAATTAGAATTATAGACAAGAATGTTTTTAATCATCTACAAGGCAGGACTTTAGCTACACAAGTGGCCACACAAACAAAGAAAGGTTGAGTAATTCAGGAGCAAATTAACTCCGTCATAAGGGCCAAATAAAAATTTCTCAAATTTCTGTTGTTTTAAATGGGAATTCACAATGCTCTGAAGACCTCTGTACCAGTCAAAGGGTTGGATACCTCTCTGGCACTCAAAAGGTTTAAATCCCAATTTCAATTGATGGAAATTTTTACTCATGTCTTATGGTGAAGTTGATTTTTTTGCCAGAATAGCTCCAGTTCTTACTCACACTGTAAATCTCTCCAGCATTGGAAATCTAATGGGAATTTGTATCGGTCCCATATAGTGCAGTTGATTTGCTTCAAAATGAATCATCATCTTTGTGCATATGTGTTAACGAATGGGTTAAGAATCTGCTCGTATGACTTTTCCTGCTGGGTAATACTGGGAACTACCCTATTGGGAGACATTTCATTCAAATGTTATTGCATCTCAAACTCAATTGGGATGCTAAACCCAAAAAGTACATCTCAGCAGAACACTATATTTGTCCTCCGAGCTCTTTAATGAGTTAACAGCAATTGCTAATGACTTGAGGACAAGCACAAGGACAGTGATAATCCCTGTAAGCACCGGGGTGACTGCCTGCCAAATTGTACCATTCACAGTATAAATGTCACAGATTTTAATAGGTCACATAAGAACGTAAGTACTTTAAGGTTTTATTAAAGTAAATTTGTTGCCCAAAATATATGGAGACAGGTAACTAGAAGGAGGTCAATAATCTCTAAAAATCAAATACACTATACTGAGTAAAGCTAAAACAAAGCTTTACATGAGTGTACATTTGTATTCTATGACTAAGAATTCCAGAATGGAGGATGGTATCAAAATGTTAGTTTATAATTATCTTAATATTTTAAAGGGAAAGTAGTATTTCACAAAACAAGCAGCTCTGATTAATCTTTATAGTATTTGGGATATGGTCTATGTTGTTCCTATACTGTCAGAGTTGTAGTTCAAGAGTAATTGAATGATAAATATCCCCCTTCTGCCCCTTTTACCTAATGTAAGCCACCGCCACTCAGATGTGAAATCTGGTCTTAAGACCAGACAGCTCACCGCAATGGACAATCTTCTTACTGTGAGCATAAGGGAAACCCTGCCCCCTTGACAGATTTTTCAGGTTTTTCGTTATGCTTAATGAAGATTGTCCCTCTCTGCAATCCATCCAGACAGTCTTGCTACTCTGAGGTAAGCAGTGTTACATCAGTAAAAGGGGTGGGAGAGGGATAATTTATCATTCAATTACTCTTGAACTACAACTCTGATAGTATTCAAATAACACTCTCCATGGCCCAAATACTATGAAGATTAATTTGAGCTGCTTTTATTGTGAAAGATTACTATCCCGTTAAAGAGAGTTAATGGTAAAACACATTGTGCTTTTGTAGCGAGATGTATTTTGTGGCATTTTGTCAAGTATTTTAAAAAGAACGTAACACTTTAAAGACCAGAGACATGTGCAACACAATGATATTTACAATATGGTATAGACAACCCGCTGGTCCTTAAAGAGTTAAAAGCTTAGTCATGGTTTTTTTTCTTTTAATTTTAGTGCACTGTAAAATATTAAACAGTGTGGCTAATGGCATTCACAGTCTTTAATACTCACGCCATGTGAGAAGTTTTAATGTATCCTGTGCAACCTGATCTCAAGGAATGAACGGGATGCATTAAAATACTCACACAGAGGCAAATGTCTCTGTGAGAGTGAACACATACTGACAATCGTATAGGACAGCTCCTTGCCTTGGAAAATAGGCTAACATCAGGGAAAAGGTGGGAGTGGGGATAGTGAATGCTAAATAACTCTTAAACTAGTGACTATTAAAGGGATAGTAATACACCATATTTAGAAATCTGCATCTTGTAGCCACTAAAAATTAAACCAAATGGCCCAGTGCCATCTCTCAAACATTTATGGTTTGAGAGATAATCATATTTAAAGTTCCCCCCTCCCTGATGTCAGTGCTCTAGGTGAATTCAGGGGAATCTGATTCCGGGACTGAGTGCCAGGGAGGTATTCAACGCATTGCAATGCAAACACTCAAAGGGTTAAACAAGGTGCATGCTATGGCAAATCCTGTCCTGGCCAGGCCTCTGATGTTGGAATCTAATGCCAGTGGAGCTGCACCCTTAGATTCATGCAACCATACTCAGGTCATTTAATGCTTTGCTGTTCTCATAAATGGCTAATGTGAAATAGACTGAGAGGGAGTGTAACTGTGCAGCATTAGACAAGTCCAGCATCAAGGTATTTTGGAGCCTAGCAACACTTCTGATAGTGACAACATGTTAGAGCTGTGTATATGTGATAGGTCTATAAGCATCTAAGGTGAGCAAATCCTGTGTGCGTGTGTGTGTGTGTTTGCTTGTGTTTGTGTTTACCTGTGTGCATGTGGTTAAAACCCCCCATTTAAAAACCCTTTGAGTGCCACTTTGCTTTGCAATGCGCTGCATGCCCCTCTGGCACTCAAACGGTTAAAATTAACTTTTCCACAATCACTCCCCTTTTTGCTTTCTGGACAAAGTTTTGTATATATCCTTTAACCCTCTGAGTGCCAGAATGCCTTGAGATGCAATGCGATGTATGCTCAAAGCATTGCACGCCCTTCTGGTCCTTAAAGGGTTAAATAGGTGAACGTAAGCCTCTACTGCTTATTTGTATGCAATAACCCAGAATCCACAGCTAGAGGGTTGACATCGTCTTTTCACCCTGTATAAATGCTTTACATTTCCCATATGGGAAAAATGAGATATTTCTACAGAGATGTCCATGCACTCACTACACACAACAGACAATTATAATTGAGTAAATTAATTTTCAGCCCTGGGTTCTGTGTGTGTGATGATGGCTTGGGTAAAGTGGGCTTTCCAAGCAATGAAGGAAATTACTTTAGTGACAGGGAGAATATTTCATGTGGATTTCTCTGTGTGTTACTGTAGAACAGCTGCTTGTTCTGGTTACGCATTTGGGGGGTTGGTAAAGGAGACCTGGTAATCATACCTGGGAAATCTCTGGGTTTTAACCCTTCAGTGCCAGAGGGGTACGCAACAATTTCTTTGCAATGTGTTGCATACTCCTCTGGCACTCAAAGGGTTAACCCAAATCTCAGGGTCTCAGGGAGAAGGGCCAAATTCTCAGCGTGAGTCCAGTGTTACCTACTATAAGATTTACCCCAATTAAATGTTTCTTTAGTCTCTAAATTGGTGCTGTTTGTACCAGAAAGACAGGGGGAGATGTGATGCCGCTGGGGAGTATAATTGCCACAAAGCGGCAAAAAGGAGGTGGGGTTTACCTGTGGGTGGGGGTGGGGCTTTCTGGGGCATCACACAAGTGGGCAGGATGTGGGAGAAACTGGGCGGGGAAGGAAGAAAAGTGGGAGGAACTGGGTGGGAGTGAATAGAAGTGGGCAGGGTTTTAAAGGAAACTACCCACATCTAGAGAATCAGCCTCTGCCCCGGGGATCCGGCAATTCAATCTCAAAACTGGAATCTCCGGGGCAAATCCGGAGAGTTCCCAGGTGTGGAGATGTCCTGCTTGGCTTGCGTGTGTTTAAGTAGTGAGACCTCTAACTTGTAACATGTTAACCCTTTGAGTCCCAGAGGGGTATCTAAGGCATTGCAAAGAAATGCATTGGACACGCCTCTGGCCCTGAAAGGGTTAAAGGTTCCTTGTGGACCAACTGGGTTAGAGCAAGCATGGACATACTGCATAAAATCTACATTACTGGAAGATTTAAGGGTTAATATTTCAAAGATCTCAAGGCCAGCTCATCTTGAAAGTTTCCAGATATGCTGGTAATATTTAAAGGGCAGGTCTGTTACTCTGGAAGCAGAACTGTAGATTAAGTCTGAACTGTAAGCCTTGGTGCTGCAATAGGGGAGGAGCAGAGCCGGCGCCACCTATAGGCGAGGTAGGCGCTGGCCTAGGGCGCACATTCTCTAAGGGCGCATCGGCCCCCGCCGCCGCTTACAACAGACTGCCGAAGTAAAAAAAAAAAAAAAAAACAACGTAAGTTTTGGTGCCCTCCCTTGGCTGGCTATTTTTTTTAATGTAACACAGAGATACCTGTTTCTCTCTCCCCCTCCGCTCCTTCAATCCTGGACCAGGATTGAAGAAGCGGAGGGGGAGAGAGAAACGGACATCGCTGTGCTACATTAACCCTTTCAGTGCCAGAGGGGTACGCAACGCATAGCTTTGCAATGTGTTGTATACCCCTCTGGCACTGAAAAGGTTAATAAGAGCCAGACAAGGGAGAGCACCAAAACGTACTCACTGGGGAGAGAGTGCACCGGAACAGTAAGTGGAAGGGGGTCAAGAGGGGATAAATAGAAGGGGAGAGAGAGAGTCAAAGGTGGGATCAGCAGTCAAGATGGGGATCAAGAGTCAGAAGGGGAGACAGAGATTCAAAGGGGGGATCAAGAGTCAGGAGAGGGATCAAGAGTCAGACTGGGAGAGAGAGCGTGAAAAGGGGATCAGAAGTCAAAAGGGGGATCAAGAGTCAGACAGGGGAGAGAGAGTCAAAGGGGGGATCAGCAGTCAAGAGGGGGATCAAGAGTCAGACGGAGAGAGAGAGTCAAAGGGGGGTCAACAGTCAAGAGGGGGAGAGTCACATATAGAGAACATACACTCTGTCACACTGATATACATATAGAGAAGCACACACACATACTTACACACTGATATCCTTACAGAGACTCACACACACTGACACACTTATATACATACAGGGAACACACACTGACACACTTATATACATACATACAGGGAACACATACACATATAGAGAACACACACACAAACTGACACATATAGGGAACACACTGACACTTAAACACATACAGAGGCGGGGCATAAATGGGAAGGGCACAAGGGGTGGAGCCAAGGGGCGGCAAAATTAGGTTTTGCCTAGGGTGGCAAAAATCCTTGCACCAGCCCTGGGGAGGAGACCTCCCACCCCCCTCACACACACTTGTATTTGTTTTGTATCCTGTGGGTCAGCTTCCCGCCCTGCACAATGCTGATCCTTAACCCCTTAAGGACCAGCGGTCCCAGGGTGTGTGGTCCCTTAAGGACCAGATAGAAAAATTTGACTGCTGGCCCACGTGACTGATCATGTGTGCCGGCATGCCAAATGGGGTACTGAAAGTGATCACTCCTGCAGAAGTGCTGTGACTAAAAAGTACATGATGTGCCAGGACCATCACTGGTCCTTAAGAGCTGGACAGCCGTGACGGTCCTGGCACGTCAGTAGACGCAAAGGGGTTAAAGACCATGGGGGTTTTACACTAAGATGTGATAAAGAGGTGATAAACTGGAGATGACTTCTCCCGTGATATCACTTCTCCAGTTCCTCTGTTATTCTATGGAGCCAATGCACCAAGTTCTCCAAAGTTGGAGAAATCTTAATGCATGGGCCCCAGATAATAACATAGGAAATGGAGAAGTGAGGAGACGTCATCTCTGCTTTATCCCCTCTTTATCACTCCTTAGTGAATCTCCCCATTGGAGTTTGTGTCTGTGAGCCAAACATTTTTGGTTTGCTCCGTAATCGAGTGAGACATTTTTCTGACCCCAGAATAGTGGATAGGAGCTATTTTGAGGCTGCTCAGAGCAACCCCAGGCTTTTATAACTAAGTCTGCTCTTTGACCTTTAAGCCAAAAATTAAACAGTGGATTGTTACTGATCTGTGTTTGAATAATCTGCTATATGTGAAAGCACCAACATTATCGAATGCAAATGTGTTTCTACATCATATGAAACAATCACAGACCACTGAAGATACGTCTGATCTTAAAGAAACAGTACAATGCTTTAAGGAAACACATACATCATAGGGTTTTTTTCTGCTGAGTAACAAGTGTCCACCTACTGCTGGGAGATTTTTCATTCAAACATTATTACTAGTGTTGAGCGAGCGTGCTCGGCCGATGCTCGGATCGGCTCGAGCATCGCTCTGCTCGGCACATGGCGGTACTCGTCGAGTACCGCCATGTGCTCGCCCGCCATGTTCGGGTGGCGGGGATCTGTGCCGGAAGAGTCACAGATCTGAAGACGCTCTGCTGGACCACCAGGGACTGGAGGTACGGGGGCATTGCGGAGATGAAGGGGGCATTGCGGAGATGAAGGGGGACATTGTGGAAGAGGGGCATAGCGGAGATGAAGGGGGACATTGTGGAAGAGGGGCATAGCGGAGATGAAGGGGGCATAGCGGAGATGAAGGGGGACATTGCGGAGATGAAGGGGGCATTCGGAGATGAAGGGGGCATAGCGGAGATGAAGGGGGGCATTGACCAGGCACCCTCCCCTCATCAGAGCAGGGGGTGCCTGGTGTAATGCTCGTGTCGCCCCATTAATTTCAATGGGGCTCGGGTGCTCGGCCGAGCACTCGAGTCTCAGGGGGTGCTCGGTCAGAGCATCCGAGCATCGGGGTGCTCGCTCAACACTAATTATTACAGCTCGAACTTGTATTGTTTTACATTATATTGCAGTGTTCTATGTGGTCAATACTTAGGGTTGGTCCTATCACTTACTATAGAGAGCTGTAGTCTATGACTAAAGAGCACTCAAAGAGTGTTTTCTTAAAATAATAAAAAATATATAAGTTTTCAACACTAGTTGGAGCTGTTTCTTGTTTTTTACTCGTCTTCACAATGTGTTGGATGTGTTTTACATCCAGGGCTTCAACATGGTAACAGTAACAAATGTATTTCAAAGATAGTGGTAACAATAATTAAGGAATAAATTGCTAGGCTAAAATTCATTGGGTAATTATATTGGATCATTACTGTGTGGGGGATGTATAAAAAACCTTCTTAGTGTTTACTTACAATTTTTGCTAAAATTCACAACGCCTGGTCATATTTCTAAAGAAGCAAAGTAACGTTTATAAATATGTCTATCTGAGAATATTCTGAGAAAATTCGTACCTGCGAATATGTTTTCGCACACATAGCGGTATTATATACTTCCAATAAGAACAGGTTATACCTGGACTTAAGATTTAATCACTAAAACCGCCTTTACTTTTGGCGCAATTAGCGAATTCCTTTATAAATACACTGGGACACGGTTCTACCATTTATACTCCACTTTTCAAAAAAGTCAAGTAACTGGAGATAGCACTTAGCAAAATGTTGCTAGATGTTTATACATATTCTTATATCGCTTTGAGACACTTTTACAGATACTTTCTTTATAATTCCAGTTTTATACATCTCCCCTGTGCTTCTTAAAGAAGCAGTAAACTTTTTTTATGAAAAATATATATTGTAGGGATTTTACTATTGAGTAACATAAGGGTACTCCCACTGTGGAGAGATTTATATTTCCAGAGTTATTACAGTTTAAACCAATGTTTTTTTACATTAGCAGTGCCCTCTAGTGGTCAAATTCTAATTAGATTTCCTGTTAGATTCTAATGGAGAGGAAAGTCAGAAAAGTCAGAGACATACACTACAGTTCTCCATAGAATGTGATAGAAACTGCTGAGTCACTTTCTGTCAATTAGAACTATCAGGAAGTAAACACAATAAAGTCACTTCCTGATTATTTAAACTGATATACATTTTGAATAAAACATCTGACAGCAGTGGGAGTACCCTTGTTTTATTCAGCAGGAAATGCTCTATAAAATATGTGTTTTCATAAAAAAAGTTTACTGCTCCTTTAAACTGTTCTAGACTGGATTGCTTATTGCAAGATGGCACATTTTTAAATGTTGCAGTCCTCTATTCATCTACTGGTAGTTACAAAATTACACGTACGCTAATGGTCACCCAAGCCTTGTGCCACTGTCTGCTATTACTTACATTTCTTCCATGGAACCCCTTGTACTTCTGGAAACCATGGGGTTCCGAAAAACATGATTTTAAATTCACTATAGTATAGGATTAATTAAGGCCATATTCTCAGAAGAAAACATGGAGTAGTTCAGAGCAAATTAACTTTAATATAGGGGAGAACTAACAATACCCATTGGTTTAAATCAGGCTTTTAATCTCTTGAATGCTAGAGCGAGACCTCCAATGCATTGCAAAGAAATGCACTAGAAACCTCTCCGTCATTCATGAGATTAAGTCTCATTTCACCCTTTGAGTGTTTTGCAATCCGTTGGATACCTCTCTGTCACATAACGGGTTAAATCAATAAGAATTTGAGCAATCTGTATTTTTCACTTATTGAGCACCTGATTCACTTAATACTTATTCCACTTTTTGTCTGGAAAATTCAGTTCTAAGATATATAATATATCAAAAGAATATTTATGATACCTAAATGTTTTCTATGCTACATAAGAAACATAGTGATACTTGTAGCTTGGATTTGAAATGATTTATTGATTTTCTTGTTACATTGTTAATACATTTATTTAGATTGAATGCAAGCAGTCGCATTAAAATCTCATAGGGGGATGTGCATTAGGTGAACAATGTCAAGAGAAGTTATAGGGATACTAAACCATTATTTTGACTGTATAGAATCTTCAAAACATAATCTGTAATGTCAAATTGTCTATACTTTCTTGTCATCTTCACCTAATTTTTACACATTTTGCTCCTGACAGTAAGCTCCCTGGATCTCTGTTGACAGAGAGTTTTCTCATCAGTTAACCATCAAAGCAGAGAAGTAATGCAATGTAACACTATCCCTGCTGCACCAAGAGATCTATATGTCACATTTCGTACACTGGATCTTTTCTACACTGTATTTATTTTGCTGCTTTCATGGTCCCTGATAGAAAGCTCTCTGGAAACAGATCCAGTGAGCTCAATGTCAGGCACATAAAAGTGTTAAGCAATCAGCTTTTCTTGCCTTATGGGACACATCTTGGCAGCAAATCTCTCATTCGAGCTGTGCAAGAGTTAATGCGGACAAAATCTGAATGAATTCTCCTTCTATTAGAAAGACACAGACCAGCCACCTAGAGGGTATAGCAATATAATCACCGACACAGGACTTTTGACCCTTTGAGGTATGTGTGGCATACCTCTCTGGCACTTAAAATGTTAACTGATAGATAACCATACATGGGAAGTTTTTCTTCTGGCCTCCCCGGAGTGGGAGGCCTCTGGTGCCATTCAGGGAGACAAATTACAAGATTTGCCTCAATAGGGGTGGGGCTTTATTGTGACTGGGGGTGGGGCTACAGAAAGTAATAACACCATAGGCAATAGGCTAGGGAAGGAGGAGAAATGGGTGGGGAGTGGGTGGAGCTGATAGGGAAGGAGCACAGATGGTCAGAGTTTCTTATGAAACTGCCCACACCCCAGAGAATCAGACCCTGCCCCAGAGACCCTGAGAGTTCCCAGCTATGTAGATATCCCTGCACTTAATGTCAGTAAAATATTTATGTGTCTGACCTTCTTAGCACCAAAGCATACCAAAGCCAAACCCTCATAGGGCTATTACTGTTCTCATCATTTAAAAGTTGCCCATAGAGGAAAACTACAAATACCCACTGGTTCAAATTGGGCTTTTACATAGGGTGACCACATTTCCATTCTGCCATTCCGGGGCATGTGGTCACCCTAGTCCAGATGGTCAGTGTGGTGCGCCGGTGAGAGCCTCAGCCGCAGGTCTCACTTGCCGCACCAACATACCTGCTCCATCCAAGCTTTCTCACACTCACCAGTCCAGCCAGCCAATGAAATGTATTTGCTACTATGGTCTTCATTGGCTGGCTCAGCCAGCCAATGAGGACCATGTAGCAAATAAATTTCATTGTCTGGCTGGACTGGTGCATGTTGCTCCATTCCGGGACTCTTTGTTGTCCCAGTGGGGGGTGACCCGGGATGCGGGACACAGACCCCCAATAAGGGACAGTCCCGGGCATTCCGGGACGTGTGGTCACCCTGGTTTTACATCATGTATTGGAGGGTATAATAACCGATTATTGATAGACACCTGAAGGTCTCCATAATGATTGCAAAGAGTATGATATTTGATACATTGCTTTGATCACCACTTCATGGACTCCAGCCTGAAATCCAATTGTTCTGAATATAAAGTTCACCTTTAAATTACCATAGTAACATCATCAGTTTTGCAAGGGTTAATGAATATGTAAATAGATATCTCCTACTTTGTTTGCAACACATCAATATCAAAATACCAAGTGGTATATGTATAAAGAAAGTGAAAATTCTAATGCAAAACAACTGCACATTTTAACCCTTTTGATGCAAGCAAGGTCTCCAGTCTGTTGCGAAGCAATGAGCTGGAAACTTCTCTAGGTTGCAAATACTGAAGCTGATGTACTATGAAGAACAAGGGGAGATGCACTAAGGTGTGATAAAGAGGTGATAAAGTGGAGATGACTTCTTTGGTGATATAAACTCTCCAGTTCCTATGCTGTTATCTGGAGCCAATGCACTAAGATTTCTCCAAACTGAGAGATCTTGGTGCACAGGCTCCATAGAATAACATAGGAATCTCCACTTTATCACCTCTTTATTACACCTTAGTGCATAACCACCCTCTGAGGCAAACTGCACTATAGGAGACCAATTTACATTCACATTCATTTAAAGGCGCCGTAATTTCCCATTAAAAAATCTTAATGTTTTGTAGATGATAAAAAATAAAGTATGTTGCTCAAATCCGATCTCTCAAACCAATATGGTTTGAGAAATATTTGCATTGAAAGCTTCCCTTTTACTGCTGTCAGCTGTAAAGCTGACAGCATGAGATTTGAGCCGGCTGACTCGAGGAGGCTCTTCAACAGAGCGGAAATCATGTTATTTAACAATAAGTACTTCATTGGAACGGTCTACAAAGTGTGCTTGCAAACCAGGCACACTTTGTAGACCTTTCCAATGAAGTAATAATTCTTTTTAAATAACGCGATTTCAGCTCTGCTGCAGTGCCACTAGCTGGTCCCGGGATCTCCTGCTGTCAGCACAATGCTGCTATCAGGAGAAGGGGAGGGTTGGGTGAACTTTCAATGCGAATATCTCTTAAACCATAACAGATAGGATTTGCTGCAAAAATACCTTTTTTTTAAACTGTACAAAACAAGAAGAAAATGTTATGGGACTTTAGTGTCCCTTTAAATTGGACTATTGACACTTTATCAAGGCACTAATATTTCTTCAACTTTGGAGATCTTAGTGACTAGGTTCCATAGAATAACATAGGGACTGGAGAAGTGATAAACTGGAGAAGTCATCACCACTTTATCACCACTTTATCACTGCTTACTGAATCTCCCCCAAGGAGTTGAAAACCCCATTTGAATCAAGAGAAATATAGGATCCTATGGTATAACTGATTTTCTACAGAAGAGTTCTTATTAAACCAGCCTCTTGGATGCCAGCATCCAATTTATCAACCCATCTGTCCACAAAGGGGATATAACTTGCTTTATTGTCCTTACCTCAAAATTATTCCCTCTAGAATTTGAGTTGGGGATCATCATTTATATGCCAGTGATGGAGCGAAATGTATGAAGAGGATTAGCCGCAATGCGTGAAGGACAACAATTGATGCAGTTAATCCTTTTCTTCACATAACCCACCACCTGCTGTTTCTAACCTTAAATATTGTGTAAATAAGCTAATTATTTCATTAAATGAAATAGAAAAGGCTTGATATGCACAGAGGGGGCAAGGACATTGTGCTATGATGTTCTAGTAACTGAGCCATTGCATATCTTTATGGAATGCTATTGTTTTCATGTGTGTGTTCTCATTCTTCCAAAGAATATTACATTATACGTAAATCCTTTTGTCTAGTATTTAATCTATTGGATTCTATTACAGTCTCAATTCTGCAATGTGTTTGGAGAGGTATTTAGCATCTAAGGTTCTAATGTGTTATTTGTGGAATATAAGAGGCGGCACCAGGTCATGCCAAGGTTTCTTTCAAGCAGATTTAATCTACATATTAAAGGGATAGTAATACTTCGTTTTATCTTTATTTTATTTTGTAGGCATTAAAAAAAAACATGAAGAAGGATATAAGTCTTATCTCTCAAACCTTTATGGTTTGAGAGATATTCACAAGCAAAGTTTCCCCTCCCGCCCCTTTTACCTAGTGTAAGCCATCTCTTCTCAGATGTGGAATGCAGTCCATAGACCAGACAGATAACAGCAGGGGACAATCTTCTTCCTAAGAGAACAATGAAAGCCCTGCTCCCCTTGACAAGTTTTTCAGGTTTTTCCCTTATCTTAATTGAAGATTGTCCCTCACTGCAGTCTACCTGGGCACCTCCCTTCTGCTCTGGCTGAGCAGTGTTACATCAGTAAAAGGGGCGGGAGGGGGATACTTTGCCATTGAATTACTCTTGAACTACAACTCTGACAGAATTGAAATAACACTCTCCAAAGTCCAAATAATATGATGATTAATTAGAGCTGCTTTTATTATGAAACATTACTATCCCTTTAAAGGGCTACTATCATGCGAGAGTTGACCTATCAGCAGATCTGCTCACCTAGGAGCAAACCTATTAATTAAGGCAGGGTTGCATTGTGAGTTCAGTGTGCCAAAACTGGAGCAGAATAAGGGTCTGAATGTTGAAACCCAGTGCTCCCCCCCTTGTGTATCCATGCTGCATTGTACAGGACAGTTCCTGTACTATGAGATGCTGGTCCCCAGAGCTGTATGTGGCTTGAAAGTCCACACAGAGGATCTATGGTGGGAATGCACATGCAACCCAGGAGTTTGTGGCTGAGAGCTGGTTTGCTTCATTGCCAACGGGGGGAGGCAGTTATCTAAACCTCCCCACCCCAAACTGTTAAAAGGACCCATTTTAGACTTGAACAGAGCAACCCCATGATTTTTGTCTGCTCCCACTGGATAATTGATAATTGCTCTTTGACCTTTTGGCCTAATTGCGAATGCAATCTTTAATCCAGATTTGAATGTATCACTACTAATTTCCTCTACTACTCGTGTCAGACTCACTGGACTTCAGATACCTGACTCTTCCTTTTGATATTATTAAATAAAGTGGACTTACATTTGCATCTTATCCAACTGGTGTTTTGCCCAAAAAAAATTAAATGTAATTAAAGTATAGGTTTACAGAAAAGAAAAGTTATGTTTGTGCAAATTTGATAAACATGGCCACTAATGGTAAAAAAACACACTATGCCAATTTATGAATTTCAGTATTTTATGGAAAATATATTTTGTACAATTCCAGTGTGCAAAGATACATGATTTGTATGCTAAATTGTAAAATGGTTCATAGCTGGAATTCTTCCCCAGTGTTTTGTTGTACTATTTCAATCACACATCCTCTTAACCCTTTGGGTGCCAGAGTGGTACGGAACGCATTGCAAAGCAATGAGTTCCGTACCACTCTGGCACTCAAAGGGTTAATGGATTGAGCCCGCTATTCATATTACCCCTTGAGGACCAGAGTGGTTAGCACAGTATTGCAAAGCAAAATCTTGCACACTCTCCAAGTCCTCAAGGGGTTAATTGTGATATACAAATAATGTCTCACGTGGTGACACAACAGAGATTTAACCCTTTGAGTGCCAGAGGGGTATGGAACGCATTGCTTTGCAATGCGTACCATACACCTCTGGCAGTCAAAGGGTTATAGGACTGACTCAATATAAATATTTACATTTATTCAAGTTGAGTAGCACCCTACAATTCTCTGCTTCTTGCCATCATATGTGGAGCAGAATAATAATTCCTGGTATTGATATGCTTGTGGGACATCAGTGTATAATACTGGACAAGTATTTTTATATATATCTTCTTTTTTTTCCCCTATCCCAAATTATAATAAATCTGCTTCAATACCTATAAATCTACCAAGATCTCACTCATCTCTACTGAAGAACTAGAGAGTAAGAAAGGTGACCATTCTTTCACTTGACCAAAAACTGGATTTATTTGCAAGTATATTTATTGAAAGCACATTCCCCAACACTGCACAATAGCATTATATGTGGAAAAATTACATAGAATGAAGGTTGACTGAGACAAGTGATGCTGGGGTTTCATGGTACAGAGTACACATAAAGCTTATAAATAAAATATGAGGACAGTTTCATCATTCAAATTCATGTTAAAAACTCTCCGATCCCTGCTAAAGTCATAAATATATGCAGCAAAGGCTGACTATTCCTGCTTTATGGTTTCGCAAGAAACTGAAAGCCCTAATATTGCCTTCACTTAAATTAGGAACTTGGGGATATATTAATCCATATGTTGGTACTGCTAACATAACTCTTAAAGGAGAACTAACACTTACTTATACTAATCCCCCAATTACCCTTACTGTTGCCTTACTATGTCCAAACAATCATGTTAGTTTCTTGTTGCTTTTGCAATGTGCTTTATCTGAGTTTTAAAGGGAAAATGGTTTAATATTTATTTAATCTATCTTCAAGCGTTTAATAATAATAATCATACCTGTTAAAGGGATAGTAATACTTTGTTTTATCTTTATTTAATTTTGTAGGCATTAAAAAAAACATGAAGAACGATATGTCTTATCTCTCAAACCTTTATGGTTTGAGAGATATTCACAAACAAAGTTTCCCCTCCCGCCCCTTTTACCTAGTGTAAGCCATCTCTTCTCAGATGTGGAATGCAGTCCATAGACCAGACAGATAACAGAAGGGGACAATCTTCTTCCTATGAGAACAATGAAAGCCCTGCCCCCCTTGACAAGTTTTTCAGGTTTTCCCTTATCTTAATTGAAGATTGTCCCACTCTGCAGTCTGCCTGGGCACCTCCCTTCTGATCTGGCTGAACAGTGTTACATCAGTAAAAGGGGAGGGAGGGGGATACTTTGTCATTGAATTACTCCTGAACTACAACTCTGACAGTATTGAAATAACACTCTCCAAAGTTCAAATACTATGATGATTAATTAGAGCTGCTTTTATTATGAAACATTACTATCCCTTTAACTCTCTGGATCTGCCCAGGAGACAGGTAGATGTAAATTGTGAGATTCATGTTTAAAGGGGGCAGGGCTTAACTGGATAAGTGGTGCTTACCATCCTTATGTTATAAAGAAGCAGAAAAGGGTGGGAAGGAGGAGTGGGCAGGAAGTGGGAGGAACAGGGCGAGAAGGAGGAGAAATGAGCAGAGTTTCAGAAGAAACTAACCACCCTCGGGAAATCTTCCTCTGTCCCTGGAGACCCAGTAATAAATTATAAAAACCAGAGTCTCCGGTGCAGATGCAGAGAGTTTCCAGGTATGTAAATAGTGTGAGGGCTATCTGTGCCCTGCTCGCTTCACTTCCCTCAACACTAGAATGGCAGCACCAATCATCCAACAAACTCAAAGTGACAGACACGATAGTCGTTTGCACTCAGAGAACAAATTATTCGGAACTTTCCATTTTATGAATCTTCTATGTCTGTACAGACACAAGACCTGCAAGACTGTTTCTGTACACATTACTTTGCTATTACAAGGTCATAAGTGTGTTAGTGAAAGATGTATCTACAGTTTTAGATAGCTGCCACTTGTCCGCTCCAGTGCACACATTGACACCCCACTGCTCTTAAGTCTTTAACAGAAACTGAAGTTAATGACTACAGAAGTGATGATTTGATTGCTTTTACCATGGCATCAAAGCACGTCTCCACAGAGAATCAAGTGTATCTGGAGCTGATGGACGAATTGTTTGGAGCAGCAGCAGACACGGGTTGCAGCAGAGAAAATACTGCTAAAAATACTAAATAATATGGAATTCGGGGCATATGTATAAAAATGAAAGTGGCGGAGCAAATTAGCTTCACCGTAGAGCACAAATAAACATAGCTATTCATTTAAAAGAGCTGCAATCTTGTTTCAAAAATATCTGATAATAGTTGGAGATCTCTCTCCCTAGCATCTAGTAGATTAAATAATTGTCTGTAAAGGAGTGCAAAACTAGTTTAGGGACTTTAAAGGGATAGTAATGTTTCATAATAAAAGCAGCTCTAATTAATCATCATAGTATTTGGACTTTGGAGAGTGTTAATTTAGTACTGTCAGGGTTGTAGTTCAAGAGTAATTCAATGACAAAGTAACCCCCTCCCGTACCTTTTACTGATGTAACACTGTTCAGATAGATCAGAAGGGAGGTATCCAGGTAGATTGCAGAGAGGGACAATCTTCAATTAAGATAAGGGAAAAACCTGAAAAACTTGTCAAGGGAGGCAGGGATTTCATTGTTCTCATAGGAAGGAGATTGTCCCCTGCTGTTATCTGTCTGGTCTATGGACTGCATTCCATATCTGAGAAGAGATGGCTTACACTAGGTAAAAGGGGCGGGAGGGGAAACTTTGCTTGTGAATATCTCTCAAACCATAAAGGTTTGAGAGATAAGACTTATATCGTTCTTCATGTGTTTTTAATGGCTACAAAATAAAATTAAGATAAAACGAAGTATTAGTATCCTTTTAAGATTGTTCTTACCACACTCACAATTCAGACTTGTGTGGTCAGTGCAGCTGATGAGCTCCTCAAAATTTGGACTCTAGACAGTTGTTTACTCTGCCTATTGGAAAATCTGTCCCTGGCAACCTCTCAGCATCTATCCCTAGCATCCAGGAAGCTAAAGCATAGTCTGTATTTGGTAGGGATTTTGCTAGGTTCTGGCTGTGGATACTAAAGCCCCAGTTCGCATGTTTAAACTCTGTGGGGGAGATTCACTAAGCAGCGATAAAGAAGTGATAAAGTGGAGATGACTTCTCCAGTTTATCACTTCTCCAATTCCTATGTTAATCTGTGGAGCCAATGCACTAAGATTTTTTCAGCTTTGGATATATTAGTGAATAGGTTTCATAGAATAACATAGGAACTGGAGAAGTAATATACTGGAGAAGGCATCTCTACTTTATCACCTCTTTATCACCGCTTAGTGAATCTCCCCCTGTGTCTTGTTGCCAAACTGGGGTATGTAATTATAATAATCTCATTACTAGTAGAGATGCAATTGGAATGCATAGTGCACTAATATTGCATTTGGTTGGATCAAGCCCCAGATCCTTTGAGAACCTAGAACCTTTCCTGATCTTGGGTAACTAATAGTTGGCACAGGTACCCATGTGAAAATAGCTTAATAAACATGACTCTGATTAAACCGTTTTCGTGCTGGAGAGGTATCTGCTCTGCACTCAAAGGGTTAAGCAATGGATTTCCAGCTTATTTTCTTTCTTTTTACACTGCTTACAGAATATGGCAGGTATTTTGTTTTGTTATTAAAGGAATGCTGACATCAAAAGATTAAATTGGTTGATAAAACTTAAGTATTGTGTACATATAGCTATTGTATGAAAAATTAGTTGTTTGTATGTTCCATCCTTAAAATATATTGCTAAACTTGCTTTTTAATGTGAAACTTGTCTTGTGCAGAGATCTTTTATTGAATCTTATGCTCAGTGCCCCCTGCTCCTGTATTCAGAAAGCTTATCTTATTTCAGACCTTTTACAAATAATCCCGCACAATCAATGGGGGCCCAGAAACCATGAAAAAAGGCAGGAATAGCTGCTCCCTTAGAGCATACAGAAGACTACAAATAGAAAAAATTTTTTACAGATGAAGCGTGCATATGTGTATATAACTCCAGATCATCTTAGGTTTTATTTTTTTTAACTACTGCTGTGGTTGAACTGGAAAACCCACAGCTAACCCTCATTCTCGCTAATGTAAGTAGATTATAAACTCATACCTCCCAAGTGTCCCTTTTTAGGAGGAACAGTCCCTCTTTTTGAACCAAATCCCTCTGTCCCTCTTTCCTACCCTGGTGTCCCTCTTTTTAGAAGATCAGACTATGTGGTGTGTATGTTAGTATATTAAATTGCTCCACAGCAATAAAACTCATATATATATGTTTGTATATACTTATGTGTATATAAATTAGTCTGTGTGATTAAAACACTTTGGTCTTGTTCTAAATCATTTATTCAGTTACACAAAGAGGTGTCAATAGGTCACAAAATAACCTAAAAATACTTGGTAATGCCCTGCCTACTAGTTACACCCCCAGCTACACCCCCTAAAACACAACTGTCCCTCTTTGGCCATCTGAAATGTTGGGAGGTATGTAAACTCTATATATTAATTGGAGGACTGGTTGTAAAAAGAAATGTTAAAATTATATAGACTGTTTCAGGTGACTTTTTTAAAAGTAAATTTGTGTTTCAAGAGATTATATGAAAATGCTGGTGCTTTTTTACTGTGACATTGTAGTAACTGCAGATGCAGTGCTGACAGACAGATAGATGGATGGCTAGATAGACAGAGATAGATAGATAGATAGATAGATAGATAGATAGATAGATAGATAGATAGATAGACACAGACCTAGATTAGATAGATAGATAGATAGATAGATAGATAGATAGATAGATAGATAGATAGATAGACACAGACCTAGATTAGATAGATAGATATACACAGACCTAGAATAGATAGATAGATAGATAGATAGATAGATAGATAGATAGATAGATAGACACTTACCTAGAATAGATAGATAGATAGATAGATAGATAGATAGATAGATAGATAGATAGATAGATAGATAGATAGATAGATAGACACAGACCTAGAATAGATAGATAGATAGATAGATAGATAGATAGATAGATAGATAGATAGATAGATAGATAGATATACACAGACCTAGAATAGATAGATAGATAGATAGATAGATAGATAGATAGATAGATAGATAGATAGATAGATAGATTAAAGTGAATTTGAAAGAACACTTGCAGCTACATCAGTAATTCTGTGTGCAGAATATTGAAGTACAAATTTTATAAACCTAATTAATACTTTTTATTAATTAACATAGATTTTAAATTTTCACTTTTGGTGCAAGATATACTCTATTCACTATACACTTTATGACTTGAATTATTATGCTTACATTTTCTACAGGTGCAATACTAGTTTAACATGTATAATGCTGACCGTGCATTCTGTCTGTGTTGGTGAATGGTTAAGAATGTAATTAAATGATTCCATTATGATATCAATAGGGTCTTCACCCTCTTGTTCCCTGGATCGCTGCACAGTACAGCCTGCTGGTATTGTGTAAATAAACGCTGACAATTGTATTACATAAGCAGTTCACTCAGTCATCCCCACCTTAGGTTTGGTTCAATGATTTCTTTTTTTTGGTTGTTTCGATCGTGGCATCTTTGTGTAAATAGACAACTTCAACTTAATGACTTAATTGAGCTACAAAGTGTTACTATAAAAAAGAATGATATATCTATCAACTGACGCCTCTCGGATGGATGTGTCCTGCTATGTACACGACAGAGCTGAACAAACACAAGTATCAGTCAATACAGTAATCGGCACTGGGGAGTGCACAGTCTGCTACAGGGAAATGTGAGATTTTAATCAAGGGTTAGTCAATTTTTGGCTCTAGAACTACTGAAGACTACAATTGCTGCTGGTTGGAGATGATGGGGGGTCCAACAATTGACCTCTCCTGTTTTAGACCTTTGTTTTCACATATAATCTTCCTTCTGTGTACAAAATGTGCCCTTCATTTCCATAGCTTGATTCCCTTGCCTGCAAGGGCGCAAGCGATGCCATAATAAAGCCTAGAAATTAATGAACTAAAGAAATAACTAAAAAAATCCTATATAATAATTCGCTAAAATGTGTGTAACGATGCAGTCATGAGCAGTAAAGACTGCCCATGACGAGGCTGATACAGCTCTGTATCAGCTGCGGTGTGGGTAGTCTCTACTGTTCACGACTGCCCTGCACCAGCTGGCAGTGGCACTGTGGCCCATGTAACGGGCTCTTCAACTAGTAAGTAAATAATACACTTGCACTTTAAAGCACCAGTGAACTTTTATTATGAAACAAAAACTTATATTGCAAGGATTTTCCTGTTAAGCAAAACAAGGCTAATCCTGCTGGTCTGTTTGCCAGGGCTCGAGTCCTGCAGGAATGCGTGGGAATGGCGTTCCTGTACATTTCCCAGAGCAAGAACGCCGTTCCCGCTAGCAGTACTCCCCTGCCTGGCAACTTAACACAGTGAGCTCCCTAGTCGCGGTCGGCTCTTTAGTAATGCAGAGCGCGCTGGGAGATGACATCATCTCCCTGCGTGCTCTGCATTACTGAAGAGAAGACTGTGCGGGAGTTCCAGGCACAGACCTCTTCTGCCAGGCCGCTGGACCACCAGGGAGGTAGGAAAACAGGGGGCAATTTGGAGCTGATGGGGGAAAAGTGTAGCTGGTGGGGGCAAGTTGGAGCTGATGGGAGGCAAAGTGTAGCTGATCGGGGGCAAGTTGGAGCTGATGGGGGGGCAAAGTGGAGCTGTGGGGTCAAGTTGGAGCTGGTGGGGTCAAGTTGGAGCTGATGGGGGCAAAATGGAGCTGATGGGAGGCAAGTTGGAGCTGGTGGGGGACAAAGTGGAGCTGGCGGGGGCAAGTTGGAGCTGATGGGGGCAAAGTGGAGCTGATGGGGGAAATGTGAGGGCAATGTGGAGCTGATGGGAGCAAGTTGGAGCAGATGGGGGAAATGTGAGAGCAATGTGGAGATGATGGGGGGCAATGTGTGTGCATGCATGCAACAGTGATAGAGACAAAGACACATGCAACAGACATACACACAAATAGACACAGAAACTCCCACACACACATGCACTGATATACATAGAGTGAGATAGACACACTCATACATGCAATGATACACACACGTATAGAGAGAAAAAAAACACTTGACGTGAGCCATACATATTTGTTTTGGACAGGGGGGGGGGGGGAATCTTGGGTGAGTTCCCACACTTTTTTCCCCAGGTTTTAAAGAGATTACGGCTAAAACTGCTGTTTTTTTCTACTAAAGTCATTTCAACCTGGTGTCCAGACAGTTAATCTATTGTCTTATATTGGAGCAATGAGCATACCTGGGTACTTTACATTCAAGAGTCCACGGAGGAGACTTATGCAGTACTGGTGGGAGGGTATAATTGAAGTGATTTGCTTAAGAAAGGGGAGGAACTTAATCACAGCTGGGGTTGCTGGGCTTAACAGGCTGTGCAATGAAGTGGGTAGAACAGATTGTTAAGGAGAAAAAGTGGGCAGGAAGTGGTCAGAATAGGTTGAGAAGGAGGAGAAGTAGGCAGGAAGTGGGAAGAGCAGGTTGGGAAGGAGGAGAAGTGGGCAGGAAGTGGAAGGAACAGGTTGTGAAGGAGGAGAAGTGGGCAGGAAGTGGGAAGAACAGGTTGGGAAGGAGGAAAAGTGGGCAGGAAGTGGGAGGAACAGGTTAGGAAGGAGGAGAAGTGGGCTGGAAGTGGGAGGGACAGGCTGGGAAGGAGCAGAAGTGGTCAGAGTTTCATGAGAAACTCCATGCCACCTGAGAAACAGCCTCTTCCTCGGAGACCAGGTAATTCACTGCAAAATCCGGAGCGTTCCCAGGTATGGCAATGAGTGACTGACTACAAATATGAATATAATGAGAAAGTAACAGCTCCACCACTTCGTAAGAGTTTGAATTATAATAATTTTTTAATGAAGCATCTTCTAGGAGTAACAATATACTTGTGTTCAACAGGAAAATAACTGCAGTACATAGTTTTTTCCCTATAATAATGCTTTAGTGATCATTTTACAATAGCTATAAAGGAAAGGAGATATTACATTGATTTACTAGCAAACTATCATGTTAAACTAACTCTCCAATGACAGACTTAGTTGTTTCACAGGGTACAAAGATTACAACGGTGTGGCTTATAAAGGATCAGTAAAGGAGCACCAAATGCACCTAATGAGTTAAAGTGGAACAGTGTAAGTGTACAGGGATGTTTGCACTGAGGCAATAGAAAGAGAATGTGAACTTTCTGGGGTGAAAATAGGCTGTGTGTGATGGGGTAGAGAGAAATTATCTCCTCTTCCTGCTGTAACAGAGAATAGACTGGAGGTTCACAGGAAAAGCCACTGATGGTTGAATATGGCCCTAGACTCACATGTCACACGCCACTGCATTAAAATGCTTTTGTACACCAAGGATGGAGACTCCTGGGAGGTTATGACTGAAGTATACATACATTTCATAGTGTGATAAACTTACTAAATTTCTATAATATGCTAAAATCAAACTAACTGCTTATATTACACTGAGATCAATGTAGATTCCCATATTATACTAGGATCCAAAGAATTGTGAGGAGCACCCACCAAGCACAAACAAGATAAAGTGTCTTGTTCTAGGCATGGTAGCCTCTCAATGGTGCTACAACCCACGTTTTTCACTCCCATGTGCCATTGCAGAGAGGAAATCTCCATATCCATATCAGACTGGTCCTTCCCACAGACAGTCGAGCACTGAAATGTCAGGCAAATCCTCTCCGCACGAGAGAAACAGCATAACCACAGGCCGAATCGCATGTCTGTGCCTGCAGGGATTCAACTGCACCACACCGACGAGACCCACATAGGCCGAAACATACGTTCGTGGTTATGCTGTTTCTCTCGTGCTGAGAGGATTTGCCTGACATTGTGGAGATGGCCTGTCTGTGAGCAGGACCAGTCTGATATGGATATGGAGATTTCCTCTCTGCAATGGCACATGGGAGTGAAAAACGTGAGTTGTAGCACCATTGAGAGGCCACCATGGCTAGAACAAGACACTTTATCCTGTTCGTGCTTGATGGGTGCTCCTCACATTTCTTTGTCTCATTATACTAGGATCCCTCCAGTTTGCAATAACTTACTGCATAGCTCCATAGACTAATATAGAAATTGGGGAGTTTATCCACTGGAAAGTTAATCTCCCCCGTTTTAGTTTTTTGCATCTAAACTAGGCTGGACGTCATTATATAAAGTCTATGTATGGTATATTTGGATTTATTAAATAAATTCTATACATGGCACTTTTAGGTATTCCATAAAAACATCATCTTCAACAGTTGTCAATGTCAGAATGGCTCAAGTTCTTTGACATGCATCAGCATCAGTGTTGAGACAACAAAATCAGTTAATGATATCTTAATATCTTGAACCCACATGTGGCAGAAGTGTATACCTCCCAAGTGTCCCTCTTTAGGAGGGACTGTCCCTCTTTTTGACACAAATCCCTCTGTCCCTCTTTCCCACCCTGATGTCCCTGTGTTTAGGAGATCAGATTGTGTGGTGTGTTTATAAGTGTATCACATTGCTCCACAGCAATAAAACTCACATTAATGATTGTTTAAACATCAGGATATGTGTTTATAAATTAGTCTGTGTACATAAAATACTTTGGTCTTGTTATAAGTCATTTATTAGGTTACACAAGGAGGTGTCAATAGGTCATGAAATAGCCTAAAAAGTCTGCTAATGCCCTGCCCACCAGCCACACCTCCAGCCACTCCCCCTAAAACACAAGTGTCCTTCTTTGGCAATTTGAAATGTTGGGAGGTATGGAAGTGTATTTTCCAGAAGTATGGCTAGAAAACAAGGGGATTGATTCAGTGACCTGCGCTAAACTACAACAGTGTTAACGGAGGCCTAAACAGCCATGGAAGCTATTCATTGACCTGTCTATGTGAAAATAACAGGAGCTTATATTCGACAACAGCTGCTAAACAATGACACCATATAAAACAATCGAAAGCCATAACTGCTTAGTGATAGAACTCCATGCGCTAAGACTGTATAGTAAATGGATACATTTTCTGCCATACATTTTAGGCCATCAAGCTGTTATGTCTAGCATCCACTAGACACGCTAAACCAACTTCTATGCAATGTACAAGAATAAACCAACAGCTGACACGTGCACTTGGGAGGGTAAACAAAGAAAGATTAACATTTTCCACACAAAATATCAGAAAACGAAAAAAGTAGTCACCAGAATACACCTTCACATACATAATACAACCAATAATGCCCCAAAAATCCTCACACATCACTAGATACACTACTGTACCAACATGTGCACTTCTGCCTGTAAAGACACAACACACGTCTATGCAGCAAACAATGCCAATATAGCACCATTGCATACCTCCCAAGTGTCCCTCTTTAGTAGGGACAGTCCATCTCTGAGACTCAAATCCCTCTGTCCCTCTTTTCTACTCTGGTGTCCCTCTTTTTAGGAGATCTGAATGAATAGTGTGTATATAAGTGTATTACATTGCTCCACAGTAATTTATAGTTAATCTTCAGTATATGTGTTTGTAAATAAGTCTGTGTTAATAAAATACTCTGGTCTTGCTCTAAATCCTTTATTCAGATACATAGGGTGTCAATAGATCACAGAGTAACCTAAAATTCCTCAGTAATGCCCCGCCCACCAGTCACGCCCCCAGAAACCCCACCTAAAACACAAGTGTCCCTCTTTGGCCATTTGAAATGTTGGGAGGTATGCCATTGGTCACTCACACTGTAGAGAATAAAAAAAATGTGGTGTGTATGTGATGGTGGATGCATTTAGCATGTGCTATCCAGAAGCTAAGAAATTCTGTTGAATGGCACCATACAGCATGTTGATTTATCGTGTGCTAATTTCATAGTCTGGAATTAGTGCACATCATTGATTTGAGCCCAAGCACTCTGAATTACTGTTAACCAGGCTAATATACTTCTTCATTTTTTCCCTATGAAGTTGGTATATCAAGAAAAAAAACATACATTGCATGCACCAGCCTCATCCCACAGCTCCCGCATGCTGCTTAATTTGAATCATTTTGATGCAATTAAAAAGCTGAAAAGGATTTAAAAGGATTTGAAAAGCTGTAAACAAATTGCAGATTGGAGTGCTGTGTTTTTCACTGAAGCGCTTTTTTGTTTGGAAACAATCTGTTAAACATAAAAAGTGCTCAGCCCTTATTCAAACAGAGCTGGCAACCTTGAATTATCAACCAAGAAAACTCTTCCATTATTTATTAGAAGGATAAGCCTGAATAGTCTATGTGCTGCAAACACTCATGTATGTGCTCACGTCTCTGCAAGTGAAATCTATTTACCACTACGGCTAAAAGTCAAGGTTTTCTATAGAAATGTGCAAGGTATGAGGTGGAGAAGGTTGGGAAAAGCAGATGTGATTGGAGTATCTTGTTACACATTGATAAACTACTTCAGAAAGGCAAATTTACTGAGTCACTGAAGGTCAATAGATATCTGGATGGATGAACAAATATTTTACACAACAATAAGACAATAGAGGAAGGTCTATAGTGCTGACATTAATGTGTTATTATTGAAGCTACTGACGTTGTAGGTGAAGACCTTTTTAAGAACCACGCGGGGAGTGGAAGAATCCAATGGCACAGCTCATTTTCACTTTAGCCTCCAAATCATGGCCATCCAACATGTGGCCTGCCAGCTAAATGTGGATCTCCTTACCCCATAACGCACCCCTAACATGCATCCTGTTTTTTTGGTTAAAGTGACAGTGAACCTAATTTTTACTTCTTTTTTTTTCATCTTCCCTTTTTTATTGGTCTATCCCTGACAGAGAGCTCTCTGAATCTATTTTCAAGAACACTTTCTGTGTAGAACTGTGAGAAAAGGAAAAGTACAACAACATACATTTTTTTTTTTTTTAAAAAAGGCAGTGAAACAATGTAGAAATGTTGCCTACAGCATAGTAACATAGTAACATAGTAAATTAGGTTGAAAAAAGACACAAGTCCATCAAGTTCAACCTTCGCTTCATACCTCAGTAACTAAGAACTAAGAACTACAGACTAATCAGTGGTCCAGGGAAACTGCAACATTGTATAACAATCTCTGGTTTCACAGTGCCATACAGTAAGCTCTCTTATAACAGAGATCAAGTGAGCTCAATGAAAGAGACATAAAAATGTAAAAAAAGGCTAAAAGTTAATTATAGGCAATCTGACTTTACATAATATGCACTTGCAGAATCTGGAAAGTTAAAAAGGGAGGTTGCCTGTCTAATGCAGGTCTCATACACTTCCCTATAGCATGCACAGGAGAAGGATGCACAGTAACTTCATTATATTCTCCTCCTTGGTAGTACTTGGGATGGGTGAAAGTACAATTATTTTCCTATGGGATTTTTTGGCGATATTTTCCATGAAAATCCCCATATACAGAATCCCTCCAAATGTGCTCCTTTTTGCTAACCCCAAGAAATTTATTGCAAAAATATTGCCAGTTCCTGCAGGGGAATAGACTCTTTATGTGTGGTTCTAGGTCTGCCAGAGCAGTGGGACAAGGCTGGAGGTCGGGATGTTTGGTTCTGTGGCTACTGTAGCACAAATCTGGGGGTCAAGATGTGTGGTTCTATGGCTACTAGTGCAGTGGGACAAGGCTGAGGGTTGGTATGTGTGGTTCTATGGCTACTAGTGCAGTGGGACAAGGCTGAGGGTTGGTATGTGTGGTTCTATGGCTACTAGTGCAGTGGGACAAGGCTGAGGGTTGGTATGTGTGGTTCTATGGCTACTAGTGCAGTGGGACAAGGCTGAGGGTTGGTATGTGTGGTTCTATGGCTACTAGTGCAGTGGGACAAGGCTGAGGGTTGGTATGTGTGGTTCTATGGCTACTAGTGCAGTGGGACAAGGCTGAGGGTTGGTATGTGTGGTTCTATGGCTACTAGTGCAGTGGGACAAGACTGAGGGTTGGCATGTGTGGTTCTATGGCTACTAGTGCAGTGGGACAAGGCTGAGGGTTGGTATGTGTGGTTCTATGGCTACTAGTGCAGTGGGACAAGGCTGAGGGTTGGTATATGTGGTTCTATGGCTACTAGTGCAGTGGGACAAGGCTGAGGGTTGGTATGTGTGGTTCTATGGCTACTAGTGCAGTGGGACAAGGCTGAGGGTTGGTATGTGTGGTTCTATGACTACTAGTGCAGTGGGACAAGGCTGAGGGTTGGTATGTGTGGTTCTATGACTACTAGTGCAGTAAGACATGGCTGAGGGTCAATATGTGTGATTCTATGGGTACTGTGGGAGAAGGCTGAGGGTCAGTATGTGTGTTTCTATGGCTACTAGTGCAGAGTGCCAAAGTGAAGATCAGTATGTGTGGTTCTATGGCTACTAGTGCAGTAGGACAAGGTGAAGATCGGTATGTGTGGTTCTATGGCTACTAGTGCAGCATGACAAGGTGAAGATCGGTATGTGTGGTTCTATGGCTACTAGTGCAGTAGGACACGGCTGAGGGTCAATATGTGTGATTCTATGGGTACTATGAGAGAAGCTGAGGGTCAGTATGTGTGTTTCTATGGCTACTAGTGCAGCATGCCAAGGTGAAGATCAGTATGTGTGTTTCTATGGCTACTAGTGCAGCATGCCAAGGTGAAGATCAGTATGTGTGTTTCTATAGCTACTAGTGCAGCGTGCCAAGGTGAAGATCAGTATGTGTGTTTCTATGGCTACTAGTGCAGCGTGCCAAGGTAAAGATCAGTATGTGTGTTTCTATGGCTACTAGTGCAGCATGACAAGGTGAAGATCAGTATGTGTGTTTCTATGGCTACTAGTACAGCGTGACAAGGTAAAGATCAGTATGTGTGTTTCTATGGCTACTAGTACAGTGTGACAAGGTAAAGATCAGTATGTGTGTTTCTATGGCTACTAGTGCAGCGTGACAAGGTGAAGATCAGTATGTGTGGTTCTATGGCTACCAACTCAATGGTACAAAGGTCTTGGTACTTTACATTTATTTCTCTGAATACCATGAAATGCCCAGCTAGATGGCAGACTTGTCTGAAAGGGCCTGGAGGGGGAAACTTTAGCCGGTTATATCTCTCAAACCATAAAAGTTTGAGAGACAGGACTTGCATTAATGTAATTTGTTTTTTAATACCTACAATATTAAAGAAAGTGAAAATTAAGCATTACAATCCCTTGAACACTTCTAATTGTGAGTAGACTTCCTAGTGGGGAAGGACATTTGCTGTTTGACAGTGCTTGACGATATTACACTAGGAGCACCTCCTGTTATTATGTCTTTCTTGCGTTACATTTAGCATGTATTCTTTTAACCATTTAGGTGCTGGAGACATCTGCAACACACAGGGCCGGATTTGCCATAAGGCAAAGTAGGCACCTGCCTACAGGCACACACCACCGAGGGGCGCCTGCCAATGGGATTCTTTTTTTTTTTATTCTTTAAAAAAAAAAAAAAAAAACTAGCCACCTCGCTGGCTGTGCCGGCACCCACTCCATGTCATCCTCACATTGTACCCCCCATTGTTTATTTCATACCTCCCTGGCAGGACAGGTTTGTGCCTCCTTTGGCACAGTCCCGTAAGTGCTGAGCTCCCTCGTCGGCTCTGTAGGAATGCAGAGCGCTGGGAGATGACATCATCTCCCAGCGCTCTGCATTCCTGAATAGCAGACCACGCGGAAGCTTCAGCAACTACAGGACTGACTGTGCCAAAGGAGGCACAGACAACAGATCTCCTGCCAGGGAGGTAGGAAACGGACAGTGGGAGGGAGGCAGGCAATGTGAGAGCAACATGGAGATGGTGGGGGCAATTTGGAGCTGATGGTGGCAAGTTGGAGCTGATGGGGCAATGTGAGGGCAATAAAGAGATGATGGGGACAATGTGGACATTAGGAGCATTGTGGAGGTGTCCAGTGGAGATGGCCAATGGGGGGGGAGGGGCGCTTTAGATTTCTGTGCCTACAGGCTCCTGAGATGTAAATCCGGCCCTGGCAACACACTACAAACTGATGCATTGGACAAAGTGATACTCAGAGGAAATGCGCAGTCATGCTCATTGCTAATCTATATTACTGTATATTTTGTGAGCATTATATTGGTATTCAATTTGACGCATGTTAAAGCCTGGAAGCAAAGTGCTTGAATAGACCTTTTAGTATTTCAGTCACATTAATGTAATCATATTATTGTGGAAACAGTCCATCTTATTTACTCTATTGGAAAAATACATACTAAATAAAACCGTGATCTAAAAAAAAAACGATAAATATGGAGTTGAATATGTATGAGCCATAGAGAGGGGGGAACTTTGTCTTCAGGAGACACTGTAGAGTGATCAGTGTCGCCAACCTCCATTAAACAGTGATTAATTAAGGCTGGGATATGCATATGCTAATTAATTAGACTGCAGTGTTTATAAAGTTTGCAAGTTCGGTTGATTATTTAGCAAATCAGTGTCACATAAAGCAAAGTTCTCTGCTTTCATAACCTGTCAGAATCATAAAGGAGAAAATAACACCTTCTGTAAGTGATAGCTGCTAAATGCTTTGGGGACCTCTGCAAATAGTTTGCTTTAAAGAGATAGTAATGTTTCATAATAAAAGCAGCTCTAATTACTCATCATAGTATCATACCTCCCAAGTGTCCCTCTTTAGGAGGGACAGTCCCTCTTTTAGAATCAAATCCCTCTGTCCCTCTTTCCCACCCTGATGTCCCTCTTTTTGTAAGATCAGACTGTATGGTGTTTATATAACTGTATCACATTGTTCTACAGCAATAAAACTCACATTAATGTTTATTTAAACGTCGGTATATGTGTTTATAAATTAGTCTGTGTAAATAAAATACTAAGGTCTTGGTATAAGTCATTTATTAGGTTACACAAGGAGGTGTCAGTAGGTCATGAAATAGCCTAAAAATTCAGGGAAATGCTCCGCCCACCAGCCACGCCCCCAACAACACTCTCTAAACCGCATGTGTCCCTCTTTGGCAATTTGAAATGTTGGGAGGTATGTAGTATTTGGACTTTGGAGAGTGTTACTTAAAGCGGAACTAACACCGCTAAGAAACTTTGTTTGTAATAATTCCCTGTCTGGCGACTAGTTGCTTAGTAGCGCTAGTGGCCAGAATTATTACCTCTTTATGGAGAAATATGCAGTCATGCTCGGCTGACAGGCAGGACAGAGCGTGGACATCGCTGTCAGTCCCAGATGGCTGTAGGAGGCGTTGTTAGGAGCCATTCGGCTCCAGAAGGGACTGACAGCGCAGATGCACGGACGTCACTAGGGCAAGATGTCCGCACTCCGTCCTGCCTGTCAGCCGAGGATACTGCATATTTCTCCATAAAGAGGTAGTAATTCTGGCAACTAGCGCTACTAAGCAGCTAGTTGCCAGATAGGGAATTATTACAAACAAAGCTTCTTAGCGGTGTTAGTTCCTCTTTCAATTCTGTCAGAGTTGTAGTTCAAGAGTAATTCAATGACAAAGTCTCCCCCTCCCGCCTCTTTTACTGATGTAAGAAGATCAGAAGGGAGGTGCCCAGGTAGACTGCAGAGAGGGACAATCTTCATTTAAGATAAGGGAAAAACCTGAAAAACTTGTCAAGGGGGACAGGGCCTTCATTGTTCTCATAGGAAGAAGATTGTCCCCTGCTGTTTTCTGTCTGGTCTATTGACTGGATTCCACATCTGAGAAGAGATGGCTTCCACTAGGTAAAACGGGTGGGAGGGGAAACTTTTCTTGTGAATATCTCTCAAACCATAAAGGCTTGAAATGTGTTTTTTAATGCCTACCAAGTAAATTAAAGATAAAATGAAGTATTACTATCCCTTTAAAGTGATGGTAATGGTTGTTTTTCCCTAAGTTTAATCTTGTAGATGTTAAAAATATTAATGCAATGAGGTATGTCCCATCTCTCAAACATGTATAGTTTGAGAGATATAAGCATCTTATGTTCCCCCCTCATATTAATGTTTAGTAACTAAAGTACCATACCTTCCAATGTTTCGAAAGGCCAATGAGGGACATTTTTGTTCTAGTTGGTTTTGCTGGGAGCATGGCTGATGAGAATTTATAGGTTATTTCATGATCTATTGACACCTCTTTGTGTAACCGAAAAAATGGTTTAGACCAAGACCAAATTATTTTATATACACAGACTATTTAAATACATATAGTGAAGTTTAAACAAACATTAATGTGAGTTTTATTGCTGTGGAGCAATGTGATGCACTTATATACACACCACACAGTCTGATCTCCTATAAAGAAGGACTTCAGGGTGGAAAAGAGGGACAGAGGGATTTGGGTCCAAAAGAAGGACCATATCTCCTAAAGAGGGACACTTGGGAGGTATGAACTGCAATTGAGTCTTCTTTATACATTTTATTAACAATGTGAGGCAGTATAACTTTCTAAAACGTTGCCGTTTAACCTTTATTCTATAATAAAGTTCCCCCCCTCCCACCCCTTATACTTACCTCAAGCAGCCTCAGCAAGCTGTTCCGGATGGACAATCTTCTTTCAGCATAAGGAAAAACTGCTGTCCTTCCTCAAGGGGGCAGTGTTTTCCTTATACTGAAGGTAAGACGATTGTCCCTCTCTGCAATCTGTCTGGTGCTGGGACCGCATTCCATACATGAGGGGAGGCTGATTGAGGTACGTAAAAGGGACGACAGAGGGAAACTTTATAATAGAATAAAGGTAACACAGCAAAGTCTTAGAAGGTTATACTGCTTCACATTGTTTTATAAAAATATATAAAGAAGAGTCGATTGTACTTTAGTAACTAAACATTACTATCCCTGTAACTCCTTAATGACCAAGGACTTACATGTACTTCCTCGGGCGGATGTCCCTTAAAGGGATAGTAATACTTCAGTATTACAAATCCCTATATTAAAGCCCTTGTAAAAAGAAACTTTTTGCCCCCAGTGTCATCTCTCAAACCTTTATGGTTTGAGAGATGAACGCTTCTAAAATTGCCCTCCTCCTTCCCCTTCCCCGTAGTCAGCATTTTAGCTGACTGCAGGGAAGAGAGTCGTACGACTTTCAGGTGGCTCTCCAGCACAACCTGATCGCGTTAATTAAAACAAAAACTTTCACTGAAATGGTCTTCTACGTGTGCTTGGTTTGCAAGCACACGTAGAAGACCGTTTTAGTGAAAGTTTTTCTTTTAGTTAACGAGATCGCGGCTCTGCTGCAGAGCCACCTGATGATCTCTGACCGGATTTCCCTGAGTCAGCTAGAATGCTGACTATGGGGAAGGGGGAGGGAGAGGGCAACTTTAGAAGCGTTCATCTCTCAAACCATAAAGGTTTGAGAAATGACACTGGGGGCAAAACGTTTCTTTTTACAAGGGCTTTAATATAGGGATTTGTAATACTGAAGTATTACTATCCCTTTAAGGACAGAGGACGTAAATGTACATCCTCCATTTCCTTTCAGGGACTCTGGAATCATTTAAGAAAAAAAAATGAAACACTGCGGGCGTTAAGTACTTGCTGAGTGTGTGCGTGAACAGTCACTAAGGAGTTAAGGTCCATTGATGTGTCAGAACCGTCTCTGCTGGTTTTGCCTAAAGGACCAGTGATGGTCCTCACACATCACATATTTTTTTACTTACAGCTCTCCTGAAGGAGAACTATGAGTAGCAGCAGAGACTGAAATTGACTGATCCAAGACCGGAGCGGTCACTATCAGACCCCTGTTCGGCATACCGGCACACATGATCAGGACGGCTGAACCTTTGATTACTTCTGTCCAAAAAAAGAGAAGGTGCACTTGTACTGGAAGATATTACACCTCCACCAGATTCATACTATATGTCAGGGCTCAAAATTTCCACTCGCCACTAGCCAATGGCGAGTGAAGATTTAGCCCTGGTGAGTAGAAATTCAGCCCTGATGGGTGTGTTTTGGCTTGCAGTGGCGAGTAACTTTTCAGGTCTGGCTAGTAGCAAAGGACTTCAAATTATAAGCCCTGCTATATGTGATCTCCTTCACCATGCTAGATAACACCTCCCACTGCGAGGACAATCTCACGCACCTTTGAGTGAGGCAGAACCAGCCTCACAGTATAAACGAGACAAAACAAAAAGAGTGGCACTTCCTAGTGTAATATATTCAAGGAATATTATCCACCACCAAGTTCACCACCGTACTCACAATAATGAAGACCAGTATGAGTGGGCAGCTGGACAGATGTGTGTGTGTGGTACTAGTGTGAGTGTGTGTGTGTGTGTGGGGTACTAGTGTGAGTGGGGGTACTAGTATATGAGAGGTTACTAATATGAATGCCTGGTAAACAGGTACCAACACTGATGTAAGAAAGGTAATTGATGGGTTATTAGAAGGTGTTAGTTGTCCCTCAAATGAGAACTAACAAGTAATAATGACTCCTGCGTTAATGTACTATGGTCAGAAAATCCAAACGGCCTCTGTGAATTGTGCCCCGTACCTGTGTTCAAGTGATGATACCTGGGTGGTATATATGCAGAGGCGGACATGACGGATGCTGCACTTTTGTTTTGCTTTCTTTTTTTATGTTCTTTTAAATTGAAGCAGCCTGAGTACATTAATTTACTTAACCCTTTTAGGACCAGAGAGGTCCACAATGCACCCCTGGTTGCAGTAGTTGGATTTTGTGTCCTGTGGTCATAGCTGGGAACTCTCTGGATTTCCCCCAAAGCCTCCAGTTTTGGCTTCTAATTACCGTGTCTCCAGGGCAGAGGCTGATTCTCCAGATGTGAGGAGTTTTTACTAAAACTCTGCCCCCTTCCGTGTCTTTCCTGAGTGTTCCTCCCACTCCCCACCCTCTTCTCCTCCTTCCCTAGCCTGTTCATCCATTTTTTTTGTTTATTTCTGAAGCTACACACCCCCACGCACTCTTGAGTAAGTCCTGTCCCTTTTCTGATGCTAACCACGTCACTGATCTCACCCAGCAGCACCAGTGGACTCCCCTCCAGGGAGTCCACAAAGAAAAGTTCCCACATTTGCCTGTGGTCCTGCTGGCAGCTATTATGTCCTCTGCCATGGATGTGATATCTGGGGCAAACTGTAGATATTATCCCTAGACACTTAAACAAAGGCACAAAAAGCTAAATTCATAGGGGCCATTAGGATTTTTGGCCATAATTTAAACGGAGGTTTATTGTTAGATTTTTGTTCTTTTTTAACTCATTTAAGTTTTGCTATTTTTTTTTTTAATTACAAAAGTATCTTACTTCCCATGAAACATTTTTACCCTTTGTGCACCAGAGAGGGATCCAACACATTGCTCTGCAATGCACTGGATACCTCTTTGGCACTCAAAGGGTTAATTACAAATAAGAACAGATTAGCACGTTTTACTGAAAGCATTTTGAACAGGACAAAGTTCCTCATTATTAGTACCCTCCACACATCTCAGTAATAACAGCAATGAAACCACAGAGAGCAGGGAACATATTGGTTCTTGTGACCTAGGTGCCTCCCACCCCTTAAAGTTTATTTCCCTCGAGGTGTTTTTGTCTAATCTTCCATTTACAATTAAACAGAGCACAGGCTGACTCGGCAAGTGAATTATTTATGTGCGTGAGGAAAACTCACTGCTGTTCATTGCTTTTTTGTCCTCTTCTCTCTCTCTTTCTCTCTCTCTCTCTCTCTCTCACTCTCTCTCTCAATTTAAATCCAAAATAATCTGTGGCCAAAAGGCAATGGGATCTGAGAATGCAGACCAACCCTTTGAGTGCCAGAGAGGTATGCAACTCTCTGGCACTCAAAGGGTTCAAAACATATAAATAGTACACATTTTAGTTGTGACTCCCCTATCTTTAGATAACCATAACTGAGAACTTTTTGTTCTGGACTCTCCGGAGGGGGTGTCCTGTGATGCTGTTCTGGGTGATAAGTGACGCAATGCTTGTCAAAAGTGGGCAGGGCTTAATCGCGAGTGGGGGGTGGGGCTTAAGAAATAAGAAAAAAAATTAGATAGAATATGCTGGGGAAGGAGGAGAAGTGGGAGGGAAATGGGATGAACATACAGGGCAGGAGCAGAAGTGAGCAGAGTTTCAATAGAAACTTCCCACATCTGGAGAATCAGACCCGGGGCAAATCTGGAGAGTTTCCAGCTGTGTAACTAACACACACACACATATATATAAATATATTTATATATATATATATATATATATATATATATATATACACACTTAAAAAGAGGATGAACGGCACTCTCAGATTTACTTCAATAAAAATATTTCTTTTGGCAGGTCAACGTATCAGCCCCTACTGAGGCCTGAGGTCTTGATAAAGGTTGTGGCCGAAATGTTGATCTGGTGAAATAAATATCATTTTTAAGTAAATCCGAGAGTGCAGCTCATCCTCTTTTTAGGTGTTTATATTAATGTGGAACGAGGCACCAGATACAGTGTTGAACAAGGAGACTATCCTATATAATAATTCGCTACATCATATGTAACTCCGCGACATGCGCAGTAGACACTGCTGCGCGTGCTGCAGTCATGCACAGTGGAGACTGCCCGCGCTGCAGCTGATACAGAGCTGGGAACTCCAAAGGAGCGTCCAGCTCTGTATCAGCCACGGCGCAGGCAGTCTCTACTGCGCGTGACTGCCCCGAGACCGGCTGGCAGTGGCACTGTGGCCCGTGTAACGGGCTCTTCAACTAGTATATATATATATATATATCAGTTACGTGGGCACTCCTATTTGAACCAACTTAACATCAAAGAAAGGGTTATTGCCTGGGTGCTACTTATAAGAATACGTAAAATAGAAATGGTACACGACCATGCAATAAGAGCGCTCTCAGGTCTTGTGGAAAAACGTGCTTATTTAATTTGTCAACATTTCGGCCCCCTAAAGGGTCTCTACTGCACATGACTGCATCGCGTGAGTGAGGCAACGAAAGACTGCTTCACATGGATCAGTGAGGTAAAAGCAATGCATTGCGTCCGCTCTGGCACTCAAAGGATTAACATTACCCAGACCTTGGTCCGTGTACATGGGATTTTACACTAGTATGTGTATATATATATATATTGTCTCTAGGACACTATATAATGCCTGTCAGAGAGTCTCTCTCCATTAATGAGTAAAGCTGACCAAGACTCAGCTCTCAGGATAAAGTAAATTAAGGTTAGTAATTGCCTAAAGTAGGAGAGATTCAGCTCATAAGACAAAGCATATTAAGGTTAGGTACTTGCCAAAATGAGGTACCTTGGCGTTGGTGGCAAGCTTAGCATTCTATGACCATATAATGTAACTAAATCCTCATCTTTAATATAGTAGTGATATGCAGGCACAATGCCGCAGAGTAAAGGGTTAATGGTGATGGAAATTTGGATGTGCACCAATACTTTGTATATTTGCTTTTAGCTATTATGGTCAAAATTGGTTGCACTCCAGCAATTTTAAATGTGTTTTTTTTCTTTGGGTGTGCTTACCAAAACCTGGACTGGAATTATATATATATACATACATACATATATATATATATATATATATAAATCATTTGCAGATTAGAGACATTGAGCAACAGGCGCACACTGAGGACTTTTGAAATATAAAAACCAATGTTTATTCTGGTAGAAAGATCAACGTTTCGACCCCCTTGGGGCCTTTCTCAAGACACCATACCTTACACACAAACAACCTTAAATACAGTGCAACATTAGCGCCAAAAAACCACGAGGCAATCGCAACAGCGTCAATGCGTCCTGTGGAGCGCAACGCAATGGACCGCAACGGGCTGAATTAACCCTACTATTGCCACTGTCCAATGCTCGCAGCCAGTTCGCAACATTGCGGCCATCAGCCCCGGTGTAAATGTGACACAAATGATTCATGAAACAATGAGAATATAGAGCATCCTCACTAATGAATTAAACATAAAAAAATAGAAAAACATACCTAATTTCATGTAACATAAACGCAGACATAAGGGTTCGAAATGGCCAACAATCTTGTCACGTTGACACCCGTAATATTAAGTATTATCCCAGAACAATCCCTAAACCAGCCCAGAAAATGTATTAATATTGTGATAGTGAAAGCTGTCAGCAGTGGATGCAGATGTCTGTTAGAAGGGACAGTGTGCAGTTCAGTAAATGCAGCACCAGACTGCCCGATATCATAAAGGTCCTGCAAATGATCACCGCAAAATATCTGAAGCCATCACTGTTTCTGCCTCAGTCTCATTAGCAGGCTTGGGTAATAGGAGTGAGTCTGCAGACTGCCACAAAGGTTACTGATTGTTGAGCAAGTAGTACATTTTCTGAAGTGCTAAGGTACATGTACAGCTCTCCCAAGGGTCATGGAAAATTAAATTAACAGTAGGCTGTGAAACTGAATGTAACACAGTGTGTGATACTCACGATTATCCCAAGAGGAGGACTGTAACACATTGCAGAAACCAGTCTCTAACCACAAGATTTTATTAGAAGCAAGTTAATGCGCTGCACTCATTGACAAGTTTGCACTCTTGGGCTGCTTGCATGCAATGTTTAAGAAAAATTAACCCTTTGCGTATGAAGGAGCATCCAATGCATTCTTTGACAACATGTGGGCCAACCCTATGGTATTCAAAAGGTCGATTCATTGTTCGGTGTGCTCTATTTTAATTCGTCACCGCAAACATGACAGGGAGAAAAAAAATATATATATATAAACATAACTGTCAGGAACCAAACACATACCGTAATTAACCCTTTGAGTGCCAGAGGGGTACGCAACGCATTGCTTCGTAATGAATTGCGTAACCCTCTGGCACTCAAAGGGTTAACATTGGTGACTGGTCAGACATCACATCTGAGTATTGTTTGGTCTTAAAGTGGAGATATCGTCTTAAGGGATAGTAATACTTAAGTATTACTAATCCCTATATTAAAGCCCTAGTAAAAAAAAACATATTGCCCCCAGTGTCATCTCTCAAACCTTTATGGTTTGAGAGATGAACGCTTCTAAAGTTGCCCTCTCCCTCCCCCTTCCCCATAGTCAGCATTCTAGCTGACTGCAGGGAAGAGAGTCGTAGGACTTTCAGGCGGCTCTACAGCACAGCCTGATCGCGTTAAGTAAAAGTTTTTTTTTTAGTTAACGCGATCGCGGGTCTGCTGAAGAGCCGCCTGATGATCTATGACCGGATTTCCCTTCAGTCAGCTGCAAAGCTGACTTCGGGGAAGGGGGAGGGAGAGGGCAACTTTAGAAGCGTTCATCTCTCAAACAAATAAGGTTTGAGAGATGACACTGGGAGCAATACGTTTTTTTTTTTTACTAGGGCTTTACTGTAGGGATTAGTAATACTTAAGTATTACTATACCTTTAGAGTAATTGATTGATAAAGTATCCCCCTCCCGCCCCTTTTACTGATGTAACACTGCTCAGCCAAAGCAGAAAGGAGGTGCCCAGGTAGACTGCAGAGAGGGACAATATTCAATTAAGATAAGGGAAAAACCTGAAAAGCTTGTCAAGGGGGGCAGGGATTTAATTGTTTTCATAGGAAGAAGATTGTCCCCTGCTGTTATCTGTCTGGTCTATGGACTGGATTCCCCATCTGAGAAGAGATGACTTACACTAGGTAAAAGGGGTGGGAGGGGAAACTTTGCTTGTGAATATCTCATAAACCATAAAGGTTTGAGAGATAAGACTTATATCATTATTCATGTTTTTTCAATACCTACAAAATAAAATAAAGTTAAAACGAAGTATTACTATCCCTTTAATTCAAGTTTGCATATTTGAAAACTGCATTAAAAACTGCCTATGTGTCATGTTAACCAAAAGTCCATCAGATGTCTAGAGAAGGGGAGGGAGGGGAGAACTTTCAATGTGAATATCTCTCAAACCATAAAGGTTTGAGAGAAGGGATTTGTTGCAAATATTTTTTTTTCATCTACATCACAAAATAATATTATTCTTTGACATTACTATCACTTGAACCTGATCAAGAATTACTATCCCTTTAAAGATATATTTGCATAATATCTGCAGTTGTCTGTATTTGCTTTGCAGAATTTTAGATCTGTATTTAGATTTCAAACAGGGCAGATCAGAACCACACAGAGAGAGGGGGAGAGAGAGAGAGAGAGAGAAAACCTACCCTCATTCTAAAGAGACATGGGAACCTTATAATGTTCCATTAAAGATAACAGCAGAGTTAAAGGGATAGTAATACTTTATTGTATCTTTATTTTATTTTGTAGGCATTAAAAAACATGAAGAACGATATAAGTCTTATCCCTCAAAGATTTATGGTTTAAGAGATATTCACAAGCGAAGTTTCCCCTCTCGCCCCTTTTACCTAGTGTAAGCCATCTCTTCTCAGATGTGGAATGCAATCCATAGACCAGACAGATAACAGCAGGGGACAATCTTCTTCCTATGAGAACAATGAAAGCCCTGGCCCCCTTGACAAGTTTTTAAGGTTTTTCCCTTATCTTAATTGAAGATTGTCCTCTCTGCAGTCTACCTAGGCACCTCCCTTCTGATCTGGCTGAACAGTGTTACATCAGTAAAATGGGGCGGGAGGGAGATACTTTGTCATTGAATTACTCTTGAACTACAACTCTGACAGTATTGAAATAACACTCTCCAAAGTCCAAATACTATGATGATTAATTAGAGCTGCTTTTATTATGAAACATTACTATCCCTTTAAAACACAACAAACATTGAATAGATATACCCGACTGCTATATGAAGGACACATTCTTAAGCATAAAAAATCCTTCTATTATACAAATTAACCCTTTGAATACCACTTATTTCAAGATTACAGATCCCCATTAAGTCTGATTGCTTCATAATAAAAAGGATAAGTCTAGCATCAAAGTGTTTACTGTACTATGATGGAATTTAAAGGGATAGCAATACTTAAAATGTAAAAAAAATATATGTTGTAGGGTTTATCCCCCTGAGTAAAACAAGGGAACTCCCACTGCTGAGAGATATATTATTTAAAAATTCTAACAGCTCAAACTTGAATTTTTTAGGTGCAATATTGCAGTGGCCTGAAAATTTACAGTGGCACTGTTGCTACACCATCCTATGGACTGCTGTGGTCTGTAGACCATAAATCTCCAAAGGATGGTGTAGCAACAGCGCCACTGTAAATTTTCAAGCCACTGTAATATTGCACCTAAAAAATTCAAGTTTGAGCTGTTATAATAATTTAAGAAAATATCTGTCAGCAGTGGGGGTTCTCTTATTTTACTCAGGGGGATAAACCTTACAACATACATTTTGTTACATTTTAAGTATTAGCATAAGGCTATCCTGGACATAAGAAAAGACCAAGGACCAAATAAGGCTTGAGCTTTTTACAGTAGGAAAATGGACTGACTAGATGGGCTGAATGTATATTTGCCATCAAATTCAATGTTTCTACGGCCAGAAAATATGCACGCACATATGCACATATGTACACACACAAACACACATACACACAACATACATACAAACACATATGCAATCACTCACACTTACACACACACATATAAACACATACACAAGCAAATACAAATGCATGTAAACATATGCACCCACATTAGCAAAAACATACTCATACAGCAACATATAGACACATGCACACAAACATGCATACTGATAAACACATATGCACACACTGAATTACTGCTTACATCAAGTCAAAATCTGATTTTACTTGTTACTCTTTTGTACTCAGAATGATCTGGTCAGATGAGCAACAAAACAGAATTTAAAAATAAAATGTATTTTTGTACAGTGGTATTCAATTTAATTTCAATAGAAATATGTGGAGGCGCTGGCTGGTGAATCAACCTTTCTTTTTCTAAGGGGTAAAAGAGATGGTGTCCTGCAGCCTTGACTCCTAGGGCTCCTGACAAACCCAATTCCACAGATGTAATCACGCTTCCTCTAATGAAGTCGGCGCTTACACCTCTCAATAGCCCCGTACAATACCTTGAATGAAAGACATACAATAATTTCAAATAGACAAATAAAAAATGAAAATATCTGAAAATACAGTAACCTAGCCTACTTGTAAAATGATACTGAGCTGCTGGTGTGATAGGGAGAGATGTCTTATATGAGCCAATCAATATGTGGAATATTTCAGACTGATCTGTCCTGTCGGAGTGAGATCAACAGAGCATCATAGGATTGATTTTCAGTTTAAAGGTCTGTAGAGAATCATGAAAGACTTTCCATCCTCATTTGAACTAAGGGCCATTGCCCGTTGGCTCCCAGGACACCCTTAGCTGTGAGTTTAGATAGCAGAATACCAACCGCCTCAAGTGACAAAGTATACACATGCTGTCATGGTCTTCTCTGGGGTGCACATTCTTAGATGACTTTGAAGGCTCAGTGTCTCTTTGTATCGTGATTCTATACAGCTGTAGTCATGGCAGATGTTTCTGATCTCCAGCCACTCTTTCACAAAACCTCTACTGAAGTCATGCAAGAAACTACAATATAGATCCAACCTGAACAAACAATCATAGCCAACATGTGGATAGTGCGTATCGACAAGCAAAGCAATTCTGTAATTTAAGTCTTACTACATAACAGGATGTGTTTCAAGAACCGAGAATCAAGTCTTGTAAAAGAGGTGTTTCATTTCTTAGTTTCATTAACCAGTTAACTAATCAGACAACTAGAAAAGCATTCGCTGATTAAAAAAATAATAATAATAATGTTCATTTACCTCTAGAAGTCAATCGCAGCATGTTTCTTATCTAAGCAAAGTAGGGAACTTCTTCTGGTAGATCTCCACATCTCATTAGCTTTCCCTGTGCTCTCCCCAACCTTCTCCCTCTCGATTTCTCCCGCTGTTTCACCATCCCTCTCATTAACCCACCCATTCTCAACTGCTTCCTTTCCCAGTCTCTCTGTACAGTGATCTGGCCTCCATTTCACTTAGTCTGCCTCCTCTCCCATACTAGACCCTCCCTTGCTCCTTCCCCTCTTGCTCTCCAGTGCTCACCAACTACTGTCCTCCTCCCTTTCCCCCTTCAGTGATTGTTTAGCAAATTGAACCAAGGGACCTGGAGAAAATTATCGGTGTGTCCGAATCAATCTGCTAAATTAATCACTGATTTTTTTGCTCAACCATGACAGTGATAATCAATTACTGGGCCAAAGAAACCCCATATATATCTGTAAAATAACCATCCATATAAAGAGAAGTCTAAATAGAATGCTTTAGGAATAAATTAAATCATGTACTAGCCAGTATTGGTTAATGCAATGTGTCAATGACAAAAGTTTTAGAGCAGAAAGCTATGTACAATATCTATTGATTAGGACGCACAAAGTACAGAGGTATCCCTAGCTATTTAAAATGTCCTTTTGTCAGATCCCTTTTATTGTTATAAGGAAGGGCAAGTCAGTGGAAGTTGTATATTACACTGCAATATCTTAAAGGGCAGATAGGATGAAAAATATAAAAACATTAATATCTTAGATTTAGTCCTTTTTTATTGTTCAATGTAAGTTCAGGGGAAGCACTCCAATTAACACAAGTAAATGCTTGGGTGCCATACAGTACCACAATGCGAAGCACAATGTATAGAGAATACACAATACAGGTGGCAATCACAGGTTCTTGATGTTGGAAAGTGTTGGTTCTATTGAACAACACTAGCTGGTCAACGTTTCATCTCTCGTCTTGAGAACGGTTCCAACACGCTTTTATAACAATATCCAATTGGTGCCTATTATAAAGTCATTTTTTATACTCTAGACAACTCCTGTATCACTGCAAGCCACAGCACAGGACAGCAGCAGGGAGGAGTCAAGGAATCAGTGTGTCCAGTGGGCAGTGATTTGGACATGAGGGTGCATGTCCTCATGTCCAAATCACAGCCCAACTTGCTCACAGGCTGGAATTCACCTATACAATTTACATTTGCCATCACCACAACAAAAAGACCATGAGACGGCTCCACTAATCACTCTGTGTAATGGGAAATTACTTTGACATGATGGCTCTGGGAAGCCAAAGCTACTCTGGGCCCTCATGTCAAAATCACTGCAGGACTTCAGAGACCAACAATCATCATGTGTGATGGGTGATAATTTCATCACGAGAGCCCAAAGGGCTAAGCCTCCCTCAATACCCTCATGTCAAAATCACCGCACAACGTACTGATGTGAATAACTGCAATGATTAAGTGATCACATTGCTAGTATACAGTCTATGTATCCTATAACATAAAGTGATAGAATGTGTCGCTCCTTGTGAGCGTAACCGCACATGCGCAGTAGAGACTGCTGTTCCAGCAGTCTCTACTGCGCATGTGTGCTTTCGCACACAGGGAGCTTCGCTGTGAGCCGTCTGTCTCTGCTCCAGGGTAGCAACCGGGGCCGCTGGGTGCACTTTAGCCCGTGTATACGGGCTTTGATACTAGTATTAATATATATATATGCACACTGCTGGTACAAATCTCATAAGGTAAATAAAAATATACTCAGCTTAGACTGTAGATCAGATCAAGCATGAGACAGAATGCAATTAGTGATGCACAATGTGTTACTTATATCTGCTGAATTCAACCAAATGTGTTGTGTCTGGAACATATTGTTCTGGACTGGAAATGTTTGGTCGGATGTAGTAAATTCTAGTCACACATTCTATCTTCTTCATCACTGATCTTGTGTCATCTCATGCTTGATTTCATGCTTCTTCCTCCCTCCCCAAAAAATAGATTTTGTGTGCTAGTGATATCTCCGAAGCATCACCTTTAATTTTCAGTATGAACAGTAAATTAGTGGCATCGTTCTTGTCAGTCTAAAATTCCCTATTAGATGTGCTAACACTTTAAAATCTGCAGCAGTAATACTATGGCATTCACCATCTGACTTGTCTTCACCTCGCTGCAGTACTAGGATATTTTTTCATAGCAGAGCACGGAGTCATCATTATTTATTTATTCTTATTTTATTTTTTGCAAGAGTGGGACTGCTCATAGTCAGTAAGCTTTTAGCAATTTGTGTTGAATGCACTGACTGATGTCAGCATCAAGAAATAGGCTTGGAAACTGATCAGTGGGAAGGATAGACTGCTAAAGAGCATACTGGACAGATGCTCCACCAAGGTGGCAGACGTTCATGGAGAAAGAGTAAAACTAGAGTGCAATTCAATAAGATAAAGAGGTACAATTCTGTAGCATGCCAAATGCAACATTAGGGGAAAATTAAATCTTAAAGTGGAACTACCACCCAATAAGAACATTGCCCCACATAATTGCCCATCTGGCGGCTAGCTGCTCAGTAGTGCTAGTCACCAAAATTATTACCAGATTAAAGAGAAATCGCTATTCTTCCTGGACTGACAGCAGAACGGAGGGCGGACATCTTGCAATAGTGATGTCCACGAGCCTGCACTGCCAGTCCCTTTTGGAACCAGCCGCAGTGGCGTAACAATAGGGGTCGCACCTGTGACCGGGTCTGTCACTCCAAGGGGCCCAGCCGCCCCCTGCGATCCCATCGCCCACAGCCCTGCCTGCAGCAGCTCAGCTAATCTCTCGGTGCTCTAGTAATGCAGAGCGCTGGGAGATTACATTATCTCCCAGAGCTCTGCATAACTGAGAACCGCGCAAGAGATGGAGGTAAGAGATGTGAATGGGGCAACGTGAAGATGGGGGGGGGGGGGGCGGGCCCGGCGGCAATTTCTGCACCAGGGCCCGGTGGCTTCTAGTTACGCCACTGACCAGCCGGCTCCTAGCAATGCCTCCTAGAGCCGGCTGGGACTGATAACATAGGCATGCGGACGTCACTAGGGCAAGATGTCCGCTCTCCGTCCTGTTGTCAGTCCATGAAGAATAGCGATTTCTCTTTAATCTGGTAATAATTTTGGTGACTAGCACTACTGATCAGCTAGTCACCAGATAGGCAATTATGTGGGACAATATTCTTATTGGGTGGCAGTTCTGCTTTAATTATTTAAATTGAGCTTTTTAACCCTGGCACTCAAAGGGTAAACCACTTGAATGGTACCATTCAAGAGGTTAAAAAAGCTGTTTAAATCTTTGGGAATCTGGGGAATTTTAATTTGTTTTCAGTTGGCTTGTTCCAGAATTTCACCTCCTTTTCTTATTGAAATCCAACTAAATTTGAAATGCATGTACAATATATGAGTTATTAACCCCTTAACAACGTATAATGTACCAGGACCATCATGTTTGTCTGGATGTTAAAGGGACACTAAATCATCTAGTTTTGTAGAGGTTAACCCTTTGAGTGCCAGAGGGGTACGCAACACATTGCTCTGCAATGCATTGCGTACCTCTCTGGCACTCAAAGGGTTAAAATAATAAACTATGTACCACAAATCCTATAAAGGTTTGAGAGATATTCACATTCAAAATTCCCCCTCCCTCCCATTCTCCTCATGTCAGCGCTGTGCTGACAGCAAAAGATCTTGGTCCTGGGAACAGCCGGCGGCTCTGCGTAAGAGCCGAAATTTCATTATTTCAAAAGAATTACTTCATTGGAAAGGTCTACAAAGTGTGCCTGGTTTGCAAGCACACTCTGTAGACCGTTCCAGCAAAGTAATTATTTTGCAATAACACGATTTCGGCTCTGCTGCAGAGTCTCCTCTAGTCTCACAACTTGGGGAGGGAGGGGAGAACTTTGAATACTTATATCTCTCAAACCATAGCGGTTTGAGAGATAGGATTTGTGGCACATAGTTTATTATTTTAACCTCTGCAAAATGAGAAAAAAAAATGTATGGGACATTACTGCTGCTTTGAGGACTGGTGACGGTACTGGCACATCATGGAAGTTTGTGATTGCAGCGCAGCTGCACGCCATGCTGTGATCAAGGAACACATAGGTGAAATAAATGTTGTGATCCTCTAGAGTGCCCCCCGCTGGACAGTGTGGTCCTTAAGGGTTTAAAGAGTAAGGGTTATTTGGTCATAAGTCCTTTTCTGTGGTCTAACGTCCATTGTGCTTTCAGCTGGCAGGGCAATTGAATACCGACTTAGACATCTTTTCTGTCGGTCGGTAGCCTTACCGCATGTTTTATCTCAAAAAATGTAATCGATGCCTAAGAGTTCTTCTAGTATTCAGTGGAAATGAGATACAAATGTACAGCATGGTAACTAGTGATGAGCGAGCACCCCAATGCTCGGATGTTCGGGTGCTCTGACCGAGCACCCCCTGAGGCTCGAGTGCTCGGCCGAGCACCCGAGCCCCATTGAAGTCAATGGGAGGACTCGAGCATTACACCAGGCACCCCCTGCTCTGATGAGGGGAGGGTGCCTGGTCCATAGGAAAAGGGCAGAAAAAGATGGAAACACTACAGAAATGGTTCAGGGACAGCATAGGGAGGATGTCTGGATGCACCTTGGACTCCAACATCGCTGCTGGGAACGATCTTTCGCCCGTAGTACGCCATTTTTACAGACTGACCATAAAACACACAAAAAGGAAAATAAAAACGACTTTAGGCGAAAAATTGTTACCAAACAATATTTGCTGTATATTTACTTGTATATCATCTGCAAATTCTCCCAAAAATTTCCTTGATTTTCAGAACTGAGGCCATGATTAAGAGGGAAACGTGCGCAGAGGCAAATTATCCCAAAAATTTCCTTGATTTTCAGAACTGAGGCCATGATTAAGAGGGAAACGTGCGCAGAGGCAAATTCTCCCAAAAATTTCCTTGATTTTCAGAACTGAGGCCATGATTAAGATGGAAACGTGCGCTGAGCTGACCATCTAAAACATTATGGGTGAGGGTCTGCTGCAGAGCTGACCATCCTAAACATTATATGCGAAGGCCCGCTAGTGAGCTGACGCTATAAAACATTATATGAGAGGGCCCGCTAGAGAGCTGACCCAATAAAACATTATATGAGAAGGCCCGCTGGTGAGCTGACCTATATAAAAATTGGCAAACAGGGCCCGCTGGTGAGCTGGCCCTATATAAAAATTATATCACAGGGCCCGCTGGTGAGCTGGCCCTATATAAAAATTATATCCCAGGGCACGCTGGTGAGCTGGCCCTATATAAAAATTATAGCACAGGGCATATGGAAGAGGAGGAGGAGGATGAGAAGATTAAGAGTCAACCATATACCCGTTTTTTGGGTGGAAGGGGTGAATGGGAATACAGAGTATTCCCATCATTGTAAATAACATATATAAAGTGAGTTTATGTTCCCCCGGGGCTTTCCTCCAGTGGAGTGGAGAAGTCAGGGGAAATCCAGGCCTTGTTCATTTTTATAAGTGTCAACCTATCAGCATTGTCGGTGGAAAGGCGGATACGCTTATCTGTTATGATGCCACCAGCAGCACTAAATACCCGCTCAGACAGAACGCTGGCGGCAGGGCAGGCCAGCACCTCCAAGGCGTAGAGTGCCAGTTCATACCACGTGTCCAGCTTGGACACCCAGTAGTTGTAAGGCACAGAGGGATCATTGAGGACGCTGACACGGTCTGCTACGTACTCCTTCACCATCTTCCAAAACTTTTCCCTCCTTGTGACACTAGGCTGCGCATCAGGGTGAGGGTGCTGGCGGGGTGTCATGAAGGTGTCCCACGCCTTGGAGAGTGTTGCCCTGCCTTTCTCGGAACTGCTGTGTGCTCCCCTTTTCTCCCCTTCTCGGTTGGCCAAGGTAGCACGTACTCTGCCGCCAGCGTTGTCAGATGGAAAATTTTGGAGCAATTTTTCAACAAGAACCTTCTGGTATTGCACCATTTTGCTTGTCCTCTCCACCGGAGGAATGAGAGATGAGAAATTCTCTTTGTAGCGGGGGTCCAGAAGGGTGAACACCCAGTAATCCGTGTTGTCTAAAATGCGTACAACGCGTGGGTCACGGGAAAGGCAGCCTAACATAAAGTCAGCCATGTGTGCCAGAGTACCAACAGTCAAGATTTCGCTGTCCTCACCAGGAGGCTGACTCTCAATATCCTCATCCTCTTCCTCCTCTTCTGCCCACCCACGCTGAAGAGATGGAACTAAAGTTCCATGGCTACCCTCTGTAGCGGAGGCAACCGTGTCTTCCTCCTCCTCCTCCTCCTCCTCCTCCGCCTCCTCCAATTGTCGCTGAGAAGACGAAGTGAGGGTGCTCTGGCTATCACCTTGTGTAAGCTCTTCCTCCCCCATTTCCACCTCTTCCACATGCAAAGCGTCGGTTTTAATTGTGAGCAGCGAGCGTTTCAGTAGACACAGAAGTGGGATGGTTACACTGATAATAGCGTTATCGCCGCTCACCATCTGTGTCGATTCCTCAAAATTGCGTAAAACCTCGCAGAGGTCTGACATCCATTCCCACTCCTCACTTCTGATTACAGGAAGTTGAACGGAGAGGCGACGACCGTGTAACAGCTGGTACTCCACTACTGCCCTCTGCTGCTCACAAAGCCGGGCCAACATGTGGAAGGTGGAGTTCCAGCGCGTGCTCACGTCACACAGCAGCCGGTGAGCTGGCAATTGTAAGCGCTGCTGCAGCTTCAACAGGCCGGCTGAAGCTGTTGATGACTTACGGAAATGTGCACACACGCGGCGCACCTTGGTCAAGAGATCATGCACATTGGGGTAGGTTTTTAGAAATCGCTGCACCACTAAATTAAATACATGCGCTAGGCATGGTACGTGTGTGAGCTTGCCGAGCTCCAAAGCCGCCACCAAGTTACGCCCATTATCACACACAACCATGCCTGCTTGCAGGTTGAGTGGCGAGAGCCACTGCTCGGTCTGGTGACTAATCCCCTGCAACAGCTCTGAGGCCGTGTGCTGTTTGTCCCCAAGGCAGATCAGCTTCAGCACGGCCTGTTGACGCTTCCCCACTGCAGTGCTACACTGCTTCCAGCTACTGGCTGATGGGGGAGTGGCGCTGTGTGTAGAGAATTCGGAGGTGGAAACGGAGGAGGAGGAGCCAATAACGTAGGTGCTGGTGGAAACCCTGATGGAGGTAGGGCCCGCAATCCTCGGCGTGGGTAGCACCCGTGCCATCCCAGGGTCCGAGTCGCTCCCAGCCTCCACGACATTCACCCAGTGTGCCGTCAGGGAAATGTAGCGTCCCTGGCCACAAGCACTTGTCCATGTGTCAGTCGTTAAGTGGACCTTCCCAGTAACTGCGTTGGTCAGGGCACGGGTGATGTTACGGGACACATGGTGGTGTAATGCGGGGATGGCACACCGGGAAAAGTAGTGGCGGCTGGGGACCGCGTACCGAGGGACAGCTGCTGCCATCAGGCTGCGGAAGGACTCAGTGTCCACAAGCCTAAATGGCAGCATTTCGATGGCCAGTAATTTTGAAAGGTGTGAGGTTAGTGCTATGGCCTGTGGGTGGGTGGCTGGGTACTTTCTCTTGCGCTCAAATGCCTGGGGTAACGACATTTGGACGCTGTGCTGGGACAGGGAAGTGGATGTGGTCGCTGATGGTGCTTCAGATGCTACAGGTGCAGGGCGGGAGGTATGCGGGCCTGCGCCTTCGACAGGCGATTGGCCGGCACCGAAAACAGGGGAAGAGGAGGCAGTGGTGTGGCCTGCAGACACAGGTGGGCGATCCAGGCGTTCCTCCCACTTACTACGGTGCTTGGATGCCATGTGTCGGATCATGCTGGTGGTGGTGAGGTTTCTAGTGTTCATGCCTCGGCTCATTCTGGTGTGGCACAGGTTGCAAACTACAATTCTTTTGTCGTCCGCACTTTCCTTAAAAAAACGCCATACCGCGGAACACCTACCCTTTGGCAAGGTAGATTTACGCAAGGGGGTGCTCCGTGGAACATTTGCGGGCCGGTTTGGTGCGGTCCGCCTTCTTTCTGTAGCCACACCACTGCCTCTTCCAGCCTGTTGCGGTGCTGCAGATGGCTCACCCTCAGGACTGCTGTCATCGCTCGGCTCTACGCCTTCCCAGGTGGGGTCAGTCACCTCATCGTCCACCAAGTCCTCCTCCACTTCCTCACTCTGATCATCCTCCTCAAGTCTTGATCCCACCACATACTCAGTCATTGACAACTGTATAACATTCTCCTCAACAAGGTCTTGAGACGGAAATAGTGGTTGATTTAATGGCAACTGTGTCTCATCATCATCATCATCATCATCCACTACTTCCTTTGACCTTAAATGCCGTTCACATCTGTCATCTTCTTGTGATTGGGTAGCCTCTAGAGGTTGTGAATCAGGGCACAAGATGTCATGTTCCTCTGCAAGCGTGCTTGGAGAGAGGGTCAAATGAAGGATTGGTGATGAGACGAGCTCCTCACTATATCCCAGTGTGGGATCACTTCTTTGACCAGACCGTGTATGGTGGGAGGAAGGATGATCAGAGTGAGGATTATGTTGACCAGACTCTTGGCTACTGAGAGTGGACTTGGTGGAAGACAGGGTGGTGCTTAACCGACTGGAAGCAGTATCAGCTGTCATCCAACCGACCACCTGTTCGCACTGGTCGGACCTCGAGAGTGATGTCCTGCGACGCCCTGTGAAATCAGACATGAAGCTAGGTATGGTGGATGTCTTTCTTTCTTGTGCTCTGGCACCAGGCACAGTTTCTCCGCGTCCTGACCCGCGCCCTGAACTTTCAGGATCACGTCCACTTCCCCGTCCCTTTTTACCCGCCTTCTTCATCTTACACAGAATATGTGACTTTAATATTTGAGTTTGAAAACTTAACAGTATTTCTTATTATTCTGCAACTCTGCAGAGTACACATAAAAAGGCTGCTAAACTGCGGTGAAACACACTGAATGGAATATGTGACTTTGATATTTTAGTTTGAAGACTTAACAGTATTTCTTCCTATTCTGCAACTCTGCACAGTACACAGAATAGGCTGTTAAACGGCGTTGAAACACACTGAATGGAATATGTGACTTTAATATTTGAGTTTGAAAACTTAACAGTATTTCTTATAATTCTGCAACTGTACAGAGTACACAGAATAGGCTGTTAAACGGCGTTGAAACACACTGAATGGAATATGTGACTTTAATATTTGAGTTTGAAAACTTAACAGTATTTCTTATTATTCTGCAACTGTACAGAGTACACAGAATAGGCTGTTAAACGGCGTTGAAACACACTGAATGGAATATGTGACTTTAATATTTGAGTTTGAAAACTTAACAGTATTTCTTATAATTCTGCAACTGTACAGAGTACACAGAATAGGCTGTTAAACGGCGTTGAAACACACTGAATGGAATATGTGACTTTAATATTTGAGTTTGAAAACTTAACAGTATTTCTTATAATTCTGCAACTGTACAGAGTACACAGAATAGGCTGTTAAACGGCGTTGAAACACACTGAATGGAATATGTGACTTTAATATTTGAGTTTGAAAACTTAACAGTATTTCTTATAATTCTGCAACTGTACAGAGTACACAGAATAGGCTGTTAAACGGCGTTGAAACACACTGAATGGAATATGTGACTTTAATATTTGAGTTTGAAAACTTAACAGTATTTCTTATAATTCTGCAACTGTACAGAGTACACAGAATAGGCTGTTAAACGGCGTTGAAACACACTGAATGGAATATGTGACTTTAATATTTGAGTTTGAAAACTTAACAGTATTTCTTATAATTCTGCAACTGTACAGAGTACACAGAATAGGCTGTTAAACGGCGTGGAAACACACTGAATGGAATATGTGACTTTAATATTTGAGTTTGAAAACTTAACAGTATTTCTTATAATTCTGCAACTGTACAGAGTACACAGAATAGGCTGTTAAACGGCGTTGAAACACACTGAATGGAATATGTGACTTTAATATTTGAGTTTGAAAACTTAACAGTATTTCTTATTATTCTGCAACTCTGCAGAGTACACAGAAAAGGCTGCTAAACTGCGGTGAAACACACTGAATGGAATATGTGACTTTGATATTTTAGTTTGAAGACTTAACAGTATTTCTTCCTATTCTGCAACTCTGCACAGTACACAGAATAGGCTGTTAAACGGCGTTGAAACACACTGAATGGAATATGTGACTTTAATATTTGAGTTTGAAAACTTAACAGTATTTCTTATAATTCTGCAACTGTACAGAGTACACAGAATAGGCTGTTAAACGGCGTTGAAACACACTGAATGGAATATGTGACTTTAATATTTGAGTTTGAAAACTTAACAGTATTTCTTATTATTCTGCAACTGTACAGAGTACACAGAATAGGCTGTTAAACGGCGTTGAAACACACTGAATGGAATATGTGACTTTAATATTTGAGTTTGAAAACTTAACAGTATTTCTTATAATTCTGCAACTGTACAGAGTACACAGAATAGGCTGTTAAACGGCGTTGAAACACACTGAATGGAATATGTGACTTTAATATTTGAGTTTGAAAACTTAACAGTATTTCTTATAATTCTGCAACTGTACAGAGTACACAGAATAGGCTGTTAAACGGCGTTGAAACACACTGAATGGAATATGTGACTTTAATATTTGAGTTTGAAAACTTAACAGTATTTCTTATTATTCTGCAACTCTGCAGAGTACACAGAAAAGGCTGCTAAACTGCGGTGAAACACACTGAATGGAATATGTGACTTTGATATTTTAGTTTGAAGACTTAACAGTATTTCTTCCTATTCTGCAACTCTGCACAGTACACAGAATAGGCTGTTAAACGGCGTTGAAACACACTGAATGGAATATGTGACTTTAATATTTGAGTTTGAAAACTTAACAGTATTTCTTATAATTCTGCAACTGTACAGAGTACACAGAATAGGCTGTTAAACGGCGTTGAAACACACTGAATGGAATATGTGACTTTAATATTTGAGTTTGAAAACTTAACAGTATTTCTTATTATTCTGCAACTGTACAGAGTACACAGAATAGGCTGTTAAACGGCGTTGAAACACACTGAATGGAATATGTGACTTTAATATTTGAGTTTGAAAACTTAATAGTATTTCTTATAATTCTGCAACTGTACAGAGTACACAGAATAGGCTGTTAAACGGCGTTGAAACACACTGAATGGAATATGTGACTTTAATATTTGAGTTTGAAAACTTAACAGTATTTCTTATAATTCTGCAACTGTACAGAGTACACAGAATAGGCTGTTAAACGGCGTTGAAACACACTGAATGGAATATGTGACTTTAATATTTGAGTTTGAAAACTTAACAGTATTTCTTATAATTCTGCAACTGTACAGAGTACACAGAATAGGCTGTTAAACGGCGTTGAAACACACTGAATGGAATATGTGACTTTAATATTTGAGTTTGAAAACTTAACAGTATTTCTTATTATTCTGCAACTCTGCAGAGTACACAGAAAAGGCTGCTAAACTGCGGTGAAACACACTGAATGGAATATGTGACTTTGATATTTTAGTTTGAAGACTTAACAGTATTTCTTCCTATTCTGCAACTCTGCACAGTACACAGAATGTGCTGCTACACTGCGGCGAAGCACACTGAATGGAATATGTGACTTTGATATTTTAGTTTGAAGACTTAACAGTATTTCTTCCTATTCTGCAACTCTGCACAGTACACAGAATGTGCTGCTACACTGCGGCGAAGCACACTGAATGGAATATGTGACTTTGATATTTTAGTTTGAAGACTTAACAGTATTTCTTCCTATTCTGCAACTCTGCACAGTACACAGAATGTGCTGCTACACTGCGGCGAAGCACACTGAATGGAATATGTGACTTTGATATTTTAGTTTGAAGACTTAACAGTATTTCTTCCTATTCTGCAACTCTGCACAGTACACAGAATGTGCTGCTACACTGCGGCGAAGCACACTGAATGGAATATGTGACTTTGATATTTTAGTTTGAAGACTTAACAGTATTTCTTCCTATTCTGCAACTCTGCACAGTACACAGAATGTGCTGCTAAACTGCGGCGAAGCACACTGAATGGAATATGTGACTTTGAAATTTTAGTTTGAAGACTTAACAGTATTTCTTCCTATTCTGCAACTCTGCACAGTACACAGAATGTGCTGCTAAACTGCGGCGAAGCACACTGAATGGAATATGTGACTTTGATATTTTAGTTTGAAGACTTAACAGTATTTCTTCCTATTCTGCAACTCTGCACAGTACTCAGAATGTGCTGCTAAACTGCGGCGACGCACACTGAATGGAATACGTGACTTTGATATTTTAGTTTGAAGACTTAACAGAATGTGCTCTAATCTGCAACTTTGCACACTAAACAGAATGTGCTCTAATCTGCAACTTTGCACACTAAACAGAATGTGCTCTAATCTGCAACTTTGCACACTAAACAGAATGTGCTCTAATCTGCAACTGTGCACACTAAACAGAATGTGCTCTAATCTGCAACTTTGCACACTAAACAGAATATATATATATATATTTTTTTTTTTTTTTTTGTTTTTTTCCCCCCACACCAAATAACCTGCTGCCCCCACACACAGTAGTCCTAAAAAGGACTTTTGGTTCTTTTTTTTTCACAATTTTTGTTTTTTTCCTCCCTACACTGCCTTTCCCTTCCTATCCTCAGCTCTCCCTGGCTCAGACTGAGCCGAACTCGATGGTCAGGTGCTATACAGCACCTGACCACGGGTTCTGGCCAGCCAATCAGTGTAATGCCAGCAGCCAACATGGCTGCTGGCATTACACCGATGTCAGAGCCTCCCTGCACGTTTATTGGCTGCGCAGCAGGCGCAAAACGTGCGGGGAGGAGACCCGAACATGGCGGGCGAGCACATGCGGTACTCGTACGAGTACCGCCATGTGCCGAGCAGAGCGATGCTCGAGCCGATCCGAGCATCGGCCGAGCATGCTCGCTCAACACTAATGGTAACCCCTACAGGGTAACCAGGGGTTCAATGAAACGAATACCTTGATGACTTACTTAGGAAAACTGTTGCATTTCTGGGGCAAACTAACTGCACCAATGGGAATATATGAACATACCTGAGAACATTTTGCTGTGGACTCCCCAGAGAGTGGAGTCCTGTGATGCTGCTGGGTGGGAAAAATGATGTGAATTGTGTAAAAATTGTGCATCAAGAGAGACAGATACTGGTGGAACTTTATGTTGGTCACTGGGAGATCTCAGGTGATAAATCATGTAAACAGAAACGTCTCCACTTAGAAAAAGCCCCCAACAACAAATACCAAATGAGATTTATTTCAGACACAAATTACCTAAGTTACATTGAGTAGTATAGGATCTGAATAGATTTTTTTAATGCAGTGGTTCTCAGCCTGTGGGTCAGGACCCCTTCGGGGGTCGAATGACGATTTGCCAGGGGTTGCCTAAAACCATCAGATATTTATATTTCGATTCATAACAGTAGCAAAATTACAGAGATGAAGGATCAATGAAAATAATTTTACTGTGAGGGGTCGCCACAACTTGGGAAATTTTATGAAAGGGTCGCGGCACTAGAAAGGTTGAGAACCACTGTTTTAATGTAATGTTTGCATTGTATCATATAAATATGGCCAAGGCCCATATAAAGGGCTTTCAAAAGACCTGTTCATTAACAGAACAGTACACAGGACAAGGGGCCACCCGTTTAGACTTGAGGAAAGGAGATTTAATCTACAACAGCGGAAGGGTTTCTTTACAGTAAGGACAATAAAGGTATGGAATGCACTTCCGGAGGAGGTGGCGCTATCAAATACATTAGATGCCTTTAAAAGGGGCCTGGATACTTATTTAAAAGAGCATAATATAGAGGGCTATGTACGTTAGTATTGGGATTAATATTTAGTTAGGGCTTGTTGATCCAGGGAGAAGTCTGATTGCCATTTGGAGTCGGATGCCTTCTTTTGGGTCAGCGATGGTAAACAGGAATAGGAAAAGGGTTGAACTGGATGGACGCAAGTCTTTTTTCAACCTAAATTACTATGTAACTATGTAACTATGTAAGTGATCTTGACAAAGGCTCCCCTGGGAGATGAAACATTGGTCTTTAATAATCACCGCCATCATTTCTTTGATATTTCAGCATTTATATGACACATCATATCCTTCTTTCTGACACATTTTTGCTCACCATAACCTACTTGATTGTTTTTTGCATGCTGCCTTTTACCAGATTTACTAACTTATCAATTAATAAGTCCCACACAAATTAGATTCAGTAGGCAAAACAGCTTTCTTTGAGTTGGTTGATTGCAAACGCATTTCTAACTCATGCCTTACTATAGAACCAATGTTCAAATAGGAAGCACAAACTAAGGTATATGGGATTGGAATCTAAAAGGTCACGCTGCACTGTGTACACTCATTTGCATGCTGTCACATGGAATTCTGGGATTTCAATGGAAATATTGTAAACTTTGGATTAATTTCTGTAGACAGGTTTTCTGATCTGTTTCAGACATAGTTATACACAGAAATGTATTATATATAGGTATTGTACTCTGTTAGGTATAGGGATTTTTGTAACTTTTTTCACTTACCATAATCTTTATCAATTGTCTGGCATTTTACCTTTTTGTAGATTTATTAGCATGAGTCTGTTTGCTTGCCCCCCCACTGATGAGACGCAGAAGGACAAAACAGCTGTTTCTGTGTAGGATGATTGGCTCATGCATTTCCACTGCATTGTGTGCTTGATGGAGTAAGCCAGCTGGAATCCAGATGCTACTAAAACTGAATTACAAGCACTGGGTCAAGAAGTGCTCACTTAAAGGAGCAGTAAACTTTTTTATGAAAACACATATTTTATAGAGCATTTCCTGCTGAATAAAACAAGGGTACTCCCATCACTGTCAGATGTTTTACTTAAAATTTATAGCAGTTCAAATAACCAGTAAGTGAATTTACTGCTTTTACTTCCTGATAGTTCTAACTGACAGGAAGTGACTCAGCAGATTCTATCACATTCTATGGAGAACTGTACGTCTCTGACTTTCCTGACTTTCCTCTCCATTCGAATCTAAAATCTAATTAGAATTTGACCACTAGAGGGCACTGCTAATGTAAAAAAACATAGGTTTAAACTGTAATAACTCTGGAAATATAAATCTCTCGGCAGTGGGAGTACCCTTATTTTACTCAATAGGAAATTCCCTACAATATATATTTTGTCATAAAAAAATTTACTGCTGCTTTAAGCATTTAGGGCATATTTTCCAAAGGCAATGGGTAAAGCATGGCACTAAGCCCTACAGGGATGCTATGTCCCCCTGTTGGATAGACCAATATTCTTCTGATATTTCTATGTTCCTTACTTTTACTTTATACCAGCATATTGACTTTCCATCTCATGACCTAGACTCCAATATTCTAGAACATGTGGGGGGAGATTCACTAAGTTATGATAAAGAGATGACTTCTCCATATCACTTCTCCAGTTACTATGTATTCTATGGAGCCTATGCACTATGATTTATTCAACTTTGATGATCTTAGAGAATAGGCTCCATAGCATAACATAGGAACTGGACAAGTGATAAACTGGCAGTCATCTCCACTTTATCACCATTTAGTGAATCTCCCCCATTGTCTCCGGTCCCTGTAGGCCCCCTGCACATTTTATATTTATAAACTCTGCTTCTGATCACTTATTGTGTTGTCATTTATTACCTATTTTTGACTTAGTTTCGCCATTAAATTATAATAAACAATACACTTACAAGTACCCTGTTGTGCTGTTTTTTTTTTCTTATGTTATGTTATGTGAGAGATCAACATTTTACTTATGAACTCCAAAGGAATATATGGATTGACTAGTTGAGTGTGCAGCACTACAGGAAAAGAGGTGAACTGAGTGATTGTATCTGCTTGTAGTGTTCGTGTCTACACTCCATCATTTCTCATCTTATCGATCTTCATCTCCATCATCCATCACACTCAATTGTGTACAACTGTGACCAAGCCAGAAGACTCTAATGAATGTATGATTGAACTGCCCGCTTCATTTATCCGGTGGGACTCTACACTGGAGACTAAGCTCCATTTTGACTGTCCTAGCATTGAGGTCTCCACTTGACACCATTAGGCTCTTTTAATTGAAGGCCTTTGTATTTTTTTTTTTCCTTTTTGTTTTTTTTCTTCCTTCATTCATCTCACCTTTGTCTGTTAGGTATATGAGAAGTGTTTTCTAAGTAATTTTCTGGTTTGCCTTGTTTTAGATTTATTATGTTTTTTTATTACATTGTATCCTTTTCCTGATGTATCATTTTTTTATGTGTTCCATGATACAACTGCTTCATTTTATGCTATACCTAGTGTATCACCAAATGATCACCACTAGGTTAGTTTGATATGGTCATGTTAGAATTCTCGAGTGGATTTACACATACATTAATACCCTTTATATGTTTTGTCTCTAAAATGAAGAATTATTAATTTAATGCATCCAGTAATTTCAGAAAACTGTTTACCCATCATCACCAGTACACCACTGTGGTAGTCCTTATAATAAACATGTACTTTTAACATATTTGTTAACCCTTTGAGTGCCAGGGGGTATGCAGAAAAGCACTGTGTTACATAACCCTCTGGCAATCAAAGGATTAATAGCTGGAGTTATCACGTGCACCCATTGCATGGTTCTTTTAGCTCAGTGGTTCTCAGCTCATGTCCTCAGGACCCACTAACAGGCCAGGATTTGATGATTTCCTTCTTAGAGCACAGGTGAGTTAATCAGTGTGAATGAGCCTCTGATCACATGATTTCCTTGTTAAAGCACAGGTGAGTTAATCAATGTGAATGAGCCTCTGATCACATGATTTCCTTGTTAGAGCACAGGTGAGTTAATCAATGTGAATGAGCCTCTGATCACCACACCTGTGCTCTAGCAGACAAATCCCTAAGTCCTGGCCTGTTAGTGGGTCCTGAGGACAGGAGCTGAGAACCACTGTTTTAGCTTAATTTGATATATCCATTAACCCCTTAAGGACTAGCGCGCTGGGGCGTGGCCGACACTTAAGACCCACGGAGCTTTTTTTTCTTATCGGAATCAGAGGTCTCCGAATGGTGTGCAGCCGCTTGGGGACCCCTGAATTCCATAACGTACATGTACGCCATGGGTCCTTTAGGCGTATTCACCCCATGACGTACATGTATGTCCTTGGTCTTTAAGGGGTTAAGTTGTACCATTTAGTGCAATATTGCTCCCTTTAGCTCTTGATCTAATCAACTGTGTGTGTGTGTATATTCATGGTGTTGTATTATAAGTAGCAGCTGTGAAAGCAATATGCATTGTTTCTATATAAATTAATCTATTCATTATCATCTAGGGTGAATCCAGTCCATTTGTTTTCAATGAATGCATAAATCTACCAGCACAGCTCCACTAGTTTTCACCTTCCATACGAGACACTGCATCCCACTACAGTAGATTGTATGTTTATTTTGTTTAAAAGTGGCACATTCACTCCACCATACTTAAAGGACTATTAACCCTTTATTTTGACTTAACATATTTTGCAAGTACATAATAAGTACAGTCTAATTTGCCGAGACTTTTTTCATCTTCCCCTGTTTTGTGTACACTTTAATGTCCCTGACAATGACCTGGATTTCTATCCAGAGAGCTTTCTGTAAGGGGATATAAAAGCAGGTCTTGTGATCCAATGTAAAACAAAACACAAATTCAATGTAAACAAGATGGCACAAAAAGCATTCAGTACTGCAGGGAGACTGTAACATTGTATTCAGTTCTGCTTTGATGGTCTATCAACAAGAAAACTCTTTTGAAATTTAGATCCAGGTAGCTCCCTGTCAGGAGCATAAAAGTTTAAAAAATATGTTAAGATTTAAAAAATACGCAATTTGACTGCACATTTCTTGTTCTTATACAATACACAATGTCAAAATAAAGTGATAGTAATACTTTTATAAAAGTATTTAGAATTTTGTAGGTATTCAAAAACTAAATTAATTCCACCCAGTCCTATCTCTCAAACCTCTGTGGTGTGAGAGATATAAGCTTTGAAAGTTCCAATTTCCCTCCCCTTATACATACGTCAGATTTCTGAGTTAGAGGAGATCCCAGTCCATAGACTGTCCTGCGGCTCTGCAGCAGTGCCGTGATCACGCTAGTTATGCAGAAATACTTCATTTGAACGGTCTACAATGTGTGCTTGCAAACCAGGCACACTTTGGCGGTTCAAATGAAGTATTTCTGCCTAACTAGTGTGACCATGGCACTTCTGAAGAGCCGCAGGATGGTCTGTTGAACGGGATCTCCTTCTCTAACTCGGAAATCTGACGTCAGTGCAAGGGGAGGGAAATGGGAACTTTCAAAGTTTATATCTCTCAAACCATAGAGGTTTGAGAGATAGGACCGGGTGGAATTAATTTAGTTTTTTAATACCTATAAAATTCTAAATACTTTTATAAAATTATTACTGTCACTTTAAGATGTTAATGCCAGAAAGTCCTCTAAGCATGCCCATGACGTGCACAGGAAAATGAAGTAAAGTTACACAATATCGTCTCTGCCTTGTTAATATATGACAATGAACAAGGTTCATTGGAAAGAACCGCCCCAAAATTCCCACTATACTCCTCTAGGAACAAGCAGGGTTAAGGGGAGATATTTGAGAATACATAGCTTAGTAAAATGATGTCACACATGAGCTGGCCTATAAAATCAATTACATTTTTTTTTCTTTAAAGGGATAGTAAGGTTAGCAATAAACTAGATCGCCGAGTCTTCTTGATAATAAATGTAACACCATGCATTATTTTTAGCTGCTTACTTTTGTGTAGTTCATAGATATTAAATGTAGAAGGATCGCCCACCCTCCCCTTTGGGCTAATTCCCACTGAATCTGCAGTCTGCTCTGGACAGATGCAGCGAACAGGGCCAGATTTGTCATAAGGCAGAGTAGGCATCTGCCTACAAGCGCACCCCACAGAGGGGCGCCTGTCATTGGAATCGATTTTTTTATTTATGTATATATTTTTTAAAAAGGCAAAACCCGCCGCCTGCCTGGTAACATCTGTGCTGAGAGACCTATAGCTGCTGAGCTCCTCCGGCTCTTTAGTAATGCAGAGCACTGGGAGATGACATCATCATGACATCATCTCCCAGCGCTCTGATTACTAAAGAGAAGATGGTGTGGGAGCTCCAGCAGCTACAGGTCTGTGCAGAAGCATAGATCTCTCCTGCCGCTGGACCACCAGGGAGGTAGGAAACGGGTACAGGGGCAAAGTGGGGGCAATGTGGAGCTGATGGGGGCAATGTCAGGGTAAGCTGGACCTGATTGGGGCAAGTTGGAGATGATTGGGGCAAGTACGAGGTGATGGGGGCAATATTGATACGATAGGGGCAAGTTGGAGCTGATGGGGGCCGGTTGGAGATTATGGGGGCAATGTGAGGGCAAGTTGGAGCTGATGGGGGCAAGTTGGAGCTGAAGGGGGCAGTGTGAGGGCAATATGAAGATGGGGGTTAATGTGGAGGTTAGGAATATTGTGGAGGTGTCCAGCAGAGATGGCCAGTGTGTGGGGGGCTTCAGATTTCTGTGCCTACAGGCTCCTGAGATGTAAATCTGGCCCTGGTAGCAAGGGACAAACTTCAGTAAGCAAAGGAAAATCCTGCCCTCCTTCGTCAAGGGGGTAGGATTTTCCTTATACTTACTTACTGAAGATTGTCCCACACTGCATCCTTCAGGTCCCGGAACCAGATTGCAGATTCAGTGGGCGATGGCCAGATGTGGCAAGGGGGAATCATGCTACATTTGATATCTTATGAACTACAGAAAACTAAGCAGCTAAAAATAGAGCATTGTGTTACATTTATTATAAAGAAGACTTGGTGATCTAGTTTATTTCAAACATTACTATACCTTTAAATAAGCATTGACACCTACAAATGAAATTGGTTGATATACCTTTAAATATTTTGTTTTTACAGCTATGTCTGCAAAATATATTTACGTTGATTAAGATATACCTAGGCATCAAATCCTGAATTTGTATTTTTAATGGATGTGTAGATTGCCCTATTCAAACATCATTTGGTTAATGTTTTTGTTGTTTCAATGAAATATGAGCTAAAGCAATTAATGCATTGGGATTAGTGCCCACTGCTCTTATAGTCAAAAGGTGGTACTGTATATCAGCCCCTTTGCAGACAACACAGCACTATCATTTCTGAAACACTTATCAATATTGTTGTGTTAATAGAGTCAGGGAACCCTGAAAAAGTCAACAATGGAAGCTCCAACGGAGTATATGTAATAGTAGGCTTCAGAAAACAAACAGAACATTGTACGGAGACTAGACTAAAGTATTAAGAATTTACGTGTAAATTATATATATAATAGCAGTTTGTTCTTAGATTTATGTGTTCCTTTACGTGCTCTAGAAGGCATGAAGATCTCTGGGGTTTTAAAAGCTCTGCTTGAGCAAAAGTGAGCCAGTTACGACTGTCCTACTGATTAACTCATCTGTGTTTAAAAGAGAACTATTCCTGTGGCAATAAGCTGCTCTTAATCAGTTTAACGGAAGACCTACACCGGTATGTGTCCTTCATACAGAATTCAGCTTTATCTACATGTTTTTTGCCTTAGAAATTTATTGCAGTCCATAGCTGGTGATTGTTATTTCATTAACTGGAAACCCTTACAATGTTCTAAAGAACCATGGACAGATTTTATCTACACGATTTCTTTTTTAGACTAATGAAGTTTATTTTCTATTGTGAGAAACTGTGAACGCTAGACAGGCAGAAATGGAACTCGGTAAATAAAATCTGACGCAGACGTTATTCAACAACATATAACAATCTCTGTGTGTATGTGTGTGTATATATATATATATATATATATATATATATATATATATATAAGCAGCAAGAGTTGGCAGTGGCACTCATATAACAAATACTAGTGAAAACAGTAAAAAGCGGTGCACGTCCCATATGGTATATATAAAAATGTACTCAGCCTAGACTGGAGCAAGCAAGACAACACTCAAGCGTTCAGTAGAAAGTGAAGATTTATTCCATACGAGTCTCTAAATCACCAAACGTTTTCGGTCCATGTAAGGACCTTCATCAGGGTGATTAAGGTCCTTACATGGACCGAAAATGTTGGGTGATTTAGAGACTCGTATGGAATAAATCTTAACTTTCTACTGAACGCTTGAGTGTTGTTTCGCTTGCTTTAGTCTAGGCTGAGTACATGTATATATATATATATATATATATATATATATATATATATATATATATACAGGGCTCAAAATTTTCACTTGCCACTAGCCAATGGCGAGTAAGAAAATTTAGCCCTGACGAGTAGAATTCAACCCTGGTGGATATGTTATGACTTGCAGTGGTGAGTAACTTTTCAGGTCTGGCTAGTAGCAAAGGACTTAAAATTATAAGCCCTGTATATATATATATATATATATATATATATATATATATATATATATATATATCAAAAAAATAAGCCACTGCCACTGCTCATGGGAGTCCATAATGCAGAAAGCAAAAAAATAAGCCAGCATTCACAGGACTTGTATAGTGATGAAAAATTTTACTGGAAAGTGTCAACATTTCAATGAGAATCTCACATTGTCATCAGGTCCTGAAAACGTGAGATTCACATTGAAACGTTGACACTTTCCAGTAAAAATGTTCACCATTATACAAGTCCTGTGAACACTGGCTTATTTTTTTCGCTTTGTGCATTATGGACGCCTATGAGCAGTAGCAGTGGTACCCAGGCCATTGCCGAATTCACAAAAGGGAGAAATAAATGCTCTGAGGAGAATTAACAGCCTGGTACCAAACCCTAGTCGCAATATATAAAAACTCAATATTCCAATAAAAAATAATCAATAGAAAAATCTAAATCCCAGTTACGTTTGCCTTGGAAAGCCTGTGTCCTTTGAAACAGCAGCCGTCTGCATACTAGGTGGTTTAGTGTGTTAGGTCCAGAGGACAACTGGTTGTTGGATCGTTACCATTTTATATGGAGACCTAAGTAATTGCCAATGGCGAGTGAAGATTTAGCCCTGGTGAGTAGAATTTCAGCCCTGGTGGGTATGTTATGGCTTGCAGTGGCGAGTAATTTTTCAGGTCTGGCTAGTAGCAAGGGACTTAAAATTTTAAGCCCTGCTTCTCAGTGTAGATATTGGGTACCTATACTTTCCTTACAAAGGAATTTTTACTAAAAGTAGAGAAAAAGGTGTGGTAAAGCTTCCTATCAAACTATATACCATAAAATCTCAGCTATAATATGCACCTGTGTATAATATGCAGGTGTATATTATACCAAAGATTATAGGGGAAAACAAAAGTGCCTATGTATCATACCTCCCAAGTGTCCCTCTTTAGGAGGGACAGTCCCTCTTTTAGACCCAAATCCCTCTGTCCCTCTTTCCCACCCTGATGTCCCTCTTATTAGGAAATCAGACACTCACATTATTGTTTGTTTAAACATCCGTATATGTGTTTATAAATTAGTCTGTGTAAATAAAATACTTTGGTCTTGTTATAAGTCATTTATTAGGTTATACAAGAAGCTGTCTACAGGTCATGAAATAGCTTAAAAATTCTCAGTAATGCCCCGCCCACCAGCCCCGTCCCCAACAACACTCCCTAAAACACAAGTGTCCCTCTTTGGCAATTTGAAACGTTGGGAGGTATGATGTATAATATGCACCCTTGTTTTCCCCTGCTACACACACAGAAAAATGCCAAGTTTCCCTTCTTCCCCCCCTCACCTATGGCCGTATCTTCCCCTCCGGAGTCCAAATTCCGCATCCTGACAGGATCTCAGCGGGCGGCATGCTTGCATAACTATGCACATTGGATCTATGATATTGCCTTGCAAGGACCTACCTTTGGCTGGGCAGAGTAGATCCTGACAGGGCCATGCTGGAAACGGGCGATGGATGTGGAATTTGGACTCCAGAGGGGGTGAGGCAGCCAGGGGTAAGCGGAAAGGGAGGGAAGAAGGGAAACTTGTTTGTTTTTTGTTTTTTTTTGTCAATAAAAAGTTCTTGTGTATAATACGCACCCCCACACTTCACATAAGTTGAAGAGGGCCAAAATTGTGTTTATTATACATGAGATTTCACGGTATATATGTATATATATATATATATATATATATATATATATATATATATAGATACACTATTTGAAGAGCCCATTACACAGACCACAGTGCCACTGCCAGCCGATCACGGGGCAGTCATGCGCAGAAGAGACTGCCCGCACCGCGGCTGATACAGAGCTGGATGCTCCTTCGGAGCTCCCCGCTCTGTATCAGCTGTGGTGCATGCAGTCTCTACTGTGCATGACTGCAGCACGAGCAGCAGTCTCTACTGAGCATGAATGGGGCATTACACATGTTTTAGCAAATTATTATATAGGACATAGTTTGCGAGTAAGATTTGTGCACCTTTTTCTCCACTTCTAGTAAAAATTCCGTAGTAAGGAATATATATGATGTGATCATTTTCCAGAAAAGAGAGAGAGAGAGATTATTTATCTGCAAGACTAATAGTCTGTAATACTTTTCTTATTACAAGCATATATATTAGTTACTTATACCCTGCTATTTATACTGGATTTACTAACGATATTTCGTAATCATACGTTTTATATTTCAGTATAATTTATGGTTCAGAGGCTGTTCCTCACCAAGTTTTATTCCTCCTACACAGCTGTTTCTGTTTCAGTTAATGATTGTTTTTCAACCTACATATTAAATTGATGATCATTAGCACCGGTTTGGTATAATTGTTTAATCATACATCTGACTATATGCCTACAAAATCCCTGATTTTCTGCAAGTGCACCCAGAAGAATTGATGCTGTTTTGAAGGTGAAGGATGGTGACACCAAATATTGATTTGATTCAGATTTTCCTTCTGTTCACTCACTATGCATTTTGTTAAAGGGATAGTAATGCTTGATTTTAATAAAGTTTAGTATTGTACATATTAAAAAAAAATATGAAATTATGTAAGTCCTGTCGCTGTATAGTTTAAGACTTATAAGCTTCTAAAGTTACCCCCTCCCGCACCTTTTATCCACGTCAGTGCTCTAGCTGACAGAATGAGATCCTGGTCACAGGACCCGACGGCTCTTCAGCAGAGCCGAAATAGCATTGTCTACAAAGAAATACTTCATTACAACGGTCTACAAAGCATGCCTGTAATATGTACATTATTAAATTTATTAAAATTAAGCATTACTATCCCTTTAATTAATAAATACAAACTATTAACATATTTTTTCACACCTGCTTAAAACTTTTGCACAGTACTGTACCTGTTTAAGTATATTTGAAACTCTCACCCATTTCTGTATTGTACTCGAAATATTCTAAGGTTTTGTGAGGCCATGCTACATATAGAAAATCAGGAACGTGTACTTAGAGTAGGGAATGACTGCCCTCTGAGACGTTATATGTGGAGGGAAGTACAACTTGTTACAGGATGTACATACATCCCATCACTTCACAAAACGTTGTACTCCCCTCTGGTTCTTAAAGGGATAGTAATACTTGAAAATAAGTTTATTTTATATTGTAGCCCTTTAAAAAACATGAAAAATGATATAAGTCTTATCTCCCAAACCTTTATGGTTTGGGAGATATTCAGAAGTAAAGTTTCCCCTGGAGTGACGTCATTGCTCCACCCTTCAGATTTGGAATCTGTCCCGGGACCGGCTGTGCCTCTCCAGAAGTGCTGAGATCACCATCTTTAAAAAGAATTTCTTAATTGGAATGGTCTACAAAGTGTGCTTTCAAGCCAGGCACACTTTCTAGACAGTTCCAATTAAGTAGTTCTTTTCAAAGATCGTGATCTCAGCACTGCTAAAGAGCTGCCGGTTGCTCTGTGGACCGATTTCCAAATCTGTCCACTAGATGGCAGACTTGGCTGAAACAGCCAGGAAAAGGTAACTTTATTTTACTTCTGAATATCTCCCAAACCATAAAGGTTTGGGAGATAAGACTTTTATCATTTTTCATGCTTTTTTAAGGGCTACAATATAAAATAAACTTATTTTCAAAGTTTACTATACCTTTAAGTTTGAAAATCTTCCAGCACTGGACATATTCGCCTCCATGGTCACAAAATCCAGAAATGATTGAAGACATTATCTCGAACAAAGGCACAATGGCAAAATTCCTAGTGACCTTTAAGTTTTTCTGGCCATAGTAACGTAAGTGAAAAATGATTATTAGGTGTGAGCTCTCTATTAAGAAACAAGATCATTGCAGGTAGTGTCATGCACGAGTTATTATGAAAACATTCAGTTAGTCAATAAATGTATTATCTTTTCACAAAGCCTCTAATAAAGCTTTTATGTAACTGATCGAATCCTTTTGTAAAAACATCCATTCATATTCAGTGCTAAATACCAGCATTTTTCTACAAGAATCCCCCAAGCTCTATATTTTTCATGACACGCATTTCTGTATTTTGAAGAATGCTTAACGTGGCCAATTATATTTGCAGGTTTTAATTATAAATTAGTTTTCAGGACTTCAGAAATGTCGTTATTAATGAAGAATATTTGCTGCTATTTATGTCTGTTTGCAAAGTAAAATGTTCAGTGTTTGATCAAAAGGATGAGCGGAAGTGGTTCTGAGATGGAATATGGAATTATATAAAGTGACGTCTACAGTTCAAGCTTTCATTTAACACTATGGGCAGTATGCAGGAACCTAAAGAGGAGTTATTCTGGAAAACTATACCATAGGGGGATAAACAAACATTCTTAATCCCTTAAAGGGATAGTAATACTTCGTTTTAACTTTATTTTATTTTGTAGGCATTAAAAAAACATGAAGAACGATATAAGTCATATATCTCAAAACTTTATGGTTTAAGAGATATTCACAAGCAAATTTTCCCCTCCCGCCCCTTTTACCTAGTGTAAGCCATCTCTTCTCAGATGTGGAATGCAGTCCATAGACCAGACAGATACCAGCGGGAGACAATCTTCTTCCTATGAGAACAATGAAAGCCCTGGCCCCCTTGACAAGTTTTTCAGTTTTTTCCCTTATCTTAATTGAAGATTGTCCCTCTCTGCAGTCTACCTGGGCAGCTTCCTTCTGCTTTGGCTGAGGAGTGTTACATTAGTAAAAGGGGCGGGAGGGGGACACTTTGCCATTGAATTACTCCTGAACTATAACTCTGACCGAACTGAAATAACACTCTCCAAAGTTCAAATACTATGATGATTAATTTGAGCTGCTTTTATTATGAAACATTACTATCCCTTTAAGGACCAGTGGTCCAGGGAAGTTTCCTTTCCTTAAGGACTGCTTTGGTCCTTTTCGATGCTCCGGTACATGCGACCTATTACTTGTAGCAATGTGCCAAGATGGAGTCTGAGAGAGACCGATTCAGTCTTGGAGTGGTCAGTTTCAGACCCCGTTTATACTTACAGTTATCCAGCAGGATTGCATGGAATCATATTTGTACATACCCCTCCAATGAGGATGATGTACCAAAGCAGTGATTCTTCTCAGTCTCAGTTCTCTGGGTAAACCAGCAGGTCTGGCTTTATGGATCTCTCTATTTAAGTACAGGCAGATCAATTAGAATTACTGAGCCATTGATAACCCACCTGTGAACAAGCAGGGGTGTCCTGAAAACCTGCTCTGTTGGTGTTCCTCAAGAACTAATGTTAAGGAACACTATACAAGAAAATGTAGCAAAACAAGAAACGGGAAAGGGAAAAAACAACTGGCGCCCCTGTGCAGGATCAAATGATGCTCAACTGGCCATCACCAACTCCCTAGGTGTATATTTACAAAACTGATGGCTGGATAGTGGCATATGCCAATCCCAGCAAACAGACAACTGGAGATGATAACTGCCCCCAGACACAGTATCAATGGTGGTATTCCACGGAATATATGGGCTGCTCTCTAATAACACACTTGGCTCAAAGATCCATATGTGACATAAAAATTAAAAAAGAAGAAAGAAAGTGCCCTATAGTGTAGTATGATCACTATATAGTAGCAATAAAATATTACACTCACATTTATCGGTGGTCAGGAAACTGATATTGGCTGATCTGACGCATTTCGCAGCACCCCTGCTGCTTTCTCAAAGCCAAAACGAAGGAAAAGAGTTAAGTGTTTGACGGCTGTTTTTTCCTTTGTTTGGCTTTGTTTTGTTTTGAGAAAGCAGAAGGGGTGCTGCGAAACACGTTAGCGTGTAAACCATCTCTTATATTGTTCTTATCCAATTCTGAATAAATGTTATACTTTTTGGAGACAGCCGTCACATCGTTTGCTTGTTGATTCATTTGATGTTGAAGTTCAGCTGATTGTCAGTCCTCCGAGTGGAGACGGAGATTATCTCTCCACAAGCATGAATGTCAGATCAGCTGATATCAGTTTTCTGACCACCGATAAATGTGAGTGCAATAATTTATTGTTACTATATATTGTTATAGTAATCATACTACACTATAGGGTGCTTTTTTCCTTCTTTGTTTTATTTTTATGTCACACATGGAACTATACAAGAAAAGTGGAGCAATTTTGGAGAAGGCCAACCATACCACACGGAACAAATAATTCTAAACTTCCAACTGTTTAAATGGATAAAGGAGACCTTTCTAGCTTTCAAGGGGTTAAACCCTACTTGAATTAATGGAAATAGTTCTTTGTTCCTTAACCCCTTCAGTGCCAGATAAGTATCCCATGCATTGCCTTGCAATGCTTTGGATACCACTCTGGTACTCAAAAGGCTAAAGGGATAGTAACGTTGTAACACTGCTCACCTCAGAGCAGCAAGACTGTCTGGATGGATCATAGAGAGGGACAATCTTCAGTGAGCATCAGGAAGAACCTGCCAAGGGGGGTAGGGTTTTCTTTATGTTCACAGTAAGAAGATTGTCCCTTGCTGTGATCTGTCCGGTCCCAGAACCAGATTCCACATCTGAGGGAAGGTGGCTTACGCTAGGTAAAAGGGACGGGAGGGGATACTTTATCATTCAATTACTCTTGAACTACAACTCTCACAGTACTGAAATAACACTCTCCACGGCCCATATACTATGAAAATTAATTGGAACTGCTGTTTTTATTAAACACTACTATCACTTTAAGTTGCAATTGGTTTGCTATATAATTGATTCAGTTTTACTTAGTACATCATCTGCAGAATAGCAAATAATCAGGCAACACAACTAGCTCTTTACAGACTGAGATAGGCAGTTTCCAGACTATACACTCTTACATTTATTTGGACCTGGGTAAAAGGTCATATCATTTGTTTTAACACAGAATCAGTAGAATTTAATTACTGTACAGGAGGAGTGCATGTTGTATTGCTCTTTTGCTTTTCCATTTATTGTTTACCAGTCTGATTTGGATGTGATCTGCAAGCATGTACAATTTAATTGGTTTCTTAGCTGTCCACAAAAATGCTGCTCTTGCTTTTACTATAGGGAACTGTTAGATCTTTATTTTGCAGGCAAGTACTTTCGAATCAAGTGTCTGCTTTGCCATCTCAATATGAATGTATTTGTCTCTATACCCAGAGTCATACAAATGTAGATAAATCTAAGTACATGTTTATCATATAATACCATTTAGAGTCCCTGCTATTTGTCAGCGAGATGACTGCACAACACAGAACACTACAAAACTAAACAGAGGAAGCTACTCATCAGACAGAAGTACACAGTAGTTAACAGAATGAGCCCCAGGCAGAGACATCATTGGCATCTATTTTTACATGAACATCTACGCATTAATCTTTGTGTCTATTTGTTGCAGCATTTCTAAATTTGAATACATACATAATGACAAGTGAATTATCCTTCTATTAGACGGCCGCTACAGTAATACAATACCTATTTTATTAATAAATTATTTGTAAATGGAAACCATCAAGATATACCACGGGTAGTCAACCTTTGCCTCTCCAGCTGTTAAGGATAACAAGAATTGTTCCCTCTAAGGTGAGCACAGGTGGGCGAACCAGCATGAAAATAGTTAAATAGAATTGTTCGTGCAGGGGTGCGCTGGAAAAACAGATTCACTATGCAGTCCTGTCCAGTTTTCATTATAATTTTAACTACTTCACGTCCAATCTGCTCACTGGTGATAACTTTAGAGGGAACGCTGACTACAAGTCATAAAATTTTACAACCAGCCAATCACTGATAGGGGATGATGGGAGTCACCATTGACAACAGCTGGAGAGCCAAAGGTTGCCTAGCTGTACTTATTCAATGGGCCAAGCACAAAGAAAAAGAGGCGAAAATTTGTGGTAAAACAACTGCACCAAAGAGGAGTACTGTAAAATCTCATGTTTAATACGCACCTGTGTATAATACACAGGTGTATATTATGCCCAAGATTTTAGGGGAAAACAAGAGTCCCTATGTATAATACGCACCCTTGTTTTCCTCTCTTACGAAAAGAAAATTCAGCCTTCCAGATCCCTTCCCTTTCTCCCCCGGAGCTATCCGCTGCCAAAATACCATTTACTTACATCAAAATTCAAGTTCTCACATTTTCCCCATTAGCAGGCAACATATAACAGATGTCAATATTCCCCTGCGGGCGGCTTGCTTCCATTCGCCGCCCGCTTCCTTCCGGCTATGGTATTGCCCTGTGAGGACCTTCAGATCCTCAGAGCAGGGCTTAAAATTTGGAGTCCTTTGCTACCAGCCAGACCTCAAAAGTTACTCTCCACTGCAAGCCATGACATACCCACCAGGGCTGAATTTCTACTCGCCAGGGCTAAATCTTCACTCTCCATTGGCTAGTAGTGAGTGGAAATTTTGAGCCCTGCTCACAGGGCATTACCATTGGCTGGAGCCGGTAGGTCCTGAAGGAAGCGGGCGGGGAATGGAAGTATGCCGCCCCCAGGGACTATTGACATCTGTTATATGTTGCCTGCTAATGGGGAAAATGCGGAGACTTGAACTTTGAAGTAAGTAAATGGTATTTTAGCAGCAGATAGCACCAGAAGAGGGAGGGAAGGGATCTGGCAGGCTTAATTTTTGTTCTTGTAAAAAACTCTCAGGTATAATAAGCACCCCCCACTTCACATTAGGTGAAGTGGGGTAAAATTGTGTGTATTATACCCGAGATTTTATGGTAATAAAAATTCTCCAAATTTCCATTTACTTAAATTGTACTTTTAACATCTGGAATGCTAGAGAGGTCCCCAATGCATTGCTTTGCCCCATTTAATCCTATTACCCCTCAAAGGGTTAAATCAATAGGAATGTGTGGGATCTTCATATCACTCCTATGGTGCAGTTTGGTTGCCAAAGAATTGCTCCTCTTCATCTTAGGACATCATCTTCCGAATGTTCTATCAAGATAAAAGGGCTGCCTCTGATTGGCTGAAATCAGATTGTGTTTTGATACTCTGAGTCCCAAGGCTCTGCAAATGATGAAAGTTAGACAACATGCCAATCCTTATCAGCACTTTCATAAAATATTTGCTAAGTGTATTCATGCAAACCTTTCCACCTCAAGAACCAGCAGTTGGAAACCTGTTTCTAAATTCAGGAGGGTGGCTGTTAGAGATAAGGCGTTCAGACGGTTGTCTGGAAGAAGACAGAGTCATCGTTGCATTGCTTTTCTTAGAACATAAACAAGTCTTCTCTATGCATTGTTCCTAGTTCTACAACACTGTAGAATATGGCTGCACGTAATACATATTAGGGAGAATGTATGACTTTGTTTGCTTGGATATTATTCTCTAAATCTTGTGGCTGCACTTCAATACGTGGTCTGCAGGCCTATTTCACCCTTTAAGGTGGATGTCTGTGCTCTAGACCACTCTGGCACTTAAAGGGTCAATGTGGCTATTGGGTCTAGTTGGCTGTCTACCAAAAGCAGAGCTGAGAAAATATAATTTTCATCTGCAGAAAACATATAATACAGTTTACCACAAAGCACAACACTGATACATTGTATACCATAACCAGACAGCAGAGAGTCAGCATCAATACATTGTGCAAGTGTGTGAACCAGAATACAAGAATTAGTCATATATTACTCCTCCCATGGATCCAGAAACAGGACATGTGATATGTGTGCGTGTGTGTGATATAGAGGCGATAAAGAGGAGATCTGTTCTACTGTGGTATCATTTCTCATTTCTCCAGTTCTTATGTTATACAATGGGTCCTATGCACTAAGATCTGTTCAATTTGATGGGGGTTATGCAATAAGGTGTGATAAAGAGGTGATGAGGGAGGATGACTTCTCCATTGATATCACTTCTTCAGTTCCCATGCTAGTCTATAGATCCTATGCACTAAGATCTGTTCAGTTTGATATTTCTTAGTGCATAGGCTCCATAGACTAACATAGGAACTGGAGAACTGGGGGTTATGCACTAAGGCATGATAAAGAGGTGATAAAGTGGAGATGACTTCTCCAGTGATATCACTTCTCCAATTCCTATGTTATTTTGTGGAGCCAATATACTTAGCTTTATCAGACGTTTGTGATCTTAGTACATATGCTCTGTAGAATAACATAGGAACAGGATAAGTGATATCACTGGACTAGTCTTATCCACTTTATCACCTCTTTATTGCTCCTTAGTGTATGACTCCTGAAGCATCTCTGCAGCAAACAAACATTCCAAACATCCCCACTGATTAAAATTGGTCTTGTAATCCCTTTAATACGAGGAGGTCTGTAACTCATTTAAGGGGTTAAAAGCCCCATTTAAATCAGTTGATTTCAATCAGAATTGCTCCAGTCCATTGTACATCAGATAGATAGATAGATAGATAGATAGATAGATAGATAGATAGATAGGCAAACAGGCCTGGGAACTCTCCGGATTTGCCCCAGAGACTCTGGTTATGACAGTACATTACAGGGTCTCCGGGGACAATGGCTGATTCTCTGGATGTGGGGAATTTCCTCTAAAACTCTGCCCACTTCTTCTCCTTCCCCACCCTGTTCCTCCCACTTCTCCTCCTTTTCCAACCTAGATCCTCCCACTTCCCACTCCCTTTTGTGATGCACCAGATAAGCCCTGCCCTCACTCAAGAGTAAGCCCAGCCCCTTTTTTGCTGTGATTCCCGTTAATTACATCCCCAGCAGCACCAGATGAGCCCACAGAAGAGAAAGTTGGCAGGTATGTAGATAGATAGATAGATAGATAGATAGATAGATAGATAGATAGATAGATAGACATAGATAGATAGATAGATAGATAGATAGATAGATAGACAGACAGACAGATAGAGATAGATTAAGCTGCAGCCGTTGTCATTCTTCTAAACGATGAAGGCCTCCACAACAAACCATGCTGAGGGGAGGGACCGTAATCTGCCATGCTGGTTCAGTGCAGGTTGGTAGACAGTTTGTACTGCTGGGGACGAAAACCTTCACCCTGAGGTTTAAGCAGATTCTACAGCTGTTGCATACTATCACACCGGGTCATGTATGTGTATAAGGATGAAGGATGGATGGATGGATGGATAGACAGACAGACAGACGCTGGGACAAACCAGCTGAACTATAGGAGAGAACTAAAAATTCCTGTTGATTTAAATGTTTATTTTAACCATTTCAGTGATAGAGAGGAGACCTCTTTAGCATTCATGGGGATACCATTCATTAGTTAAATCAATGGAAATGTTGATATTTTTATTTTACTCTTGTGGCTCACATGGTTTGCTCCAGAATCCCTTTACTTCCTTTGAACATACATTCCGTGATGTAAAACTGGATAAGATTGATAATGAGTCTACATTTCACTCTATGGGAAAGCAATTAGGAAAGCAAGTTAGACAACAGGGATGAACAATTTGCTGTGTATAAGTTTGGGAGCTGAGATCAGTCTATAAAGAATGTAAATAAAAGTTGAAATGCTTGTTAATGTAACTTTGACAGATTTTTTAGGTACGGGGGCTGAACTACCACTGAGGTAGCAGGTGGAAACACCCAGACAACTTTAACATTTTAAATACCAAAGACACATGTAACTCAGCATTCTCATTGTGTTTTATACTCCCTCTAGCACTCAAAGTAAGCTGACCAGACCTCACCTTTAACCGGGGACACATAGGAAACAGGCATATTTCAGGAGTGTACCAAAATCAATGCAGCCCTGTAGCATGCATTTTTCATATGTGTCCCCGGTTAAAGGTGAGGTCTGGTCACCCTAACTCAAAGGGTTAAGGGCCTATGGAATACTGAAGATAGAAAATGGATTGGGTTTTCCAGCAGTTTGCAGTAAACGGGGGGAGGGGGGCATCAATTATTTTGTACCAGGCCCCTCATTTCCTAGATCTGCCAGTGACTAAATAGCATTATTTTATGCAGATTTCCTACAAGATGGCTTCAGGTTAGTCTCTTGAGATAATCACTAGGTATCCGAACAAGGTCAGATGGATACTGCGAAATATCAATGTTCATTGAGTCTCCCAAATGTGCAGTAAATCTTTGTTTGAACAGGTTTCACTTCATGTCTTCCAATACAATAAAAAACACAGAGGGTATTTTTTAAAGGTACAATCATTCAACCCAACCTTTAAAGGGACCTTATCACCTAAAAATAACTTTAGTGGTTTTGAAAGAAATTCCAAATGCACGTATATCCTGTATTAGCCATTTTTTTTATAGAAAATTAATTTTTGAGTTATGTAGATTTGCAGTTTATACTAATTAACCCTTTGAGTACCAGAGGGGTATCCAACGCATTGCTTTGCAATGCGTTGTATACCCCTCTGGCATTCAAAGGGTTAAGACATACCGTGTAGGCATTTTTTGTCTTGGCTCTAAATTACCTAGCCCACAAAATGACTCTGCTCACCAATGCATTGGCACCTCCCCTAGCACTGAAAGGGTTAAACATTTGAAAGCAGGAGTGGTGTCAATGAGAAATGGAGCTATTGAAGGGCTTCAGTGTTCGACAATTAACCCTTTGTGTGTCAGAAAGAGCAATGCACTGTAAACCTCTCTAGATTCAATATAGACAAGTGTAATGTGATGCATTTTGGGTATAATAATAAAAATGCAACATATAGTTTAAATGGTGCTTCTTTGGGTAAATCTACTAATGAAAAGGATTTGGGAGTAATGGTAGACAGTAGACTTAGCAGTAGTGCGCAGTGCCATCTGGCAGCTGCAAAGGCCAATAAGATATTGGCATGTATTGCAAGGGGTATTGACTCAAGGGAGGAAGATATTATTATGCCTCTTTACAGGTCCATGGTAAGACCCCCCTAGTATATGCTATTCAATTCTGGGCGCCCTTTCTGAAAAAGGACATTATGGAACTAGAGAAAGTGCAGAGGAGGGCTACAAAACTAGTAAGGGGAATGGAAAGTTTTAGTTATGAAGAAAGGCTAGAAGAGTTAAACTTGTACACATTAGAGAAACGGCGTCTTAGAGGGGATATGATAACACTATATAAATATGTTCAGGGCCCATACAAATGGCTCTCAAAGACCTGTTCATTAACAGAACAGTACAAAGGACAAGGAGTCACCCACTTAGACTTGAGGAAAGGAGATTTCATCTACAACAGTGGAAGGGATTCTTTACAGTAAGGACAATAAAGGTATGGAATTCACTGCCTGAGGAGGTGGTGACATAGAACACATTAGATGCCTTTAAAAGGGGCCTGCATACGTTTTAAAAGAGCAGAACAGAGGGCTATGTACATTAGTATTGGGATTAATATTTAGTTAGTGCTTGTTGATCCAAGGAGAAATCTGATTCCCATTTGGAATCAAGAAGGAATTTTTCCCCCATTCAAAGCAGAATTTGAAATTGCTGTATTGAGGGGTTTTCTTGCCTTCTTTTGGATCAACACGGGTAAATAGGAATAGGAAAAGGGTTGAACTTGATGGATGTAAGTCTTTTTTCAACCTAAATTACTATATAACTATGTAAGCTTAGAGATAAAGATGAGTTAAATTTACATGGTTACTTGCATCTAAAACCAGAAGGCAGTAAAGTAAGATTGGATACACGTATCCGATTTTCTACAAAGTATACAAGATGTTACTGTTTTTAACATAGTTGTATAATGTAGACAGATGTTTTATTACTTCAGCGCTCCTCTGAGCAATTCTTCGAGAACTGCTGAGAGACTGGGTTTAAAAGTGCAGTAAACTTTTTTTAATGAAAACCTGAATTTTATAGAGCTTTTCAAACCAAGGATATTCCCACTGCTGTCAGTTGTTTTATTCAAAAGTTATAACAGTTCAAAGAATCAGGAAGTGAATTACAGTGTGATTACTTCCTGAAAATTCAAACTGACAGCATGACTCAGCCATTTCTATTACATTTTATGGAGAGCTGTTTGTAACCGAATAACTAAATGGAATTTGACCACTAGAGGGCATTACTAATGTAAAAAAAGCATGTGTTTAAACTTTAATAACTCTGGAAATATGCATCTCTCAGTCTCAACACTTATTTTACTCAACAGGGAGATCCCTACAATATACATTTCTTCAAGAATATTGTTGCTTGGACCCAAGAGAGAAAATAAAAAAGTAATGTGTTACTCTGATTGACATCTAATTCCTTCACCTGTGTTTAGTTCTATGATAGACAACAAGAGGAGCTCCAGCTGCAGCCAAACTCACATCATTCCCCATCAGTAGATTGCAGGTGGAGAATGATAGTAGATGTAGTCTGTCAGCAGTTGGAGAGTCCCCATTTTGCCCACCACTGCCTACATTACATTCTGACCCACTGTGTGTTCCTTGAGAGCTAAGGTATGTAGAGAAAACAGAGGAAATATAATATGACAACAATGATCTATGAATTAAGCCTTCATGAAGAATCTATATATCCCTCTGTACACTCTGCAACAGTGAATCTCAACCCGTGCCTTCAGTGTCCATTTACAGGTCAGAATTTGAGGATTTCCTTGTCAGAGCACAAGTGAGTTAAAGTGGAACTACCACCCGACACAATCTTTACCTTCACTAAGTCCCCATCTGGCGAGTAGCTGCTTAGTAGCGCTAGTCGCCAGAATAATTACCTTATTTAATAGATTTCTGCTCTCTTCCATGGGCGACAGGCAGGATGGAGCGCAAACATCTTGCCATTGTGACGTCCACGTGCCTGCGCTGTCAGTCCCAGCCGGGTCTAGTAGGCATTGCTAGGAGCCATTTGGATCTGGCTGGGACTGACAGTGCAGGCACGCGGACGTCACAATGGCAAGATGTCCGCGCTCCATCCTGCCTGTCAGCTGGGGAAGAGAGCAGCAATCTATTAAATAAGGTAATTACTCTGGCGACTAGCGCTGCTAAGCAGCTACTCGCCAGATGGGGACTTAATGAAGGTAAAGATTGTGTCGGGTGGTAATTCCGCTTTAATAAAATTGTCCGAGTCTCTGATGACTATTCACAATATCTGGCCTATAAATGGGCCCTGAAAGCACAGGCTGGGAACCACTGCTCTACAACTAATATGACCTGGCTAGATACCCAAGGTTTAGTGACATTCAAGAAATGGAGGACTCTATGTTCAAAAAATGTGGACTAATTCTGGGACAAATCAAATGTACCATAATACTCCCCATTCATTGAAATGGAGCTTTTAACCTCTCAAATCTTTTGCAATGAGTTGAAGACCTGTCATTCAAAGAGTTAAAATCTCAGTTTCAGTATATGGGTGCTTGGGGGATTTGTATTACTCCCTTATGGTGCAGTTAGCTCACCAAAATGGCTTTAAAGGAGCAGTAAACTTTTTTTTATGAAAACACGTATTTTATAGAGCATTTCCTGCTGAATAAAACAAGGTCACTCCCATCGATGTCAGATGTTTTATTCAAAATGTGTAGCAGTTTAAATAATCAGGAAGTGAATTTACTGTGTTTACTTCCTGGTAGTTCTAACTGACAGAAAGTGACAGGCAGTTTCTATCACATTCTATGGAGAACTGTATGTCGCTGACTTTTCTGACTTTCCTCTCCATTAGAATCTAACAGGAAAACTAATTAGAATTTGACCACTAGAGGGCACTGTTAATGTAAAAAATAAAAACATGGGTTTAAACTGTAATAACTCTGGAAATATAAATCTCCCCGCAGTGGGAGTACCCTTATTTTACTCAATAGGAAAATCCCTATAATATATATTTTTTTAAAAAAAGTTTACAGCTCCTTTAATTTATTTGGAACACAGAGCCCGTAGAACGATTGCTTATAGGCCAAATGAAGATTAACCCTTTCAGTGTATTAAATCCACCGTGTGGCTAAAAGTCTGAAGGTTCTTTAGAAAACTACTGTATGTGGATAGTACTAGTAAATCAGCTCTAACAGAAACGTAAACATAGAAACAGAATTTAATGGTGGATAAGATAAACTGACCCACTGAATCTGTAATCTCATCATTAAAAAGCACAAATATATGTTATTATTAGAATAACCATATATCTATCCCAAAAGGTCTTCATTTCATTGAAGGTTTTAGCCTCTACAACTCCTGCTTGGAGGCTACACAGATATCTAATGATTTTCATTGCACTTGTGGGAACTAAAAAGAGTCCAAGGCAAATCCTGATAAAATACAATTGTCCAGTAACATGTTGCTTTCTCTTGGTTTTCTAAAAGAAATACAACACTCATGGGTATAACAAAACTCTTATTGATGTTGCATTACTGTTTCTTCCTGCTCACAGTGGGTACTGATATATCTCTGTAGTAAATGCAATGCTTGCAGACCACTTGCCACTTCAAAAGTAGCATAGCAAAGGCTTTTGTTACACATTTGCTTTATATAAGTGTCTACAACAGAGTCAAAATGATATCTTCCTGACATTCCATTCTGATCAGAAACACCCAGATGAAGGCCTTGTGAATTATATCTTTCTGACACTCCATTTAGATCAGAAACATCCAAATAAAGGCCGTGTGACCATTTTTGGCTCCTGTACATGGCCAATCCATCCCGGGAAGCAATTTTAATTAAGTGAGGGTTGCAGCAAAAGGTAATGATTCTTACCTGTGGCTTAGCAATGAGACAGACATTTAACGATCATTATTTAAAGTGGAACTTTCAAGTACATATAATTGACCCCCAATTAATTGTTAGTATACTAGTAATCATGGAAATAGTGTTATAACATTTACGAAGTGCCGGCATTATTTGCAATCATAATTTCATTTGGGACTCACATGAACAAGACAGCGCAAACATCTTGGTAAAGTCGAATCTGTGCACCTGTGCTGTCTGTCCCTGCCTGAACCGTACAGTACAATGAAATACCCCCTCTGGCAAATAACCTATCAGTGAGAAGACAGGGACAGACAGCACAGGCGCACTGATCCCACTTCGCCAGGGCCGGATTTGTAATTAGGCAGAATAGGCATCTGCCTACAGGCGCACCCCACAGAGGGATGCCTGTCATTTGGATCCCCCACTTGGTGCCCGCGGCCCACAACAACATGGTGAGGTCTCAGTCTTTGCCTTCTTCGGCACAGACCTGTAGCTGCTGTGAGCTCCCTCGTCGGCTCCTTAGCAATACAGTGCGCTGGGAGATGACATCATCTCCCAGTGCTCTGCATTACTGACAGGAAGACCGCGCGGGAGCTCCAGCAGTTGCAGCTCTGTGCAGAAGGAGGAGGCACAGACAGACCTCTCCTCTCCAGGATAGGAAACGGACACGGGGGGCAATATGGAGATGATGGGGGCACCCTGAGGGGCAATATGGAGATGATGGGGGCTAGTTGGAGATGATCGGGGGCAAGTTGGAGCTGATGAGGGCAATGTGGAGATGATGGGGGCAATGTGAGGGCAATATGGAGCTGATGGGGGGCAATGTGGAGATTAGGAGCATTGTGGAGTTGGCAAATTGGGGGGGGGCACTTCAGATTTCTGAGCCTACAGGCTCCTGTGATGTAAATCGAGCCCTGCAATTCACCAAGATGTCTGCGCTGTCGTGTTGATGTGAGTCTCATACGACCTTATGATTGCCAATAATCCCGGCACTTAAAGGGATAGTAAAACTTAAAACGTAAAAATAAATATGTTGTACGGGTTATCCCCCTGAGTAAAACAAGGGCACTACCACTACTGTAAGGTGTTTTATTCAAGAGGTATTACAACTCAAACATAAATTTTTTAGATGCAGTATCACAGTGTCCTGAAATTATACAGGGGCGCTGTTGCTACACTATCCTATGGAGATTTAAGGTCAACTGACCAGATCTGTCCATAGTATGGTGTAGCAACAGCATCACTGTACAATGTCAGGCCACTGCGATACTTCACCTAAAACAATTCAAGTTTAAGCGTTAATAACTTTTGAATACAACACCTTTCAGCGGAGTGAGTAGCCTTGTTTTACTCAGGGGGATAAACCCTGCAACATATATTTTTTTTACATTTTAAGTATTACTATCCTTTTAATAAGAGTTATAACACTATTTCCGTGATTACCAGTATACTAACAATTAATTGGGGGTCAATTATACATGTACTAGTTTAAAAGCCCATGTACACGGGTCAAAGTGCCACCCAGCAGCCTCGGCTGGTGCCCAGAGCCTCTCTGCTCACTGACAGCGCTGCAGTCATGCGCAGTACAGAGTGCCCAAATGCGCCACAGCTGATATGGAGCGGGGAACTCCGAATTCGGACCATAGTCCTCTTTGCTCACCTTCCTGGGACCAAGCGGGTGCACAGAGAGGACTCTGGTCCAAATTCAGAGTGCCCCGCTCCGTATCAGCCACACCGCGTTTGGGCACTCTGTATTGCGCATGACTGCAGCGGGGTCAATCTCTACTGCGCAAGACTGCAGAGCTCACAATCTCTACTGCACATGACGGCTTCTGACAAACATCCTAGAGAATTATTATATAGGATGTGACAGTTCCACTTTAAGTTTATGTAGTAAAATGCAAGGTAGTCTGTTAGCCTAGGTTAGGATTCCATACAGTAGTCCATATAAGAGCTCATTTGCGACCATGAGAATGTTTGTCTGTAACCCTGTTCCATTACTGAGCAGTATTCTGCCCTCTATTCATTTTCTTTGATAAAGTAAGTTTGGCTACTACCGATTTAGATATCTCTCACCATTTTGTATGTGCCAAGCTGCAGCAGGCATCTGATGACCTACATATAGTATAAAAAAATTTTGTTTTGAATGTATTTTTCCTTAACTCCTTGAGAACTAGAGAGATTTCCAGTACATTAGAAACCACTTTAGTGTACAATGGGACAAGTATGAGAATCCATTTGAAACACAGCTTTCATAAATGTATTCTACTGATAATAGGCAATCTGCTTGCATTGTGAATGTATGAAACAATGGAGAGAGAAAAGAATTGTGGACAGAGTCATTTTGGAGCAAAACAACAGGAACATTAGAAAAAAATAAACTTTCCCCAAATTCCCACTGATTTGCATGGGTTATAAATTCCATAACCCCTTCAGTGCCAGAGGCTCGGGCCATTTTCTGAACCCTGCAGGCCAGACACTTTTTCAACATTTTTGCTATCCTTCCGTTTAGGCTTGATTTCCTCTGGGGATTTTTAGTTAAATATGGAAAACTATATATTGTTTTTTTCAGAACGAATTGAGCTTTCTCGTGATACCTTACATGAAGAGAATTTTACATCGTGCAAAAAGCTATGATGTCATAATGACAAAAAAAAGTGAAAATTTACTCATTTTGCTAAAATCACATACTATGTATCAAAAACATTTACCTTGATTGAAAAAGTTTCAATTATTTGAAAAAGCCCAGAGTCCCCCGAGTAAAAAAATACCAAATTTGTATAGTTTTACCTAAGTCCAAGGCTAGCGCAGAGCCCTAATCACCAGCAGCGCAAAATGACATTTTCAACTTTATAAACTAAAATGCACATTCTAGGGTTTTTGTGGTAAAACTACCCTAAAACAGTGGAATAACTATATAAAACTATATATTTCTGAAAAGTAGACAACCTGCCGCATCTAATGAGGGGTAACTTGCCTTCTTGCCCCAAGCCTGTGGTACCCAAATGCTTCCAGAAGGTGGCACTATAGGAAAAAAATGGCATTTTCTTACATTTCTGCCCCTTCAACTGTACTGAAATCTGTGAAAACCATGGAATTTACAACTGTATTCATTAGCTAGTGCTCTTGGGAGAAAAATTACACCCCATTGGTTTGGGTTCACCTACCACAGGGGATGCTAGAAGTGCAAAAAGACACCTACTACAACCTCTAAATTTTCTAACATTTTCTCAAACATTACTTGTCTATACAAAAATGGTTATAACAACTAGAGAATTAAAGAAAGGCTACACAAACCATACCATTTTGGAAAGAAGACAACCTGCCGCATCTAATGAGGGGTGAATTGCCTTCTTACCCCAAGCCTGTTGTGCCCAAATGCTTCCAGAAGGTGGCACTATAGGAAAAAAATGGTATTTTCTTACATTTCTGCCACTTCAACAGTACTGAAATCTGGGAAAACCATGGAATTTACAACTATATTGATTAGCTAGTACTCTTGCGAGAAAAATGACACCCCATTGGTATGGGTTCACCTACCACAGGGGATGCTAGAAGTGCAAAAAGACACCTACTACAACCTCTAAATTTTCTAACATTTTTTCAAACATTACTTGTCTATACAAAAATGGTTATAACAACTAGAGAAGTAAAGAAAGGCTACACAAACCATACCATTTTGGAAAGAAGACAACCTGCCGCATCTAATGAGGGGTGAATTGCCTTCTTACCCAAAGCCTGTTGTGCCCAAATGCTTCCAGAAGGTGGCACTATAGGAAAAAAATTGCATTTTCTTACATTTCTGCCCCTTCATCTGTATGGAAATCTGTGAAAACCATGGAATTTCCAACTGTATTCATTAGCTAGTGCTCTTAGGAGAAAAATGACACCTCATTGGTATGAGTTCCCCTACCTTAGTGGGCGCTACAAGTACCAAACTACACCTATTGCAACCACTAATTTTTCTAACATTTTCTCAAACATTACTTGTCTGTACAAAAATGGTTATAACAACTAGAGAAGTGAAGAAAGGCTACACAAACCATACCATTTTTGAAAGAAGACAACCTGCCGCATCTAATGAGGGGTGAATTGCCTTCTTACCCCAAGCCTGTTGTGCCCAAATGCTTCCAGAAGGTGGCACTATAGGAAAAAAATGGCATTTTCTTACATTTCTGCCCCTTCATCTGTATGGAAATCTGTGAAAACCATGGAATTTCCAACTGTATTCATTAGCTAGTGCTCTTAGGAGAAAAATGACACCTCATTGGTATGAGTTCCCCTACCTTAGTGGGCGCTACAAGTACCAAACTACACCTATTGCAACCACTAATTTTTCTAACATTTTCTCAAACATTACTTGTCTGTACAAAAATGGTTATAACAACTAGAGAAGTGAAGAAAGGCTAAACAAACCATACCATTTTTGAAAGAAGACAACCTGGCGCATCTAATGAGGGGTGAATTGCCTTCTTACCCCAAGCCTGTTGTGCCCAAATGCTTCCAGAAGGTGGCACTATAGGAAAAAAATTGCATTTTCTTACATTTCTGCCCCTTCATCTGTATGGAAATCTGTGAAAACCATGGAATTTCCAACTGTATTCATTAGCTAGTGCTCTTAGGAGAAAAAAGACACCTCATTGGTATGAGTTCCCCTACCTTAGTGGGCGCTACAAGTACCAAACTACACCTATTGCAACCACTAATTTTTCTAACATTTTCTCAAACATTACTTGTCTGTACAAAAATGGTTATAACAACTAGAGAAGTGAAGAAAGGCTACACAAACCATACCATTTTTGAAAGAAGACAACCTGCCGCATCTAATGAGGGGTGAATTGCCTTCTTACCCCAAGCCTGTTGTGCCCAAATGCTTCCAGAAGGTGGCACTATAGGAAAAAAATGGCATTTTCTTACATTTCTGCCCCTTCATCTGTATGGAAATCTGTGAAAACCATGGAATTTCCAACTGTATTCATTAGCTAGTGCTCTTAGGAGAAAAATGACACCCCATTGGAATGAATCGACATACCTTAGGGGTGCCAGAAAAGCATAACTACACCTACCTGTTTGCTTCTTCGAAAATGGCTGCTTGTACTAAAATGTTCATAACTGTTAGAGAAATGACGGAAAGGTATAAAAGGTATACCATTTTGGAAAGTAGACATTCTCCCGCATCAAATGAGGGGTCACTTGCCTTTCTACCCCTGGGCTGAAGTGCACAAATATTTCCAAAAGGTGGCGCTATGGGAATAAATACATGTTTTTTTTACATTTCCACCACTTCTAAGATACTAAAATCTTTGAAAACCATAACATTTCCTGCTGTATTCAGTACCTGCTACCAACATGAGAAAAATGGTAGCCCATTTGTGTGGCTTAACATACAATATGTGGGTGCTAGGAACACGTACGTAAACCTGACACTTTTGTTTCTTAAATTATCTTCTTGCACTAAAATGGTTATAACCATAATAGATATGCAGGAAAGGTAGAAAACAATGCCATTTTGGAAAGAAAACAACCTGACGCATCTAATGAGGGGTCACTTGCCTTCATACCCAAAGGCTGGCATGCACAAATGCTTCCAGGAGGTGGCGCTAATGAAAAAAAAGGCATTTTCTTACATTTCTGCCCCTTCAAATGTATGGAGCTCTGTGAAAACCATGGAATTTTCAACTGCATTCGTTAGCTAAAGCTCTTAGGAGTCAAACGACACCCCATTGGTATGAGCTGAACTACCTTAGGGAGTGCTAGAAGTAGAAAACTACACCTACTACAAACTGATGTTTCAAACATTTTCTGAAACCTGACTTGCCTGTATGAAAATGGCTATAACACCTTCAGAATTGAAGAAAAGGTAGATAAACTATACCATTTTGGAAAGAAGACAACATGCCGCATCTAATGAGGGGTCACTTGCCTTTTTACCCCTAAGTTAGTTGGCACAACTATTTCCAGAATGTGGTGCTACAGGAAAACAAACAAACATTTCTTTTACACTTCAGTCACTTCAAAGATACTAAAATGGTTCAATGGCGTGGGATTTCCTAGGAGGACTTCTTGCCAGCCTAAGAAAAATGGTACTCAACTGCTGTGGGTTGACATACCAATTTGAGTGACAGGAGTGTAGCTACCAGTGAAATAGGAATGGGAAAGCAAACAGTGAATGTGTGATTTTATGGCTAACAGATGAAAGAAGCTAGGGCGTCAGCCAGTGTACGTGCGGACCTGTGACTACCAGTGTAACAGTGTGGGAGGGTGAGGGATTAGGCAGTGTGTGTGGGTATGAGCAGAGGAGCAAGGATGGTGGAGATGGTGGGGCAGTGTCTGAGAGTGTGTATGGGAGATCTGTGACTACCAGTGTGCACTGTATGTCCCCCTCATACAAAGTTTGATTCCCAGCCTGAATCTAGTGCATACTGGTACTTTGAGTCTACCAATAGGCAGTGGAAACAGGCTGGGGGTCAGGCTGGGGAATGGGACTGCCAGTTGGCTGTGGAACCAGGCAGGGGAATACGGTACATGTGTATGTGTGGGGGGGGAATCGGAGGCATTTTTTGTGCATGCCACAAGGGTGCCCAATGCACTGCAAAGCAATGCGTTGGACCCTCTGTTGCACACAAAGAGTTGTTTTTTTTTTAATTATTATTTTGTATTCATACCTCGTTGGGGAGGCGGTGTCAGGAACATTCCTGGTGTCCCCCATCCAGGTCTAAAAACAGAATAATAAAAAAAAAAAAAGTGTGTGTGTGTGTGTTACAGGGGGTCCAACGTATTGCAAAGCACTGCGTCAGACCCCCCCCCTGTGGCACGTGCATTTTTTGGGGCTTTTCCCCCAATATTTTTGTGTAGACCTCGTTGGGGGCATCAGAACCCATACAATGAGGTCTAAATAAAAAATAAAAGGGGAAAACAAAATAATCCTTTGGGTGCCACAGGGGTGTCCGGTGGATTGCAAAGCAATGCATTGGGCCCCTGTAGCACACAAAGGGTTAATTTTTTTATCGTTACTTTGTATTCAGATGGCCACCAAACAAGCTCTGATCACAAAGTAATGATAAAAAGTCCTGTGTGTGTGCCACAGGAAGGGGGTCTGCATTGAACCCCTATCCCAGTGGCACACACAGGGTTAAATTTTTTTTAATTTATTTTTTTTTATTATATACCTCATTGAGGGGCATCAGGACCCCCTGATCCCTCCCCAATGAGGTCTTAGTAAAAAAAAATATATATGTCCACAAACGGAGTGTCCCTGTGAGTGCCACAAGGGTCTCCAGCGCATTGCAAAGCAATGCATTGGATCCTTGTGGCACTCAGAGGGTTAATTTTTTTTCTATCATTACTTGGTAATCAGAGCTTGTTGGGGGGCCATCAGGACCAATCCTGATGACCCCCCCCCAACAATCTCTGATAACAAAGTAATGATAAAAGCCCTGTGTGTGCCGCAGAAGGGGGGCTGCATTGCCCCCCCCCCGTGGCACACACAGGGTTAATTTTTTTTTTATTTAATTTTTTTTATTATAGACCTCATTGAGGGGTATACAAAGCCCCCTGATCCCCCCAATGAGGTCTTACAAAAAAAAAAAAAGTTATCAAAAAAAGTGTCCCTGTGAGTGCCACCGGGGTCTCCAGCGCATTGCAAAGCAATGCATTGGACCGTTGTGGCACTCAGAGGGTTAATTTTTTTTTTATCATTACTTTGTAATCAGAGCTTGTTGGGGGGCCATCAGGAGCAATCCTGATGGCCCCCCAACAATCTCTGGTAACAAAATAATGATAAAAGCCCTGTGTGTGCCACAGGAGGGGGGGGGGGGTGCATTGGACCCCCACCTGTGGCACACACAGGGTTAAATTTTTTTTTTTTTTTTTTTCTAATTATAGACCTCATTGAGGGGCATCAGGATCCCCCCTGATCCCCCCAATGAGGTCTTAAACCCCCCCCCCAAAGAATAGACCCTGTGAGTGCAACAGGGGTCTCCAGCACATTGCAAAGCAATGTGCTGGGACCCTGTGGCACTCACAGGGTTACTTTAATTTTATTATTTTTTTTATTATTTTTTTTTTAAAACATTTCAGACCTCGTGGGGGACATCAGGACCCCTCCTGGTGTCTCCCCAGTCATTGATCTCCCAGCCGATAGGCTGGGAGATCAATGGTGCGACCGCAGGAGAGCAAGAGCTCTCCTGCCCTTCACTCCTACCACCGGTAGGAGTGAACAGGATCGGGGAAACTTCCCTAACGTCATCGGTGACCATGTCACCGATGACGTTTGGAGGATTCCCCCGGTCCCGCCCACTCCTACCCGGAAGTTCGGGTAGGAGAGAGGGGGAAGGCATCTCCATGCATTGCATTAAATTTGTTAATGGAGACCTCTCCAGTATTCAGTGGATTAACCCCTTAAGGACCGGACGTTATGGGACATTTCCGTCCCATAACGACCGCATAGGGGCACTTTGAGGCGCCGGTACACGTGACCTGTCACATGTATCGGCGCGTCACTATGGGGCTTGAAACAGATCACTCCGATCTTGGAGTGGTCTATTTCATGCCCTATTTTTACTTACAGCGCTCCCGGTAGAGCGCTGTAAGTAAAAAGTACGTGACGTACCAGGACCGTCAAGGGTCTTTCAAGCAAATTTACCCTTGACGGTCCTGGTACGTCAAGGGTCCCTAAGGGGTTAAAGGGTCAGTAATGTCCTCTAAAAAATATTTGGATTCAGATAGAGATTGAAAAAATAAACTAACTCCCTCCCTTTCTCCTGATGTCAGCGTCTAGCTGACAGCAAGAGATCCTGGTCTGGGGAACATCAGGCGGCTCTGCAGCAGAGCTGAAATCACGGTACTTAAAAAGAATTCATTCATTGGAAAGGTCTACAAATTGTGCTTGCAAACCAGGCACACATTGTAGACTTTTCCAATGAATTAATTATTTTGCAGTAATGCGATTTCGGCTCTGCTGCAGAGCCCCCTCGAGTCGTATGACTCGAATCTCCTGCTGTCAGCTTTACATCTGACATCAGGAAAAGGAGAGGGAGGGGGGATCTTTGAATCCCTATATCTCTCAAACCATAGCGGTTTGAGAGATAGGGTTTGTTGCAATTCGTTTATTTTTTCAATCTCTACCTAAATCTAAATATTTTTTATGGGACATTACTGTCCCTTTAAAACTCCAGTTTACATTGGGCCAGGGTGACTTCAGGGTTTGGGCAGACTAATAACAATGGGCCGTATGTTTAAACTCACACTGGAGCAATTTTGGGGTAAACCAATGACATCAGAGAGAAAAAATAAAACCGTTCAATGATTTAAATGGGGTTTTTAATTCATTGAATGCTAGAGAGATCACCATCGCATTGAGAAGCCATACATTGGAACCATCTCTGGCATTCAAGGGATCAACAATCTCCATTTAAATGAATGGGAGTTTGGGACATTTTACTTGTTTCTGTGTTGCATTTGGATTACTTCAGAATGTATCCTCTTTGCTTTTATACCTAAGACCAATATGGTTAATAAGAGAGGTTGCCATTCATTAAACTGTGCTGGTGTGGGTGTCCGTTCTGGGGAGGATTAGCCTCTCTACTATACCTTCATTACTCTCAGTCTATGCCCATGTGAATCAATGGGAAGTTGAACTTCTATCTCATGATGCATCTGGTTTGCTTCAGAATTACTTCAGTTTTCTTTTTTACATAAGGCTAAGGGCAAGATGTTCAGAAAGTGGTGGTAACTGAAATTTTCTGTAATCAGAATAAAAACTTCTTTCTCTATGATCCGTCAATTCTCAGGCATGTTTCCATCATTTTTTGCATCAAATTCCGCCATCTCTGTCAAGTGGAAGAAGCCGTCTTAAAAGTAGGGGTGGTTTAATCTACCGTCATATTGTAAGCTTTTTAAAAACAAAATATTTGTTTCAAAGTCACTTTTTCTTTGATTAACGTCATTTTTTCCCGACAAAATAAAAATGGTCTAAACTTGGAAAAGACAAATTAACCCTTTGAGTGCCAGAGTGGTACAGAACGCATTTCTTCGCAATGCATTCCGTACCACTCTGGCACTCAAAGGGTATTAAAGTCCTATTAGCAGGAGTGAGAGGCAATTTGTCATTTCAAAGACAAAAAATAAATGTCTTTTTCTTTGAAAATTTTGATTTCAAAGACAAAATCAAAGACATTTTTAACATCAGAATTTATTAAAGTCAATATTCATCAACATCTTATTACCGTCATTTTTAATTCTTTAGACGCATTTTTAAATGTAACAGATTTACTTCAGAAAATATTGTCCTTCTTTTACCACGAACTCATGATCCAACAATTTTTTTCATTATGACAACTTTTTTGACATCTCGCCCTAAGTGTGTGTATGCGTGGGTGTGTGTGCGTGCGTGTCTGTGTGTGTCTGTGTGTGTCTGTGTGTGTCTGTGTGTGTGTGCGTGTGCGTGTGCGTGTGCGTGTGCGTGTGCGTGTGTATCTGCTTGTGTGTGTGAGTGTGCGTGTGCGTGTGTGTGTGTGTGCTTGAGTGTGTGTGTATGTGTATGTGTAATTGTGCATTTATAACTGTGTGTGTGTATTCATTATACAGTCCATACATGGTAAGTGTATTCATTCATACATTGATACAGCCCATTGATGAAAACAGAGTGCTTTTGTTTTATATCAATTCTATTTTAGTTGAGGAACAACTCCTCTAACCTTTTTGTAATATAGGTCAAACATTCCATTTTGACATTTTTGACATGTACTACATGTTATGGTAAAATAAAAATCAATTAAATCACTTGATCAAATGGGTTGTCTGGGGTTGTTTTAGCTATGAGTTAAAGTTAATGTCATACCTCCCAAGTGTCCCTCTTTAGGAGGGACAGTCCCTCTTTTAGACCCAAATCCCTCTGTCCCTCTTTCCCACCATGATGTCCCTCTTTTTAGGAGATCAGACTGTGTGGTGTGTATATAAATGTATCACATTGCTCTACAGCAATACAACTCACATTAATGATTGTTTAAATGCCAGTATATGTGTTTAAACATTAATCTGTGTAAATAAAATACTTTGGTCTTGTTATAAGTCACTTATTAGGTTACACACGGAGGTGTCAATAGGTCACAAAATAGCCTAAAAATTCTCTGTAATGCCCTGCCTACCAGCCACACCCCCAGAAACACCCCCTAAACCATAAGTGCCCCTCTTTAGCAATCTGAAATGTTGGGAGGTATGGTTAATGTCCACTTTTTATACTTTCCATTTGACACGTTGTAAGGTTTCTAATGGCAATGCACCATTTGGTAAATATAACAATATCATTTTCTGCTGGTAAACCTTTTCCGTACCAATATGTGTGCGACCTGAAGAGCTTACAACATCTACTAATATGACGTGTAATACCAAGTGGATTCCCCATCCCTTCTTGATGCTGATGTACTAGGGAGAGTGAGGGGTAGATGCACTAATATGAGCTAAAGCCATGATAAACTTTCCCATGTGATAAACTCTCCAATTCCAATGTCTCTTTATGGAGCATGAGGAAACTTAGTGCCCAGGCTCCATTTAATAACACAGGAATGGCAGATTTTATTACGCTGGAGACGTTATCTCCTCTTTACTGCTTATTATTGCGTAACCTTCCTGGTGCAATTCTGGAGCAATCAAGCTGCACTGTATTGGGAAAGGCAGCATTACCATTGATTCAAAAGGGGTTTTAACAGAGTGCCACTGGGGGTGTGTAATGTATTGCTTTGCCAGAGAGGTACACCCCTTGAACTCTAAAAAGGTCCAAAGCAATGTGCTTGGGTCTTCTTTAGCATTCAAGGGGTTAAAGGGACCATTTAATTTAATGGTAATGTTTGAGCATTTTTATTTCTCACTTACAATTGTTCCAGCTCTTCTTAGTACATCACTCTCTGTGTGTCTTGTCAAAATTGTCAGAATATTAGCTGACACAGGAATTCACACTTTAGATTTACTGACAGCACTACTGAGCTATTATCTGGTATGTCTCACTATGATCACTATGACAGGAAAAGGTTTTGAGAATGCAATAATAGAACAGTCAGCACCTGGATAAAAATGCCTCACAAATATATGCAATGTAGGGTAATGCATTCAGTTCACTGCTAGAAATATGAACATTTGTAGTAGTTTGAAAGTTTAAAACATTTCACATTTTAGGAGAGTATTAACACCACCAGAGGGGGTACCCAACATCAAAGGGTTCAAAACTAAAAGTCCACAAGAGATGGGAGCTACCATGCAGCAGTCTTGAATATGTAGCATTTATTCACAAATCTAATTTATAGGTTCATACTCTATATCAGGGCTCAAAACTTCCACTCCCACTAGTCAATGGCGAGTGAAAATTTAGCCCTGGCAAGTAGAAATTCATCCCCGGTGGGTATGTTTTGGCTTGCAGTGGTGAGTAATTTTCCAGGTCTGGCTAGTAGCAAAGGACTTAAAATTATAAGCCCTGCTCTATGGCTATCAGTAGTCCAACCTCCTCGTGTTAAGTCCATATACCAGGTCCAGATGTCTATTATGTGATCAGACTAAGAGAACTGATGGAACAAGAAAGCAAGTCGTTCCTTCCTTTCTAACACACAGGACTTTATTCATCAAGATGAAGAGGTGCAGTTCTGGGGAAAATCAAATGTTTCATATAAAAGTAGTGAAATTCACCATGCTTTAACCCTTTGAGTGCCAGAAGACATGCAATGCATTGCAAAGCAATGTGTTGCATACCACTCTGGCACTCAGAGGGTTAACTAAGCATACAAACCCTTAAAACACAAGAGAGATCTTCTATACACGCTGAAGCTATGCACCAAAGACTTTTCAGTCATTGAATGTCTTAGAAGTCTCATTTAAATCAGAGAGAATTTTTAGAAATGTTTTTTTAAATGTGTCTCTTATACTGCATTGAGTTTTCTCCTATATCTTGATGAATATGAGCCAAATCGCATACATTTGTGAAAAATAGTTCCAGTGTGAAAAATCAACCAGATAACAAGTTTGTCAAAAATAAATATTGCATGTCAAAGAGTGTTACTTATATATCAGTTGCATAAAATCTACATGTATATCAATGTATTATTCTGAGGTATATGACTTTGATGTTATGTTAATGAATATATATATATATATATATATATATATATATATATATATATATATATATATATATATAGTTATATAATGCTATGAACCAGGATGATTACTCTGTATCAAAACTAAGTTAAACAACATCTAACGCTGATAGGTAACAGAGTGAAAATGAGGTTGACGTTTATTACAAAATCGTGACATAGCATTGTTCAGCATAAAGAATAAATTGCAAATTTAATACCAAATGTTTTACTATAAAATACTGCACATATTTTAATAAACAATGTTAATAAATATGTCTATATATTTCTACATAATGCATATATCCTTAAGAAAGCCTTCAACCGAAGAACTACAGAAGTAACTTCTGATGTATGGACTATATGTACAAAGACTAAATCAGAGCAACTCTGACGCTACCAATATGACCACTGATTGGCATGCAGCTTTAAATGCCTGGATGCAAGATAAGTCTCTGTGGTATCGCTTAGCAATGCCTTAGAGACTTATTTAGCATTCATGGGTGGGAAATGCACTAAGTAGTGATAGAGTGGAGTTGACTTTTCCAATTATATCGAGTCTCTAATCCCCATGTTAATCTATGGAGCCAAAGCACTAAGATTTCTGAAGTAGGAGAGATCTTAGTGCATAGGCTCCATAGAATAAAATAGGAACTGGAGAAGTGATATCACTGGGGTAGTCATCTCCACTTTATCAACTCCTTATCACATATTAGTGCATAACCCCCAAGGTGTTTAAAACCCATGTCACTGGGTATTTAATATGTCACCTGCAGTGTTTTCGATTTGCCTTGAATTTCTCTGCTTATTACTTTGTGCATATGGCCATAGAGGTTATCAAGGCACTTACCGATACCACTCCAAGCCCTTCTCATAGTTCCTATCGAAGAAATGAGGCTCTACACCAACTGCCCTGACATCCGGGTGGGCTCTGAGAGCCTCCAGCAGGGCCCTGGTGCCTCCTTTCTTCACCCCTATAATAATTGCTTGGGGTAACTTCTTCTCCCCATACTCCGGAGTGCTGTTGACAGGGATCCTGCGATTGAGCTCCTCCTCCGTGGTACTGGATTCCTGAGGTTCCCTCTCATAAAACCCAGTGTGAGATTCGGGAATCATTTCAGTAGCAGCCAAAGGAGTTCTGTCCCAGTAGGAAATACTATGCAGGGAGCTTTGAGTTTCATTCCCTGCAGAGACATGGGATCCTGAGGTTTCCCCGAAACTAGAAGCAGATATACCACTGGAAGGTTTTATAGGGTTACTATTAAAGTCTGTCGTTCTGTCATATGAGTTGCCTGATACAGGAAAAGATACACTGTCAGCCGCCCTAAAATCCTGCCACGGGGTAGAGGGGCTATTTACAGTGATAGATCTTGGTCTAAGAAAGAAGTCAGCAGCCTTGTCTGGAGTATAGGACCTGGAATCGGATGAAGATATTGAATCCTGATCGTTGTTTCCTCTCTCTGAACTAAGGTAATGGGATGAAATAAGGTCTCCTACAGCAGGGAGATGGCTTTGCTGAGGAACATTATCGGTGGTGCTTACTATCAAGGGAGGGGATGGAATAGGAGCGCTGTCCAAGGTGCTGACACTCAACGCAATGGTAACGCTGTCCGAGGTGCTGATTTCTTGTTCAGTGGATTTGCTATGAGAACTCTCCTGATTACCGGCTCCCTCCGCACTGGAGGGAATAGGAGCGCTGTCCTTGGTGCTGAGGACTGGAGCGCTGTCCGAGGTGCTGGGAACTGGAGCGCTGTCCTTGGTGCTGAGGACTGAACCGCTGTCCGAGGTACTAATGTTTACTGAACTGGGAGGATGTGGAGCCTTGTCCGAGGTACTGATTTTCTCTTCACTGGTTGGAAAGGGAACGCTGTCAGAGGAACGTATTGTAGCACTTTTCAAGGTGACTTTATTAGAGGGAACGCTGTCCGAGGTGCCAGTGGCAGGAATGGACGCGCTGTCCGAGGTACTCTGTACAGCAGAGAGAACTACGTCGCTGGATTTTGAAGCAGCGCTGGTTCCTACTGTAGATGAGACAGAGAAACGGGGTTCATGAGAGAGATCGGTGCGGCTCCTTCGGAAACTTGGATTAAAATGTAATAAAGATGCACTTGGATCCGTATTAGTGTCCTTTGATTTAGAATTGCTGGAAGTCCCCAGGGTAGTAGGTGCAGAGGTGCTTGCCCCAGCAGAGGTATTTTTAGTCCGAATACCCAGGTCTGGTTTTATTAAGGAGCCCTTGCTCCTGATCGCGTTGCCGAATTCAGTTCCTGGCTGCACGGAGGGTGCTTGCTGGCTGATGTTACTTATACCAATGTTACTACTCTGGGGAGCAGTGCTATTGTTATTTCTCGTCCTTTCTGTAGTCCTGAGAATAGTTCGCTGGGCGATCCCGGCCCTTGGGACAAGAGGAATCACCCGGCTGCTGGTTTCAGGCTTTAGGGAGGCTGTTCTGATGGTGCCCGCTGGACTGACCCCGGGCTCAGATTGCAGGAAAACACCCGTGTCCTGCAGGGGGAACTGCAGGGAACTGTAGCAGCTGAGCAGGCTGTAGAAGAGGTAAGTGACAGATAGGGACAGGGTGAAGAGGAACACAAGTTTCCGAGGAGCCTTAGTTGAGAACAACAGGGCTGTGCCGGGCCACCACGGGGCCATCGCGGATCGCCAGCCCTAGACCAGCAGACATGGTTTCAGCCGAAATCGTGCATGGAGCCGCCACAAGAAACAGCCCCTGGCGGAGAAATTGTTTGGGGAGCCCGGTAGGAGGCGAAATGGAGTTCAAGGGCTCTAAAGGAACATATAACAGATACCAGATTCAGCCGTAAGCTTTCAGCGCCTCCTACTCTCCCACCTCCAGGCACTGAGCAGCCTTCCATGAAACAGATCTCCCGGAAGGTTGTAATGTCGATGCTGCCAACGGAGGGTCACAAGAGAAGACATCCCTGACTCCCGTGTAGGGTTCTAATCAGCCCTGCTGCAGACTGACCGCCGCCGGGCAATGGTAGAGTTGTACAGCAGCTGTACAGCCCTCTCCTGAAATCCGAATCTGTGTCTCCTCCTCGCCTGTTGCAGACAGGCCAGTTCCCCGAACAGCTGCACGAACTTTAAATCGAGAGAGAGGCGTCTGTGGGTTAAGCTCAGCTCTACAGGAGGCACCAAGTGAGCTCCGCCTTAGACACACACAGACTCGCCCACCACTGTGCCTGCAAGAGCTGCTCTCACCTGCTTCATGCTTTGGGGCTGATGTACTAGGGATGCGATTGAGTCCTCGGGCAAACCAACTGCACAGTGGGGAGCAAATAAACCTCCCCACTAATTTAAATGGATAGTTTAATCCCTTGAACGCTAGCGAGGTTTCCAAAGCATTGTGAAGCAATGTTCTGGAGACCTCTTTAGCATGTAAGGGGTTACAATTATCTTTGAAATCAATGGGAATGATTAATCGACTCTTCTTGTAAATCAGCCTCAATGATCACACAGATACACTATCACACACACACACACACACTGTCATACACCCACATATACACACGCAAATACACAATTCACATATATAATGTGCTGTGCAAAAGTCTTAAGCCGGTGTGAAAAAATGCTGTAAAGTAAGAATGCTTTTAAAAATAGACACGTTAATAATTTATTTTTATCAATTAAGAACATGATAGAGAGTGAACAGAAGAAAAATCTAAATCAAATCAATATTTGATGTGACTTCCCTTTGCCTTCAAAACAGCATCAATTCTTCTAGGTACAGGATAACTTTCACCCCTAATACACAGTATCTTATATGATTAAACTACTAAAATGGTATGTAGATTAGAGCTTTTTTGTTTTGTTTTCTAAGCACATACTTTATTATATATTCGCTCTAAAATTTAGATGTGATGTAGGTACTTCTGCATTCTGCGCACAGGATAAGGTTGGCACGGCTCTGCAGGACTTCCTAGTTCTGAAATTCTCCTCTGTTCTCCCTCCCAGCTCTCTTTGGGAGTGCATTCACGCTTCCCTTCATGGTGATGTTCAGCACTATATTGTAGCATCAAGCATAGGTTGTTCCAAACATCTCGGATAACTAATCATAGTTCTTCCGTGGATTTAGGAAGCCTCAGTTGCTTCCCTCTCTTCATGCAATCCCAGACAGACTCAATGATATTGTGATCCGGGCTCTGTGAGGGCCATACCATCACTTCCAGCACTCCTTGTTCTTCTTTACACTGAAGATAGTTCTTAAAGGGATAGTAATACTTCGTTTTAACTTTATTTTATTTTGTAGGCATTAAAAAACATAAAGAATGATAAGTCTTATCTCTCAAACCTTTATGGTTTAAGAGATATTCACAAGCAAAGTTTCCCCTCCCGCCCCTTTTACCTAGTGTAAGCCATCTCTTCTCAGATGTGAATCTGGTTGTAAGACCAGACAGATAACAGAAGGGGACACTCTTCTTTGTATGAAAACAATGAAAGCCCTTCCCCCCTTGACAAGCTTTTCAGCTTTTTCCCTTATCTTAATTTAAGATTGTCCCTCTCCGCAGTCTACCTGGGCACCTCACCTTCTGAGCTGGCTGAGCGGGGGGGGGGGGGGGGATACTTTGCTTGTGAATATCTCTTAAACCATAAATGTTTGAGAGATAAGACTTATATCGTTCTTCATGTTTTTTTAATGCCTACAAAATAAAATAAAGATAAAACGAAGTATTACTATCCCTTCAATGATTTTGTCTGTATTTTTAGGGTCATTGTCATGCTGCAGACTAAATGTGTGGCCAATCAGATGCCTCCCTGATGGTACTGCATGATGGATAAGTATCTGCCTGTACTTCTCAGCATTGAGCAGACCATTATCTCTGACTAAATACCCAACTCCATTTGCAGAAATGCAGCCCCAAATTTGCAAGGAACCTCCACCATGCTTCACTGTTGCCTGCACTCATTCATGTACAGCTCTCCAGCCTTTCGGCAAACAAATTGCCTGCTGCTACAACCAAGTATTTAAAATTTTGACTCATCAGTCCAGAGCACCAGCATACAAATCATGCCTGAGACACAGGGTTTGTACTGAGTGAGTGTAAGCAGAATAGGAGTTGTTCTTCATTGTGAGAAGTGGCACTTTTATGAAAGGCATCTAGCAGCCTAGAAGGGAGCATGGTGACCTAGTGCTATGGGTGTGAGAGTGAAGATACAAGAGTAGCAACCTGTCCCCTCTGTAGCAGAATAGGCTAGTAGTGTATAATGTACTGTATGAAGTGGTTTACTGGAGGAGGTGGGGGGGTTGAGCATGAATGTGGTGAAGTAGGTGAGTGTTGGATAATGCGCTGGATGTAGTGGCTTATGTTTAGTGGAAGAGGTTGGATGCAGTGACATAGTGGAAGAGGTGTGATTCTGAGAGTGTTAATAATATAGTGGAGTAGGACATTAGTCTACTGTGTTTTTTTTTTGTTTTAAAAAGGAAGTCGAAGGTGGACCAAGTCCTTGCAGAGATTTTCACAGGTGTAGGCAGGGGCCCCTCTCTATGTCCAGGACTGGCAGTATTGAGGAGATTTGAATATTTCCTCCTTACTGTCGCTCTTGGGTGTGTGTGACCGGAGACGCAGGTTTTGTCTTTTATATATAGATATATTTAGAAAGAGAGAGAGAGAGAGAGAGAGATTATCCATAATCTTAATTATTGCATACTTTATTACTTTAACCATATTTTGAGATCTGGTTACCCACAATTAATTGACTCTATTGAATGCTGAGAGGTCTCCAATGCATACATCACAATTTCCTAGAGATCTCCAGTATCTAGGCAGTTAACTTTTAGTTGTGGTGGGGGAATTTTGACTCTCCAGCCATTGTTGGTCTGGGCCTACTATTTCCATCATTCAGCCTTGAGGATCACAGTGGTTGTGGTTCAACAACAACTACATATATAAGTAGGGTGCGTACTGTGTTTGTGGTGAGGTGTTAATGTTAATATTTTTGTACAGAAGGTCTTCCAACACTAAAGTTTGCTTCTGTTTGGAGAAGGGGGGACTCTTCCTATGCACCTAAAGAGATAGCTATACAGTGGCCATCCTTGCTATTAACAACTTATAGGGATAGTAATATTTTAAAATAAATGCAGCTCCAATTATTCTTTATAGGTATTGTGCCATGTAGATCGTCATCATTCTCTACTACGTTTAGTTCCAGAGTCATTGAATTATAAAGTGTCCTCCTCCCAACACTTTTACCTATTATAAGACGCCTCCCCATAGATGTGGAATCTGGTCGATTGACTGGACAGGTCACAGAGAGGGACAATCTTCTGGCTGTTGGCATAAGGTAAACCCTGGCCCCCTTGAAGGAGGAGCGCAGATTTTTCCTTATGCTAACTGAAGATTGTCCCTTGATGTGATCCATTTGGACGGTCTTGCTGAGCAGCTTTACATAAGTAAAAGGGGTGGGATGGGGACACTTTATCACTCAATTACTCTGGAACTAAACATCGTAGAGAATGATAATAAAGCTCTACATGGCCCAAAAACTATAGAGAATAATCGGAGCTGAATTTTTTTGAAACATTACTATCCCTTTAACTACCTGTTATGGACCTGATAACGTTTGAAACTGCTAAACCCTCCTCCAGCTCTCTCTCACTTTTCTTTCCATCCCTTTCTATCTCTGTCTCTCCTTTTCTCTCTCTCCTCCACTTTTTCCCTTCCCTCTCTTTTCCTTTCTGTCACTCGCGTTCTCTTTCTCTATTTCTGTCTCTCGTATCTCTGCACCTCTATCATCTCTCCCTCTCACTCTTCCTTTCTCTCAATCTTTCTCTCTCTCCCACTTCATCCCTTTATCTCTTTTCCACTTTCTCTCTCTCTGTCTCTTTTTGTCTCTCTCTGTCTCTCTCTGTCTCTCTCTGCCTCTCTCTGTCTCTCTCTTCCTCTCTCTTTCTCTCTCTTCCTCTCTCTGTCTCTCTGTCTCTCTCTGTCTCTGTCACTCTCTACCTCTCTCTGTCTCTGTCACTCTCTACCTCTCTCTGTCTCTCTCTTCCTCTCTCTGTCTCTCTCTGTCTCTCTCTTCCTCTCTCTGTCTCTCTCTCCCTCTCTCTGTCTGTCTCTTCCTCTCTCTGTCTCTCTCTTCCTCTCTCTGTCTCTCTCTGTCTGTCTCTTCCTCTCTCTGTCTCTCTCTTCCTCTCTCTGTCTCTCTCTGTCTCTCTCTTCCTCTCTCTGTCTCTCTCCCTCTCTCTGTCTCTCTCTTCCTCTCTCTGCCTGTCTCTGTCTCTCTCTTCCTCTCTCTGTCTCTCTCTCTCTTCCTCTCTCTGTCTCTCTCTTCCTCTCTGTCTGTCTCTCTTCCTTTTTCTGTCACACTTTGCCTCTCTCTGTCTCTCTCTGTCTCTGTTGCTCTCTGCCTCTCTCTGTCTCTCTCTTCCTCTCTTTGTCTCTCTCTTCCTCTCTCTGCCTCTCTCTGTCTCTGTCTCTTCCTCTCTCTGTCTCTCTCTTCCTCTCTCTGCCTCTCTCTCTGTCTCTGTCTCTGTCTCTCTCTTCCTCTCTCTGTCTCTCTCTCTCTTCCTCTCTCTGTCTCTCTCTTCCTCTCTGTCTGTCTCTCTCTTCCTTTTTCTGTCACACTCTGCCTCTCTCTGTCTCTTTCTGTCTCTCTCTTCCTCTCTCTGTCTCTCTCTCTGTCGCTCTCTGCCTCTCTCTGTCACTCTCTGCCTCTCTCTGTCTGTCTCTCTCTTCCTCTCTCTGTCTCTCTCTGCCTCTCTCTGTCTGTCTCTCTCTTCCTCTCTCTGTCTCTCTCTGCCTCTCTCTGTCTGTCTCTCTCTCTTCCTTTTTCTGTCACACTCTGCCTCTCTCTGTCGCTCTCTGTCTCTCTCTTCCTCTTTCTGTCGCTCTCTGTCTCTCTCTGTCTGCCTCTCTCTCTCTCCCTGTCTCTCCCTGTCTCTCTCAGTGAGGCTGATGTAAGAGAAGTGCACTGCGCAGAGCAAATAAAAATTCCATATTTCTGTTGGTTTAAATGTTATTTTAATCCCTTGATTGGTAAACAGGTCTTCATTGCATTGCAAATAATCTAAGAGGTTAACCCTTTTAGTGTCAGAGCGGAATCCAATGCATTGAATTGAAATGCATTAGATACCTCTGTGGAACTCAAAGGGTTAAAAGCCCCATTAAAAGAAAGATAAATGTGTATTTTTATCACATGGTGCAATTGGTTTGTTCCATAATTTAACCACTTTTTTTACTACATCAGCCCCAGTCTTTCCTTGTCCAACATATACACAGAATCTGACACACACACACACTGACACACACATACACTAACACACACCCACTGACACAAACACACATGCACCGGCGCACACACACACACACACACACACACTGACACGTACCGACGCACACATCACACATTGACACACACACTAACACACACACGCACTGAGACACACACACACATGCGCACACATATTGACACACACACCCGCTAACTCAAACACACATGCACTGACACACATTGACCCACACACTCACACACACTGACACACACACACACTAACACACATGCACTGACACATGCAATGACCCCCTACACACACACAAACACACTGACACACACACACACACACACATTGACACACACACCCCCACACACACACAAACACATGCACTGACACACAGAAACACACTATAACACACACAAACAAAATGGCACATACACACTCAGTGACACACACAGTGGCACATAACCAGACACACACACACTGACACATACTGACACACACACTGACACATGCACTGATGCACATATCACACATTGACACACATACTAACACACACACACCCACTGAGACACACACATACACACACACACATGCACACACATATTGACACACACACCCTCTAACTCAAACACACATGCACTGACACACATTGACACGCACACACTGACACACACACCCACTAACACACATGCACTGACACATGCCCTGACCCCCCACACACACACAAACACACTGACACACACACACATTGACACACACACCCGCTAACACACACACCCACACACACAAACACATGCACTGACACACACACACACACACACACACTATAACACACACAAACAAAATGGCACATACACACTCAGTGACACACACAGTGGCACATAACCAGACACACACACTCACTGACACACACGCACACTGACACACACACACACTAAAACACACATGCAATGATAAACACACGCACTATACCACACACACACACACACACACAAACAAAATGACACATACACACTCAGTGACACACACACAGTGGCACATAACAAGACACACACACACAATGACACATACTCACTGACACACACACGCACTGACACATACACACACTGGTACACACACACAATGATACACACACACTGACACACACTATAACACACAAACACAATGGCACATATACACTCAGTGACACACACAGTGACACATAACCACACACACACACAGACACACTCATTGACAAACACGCACTGACACACAAGCACACACATAGACATATATACTTAAACAGTACACACACACAAACACAGTGACACACCCACTCAGTGACACATACACATACTGACACTCAAGCACAAACACAAACACACACACATGCACTGACACACACACCCACTGACCCCCCCACATACACGCTGGCACACACACATGCACAGACACACACACGCACTGATATGCACACACACTATAACACACAAACAAAATGACACATACACTCAGTGACACACACACAGTGACACATAACCACACACACAGAGACACACTAACTGACACACATGCACACTGGCACACACACACCCGCTATCACACACACACATGCACTGACACACACACATGCACTGACACACACACACACTGATACACACACACACACACACACACACACACTGACAGATGCACATACTGACACAAACACACACACACATGCACTGACACACACACACACTGATACACACACACACACACACACACACATGCACTGACACACACACACACACTGACACACACACACACACACACTGAAACACACAAACACACACACACACATGCACTGACACACACACACACATGCACTGACACACACACACACACACACACGCATTGATACACACACACACACACACACACACACACACACACACACACACTGAAACACACAAACACACACACACAAACACACACACACACTGCCCATCTCTCTTGCACCTTCTCTCACATGTAATCATGCTTTCTTTTCATCTGTTTAATTTCTCACTCTCTTTTCATCTTTCTCCTCTCTCTCTTCTTTCTCATCCATTTAATTTATGTCACACACTTTTATCTTCCAGCCAATTTAATCTCTTTCCCTACTCTCATCAGTTTAATTCTATTGCATGTTTTCTCCAATCTATTCTCTTTCTTTCTCTCTCCAATTGCTTTGCCGCATCCTGGAGTCTCATATTTTTGGTATGTAAATGTTTCTTCTTCCCTTTAATTTCTGTGGGATTAATTGTAGTCTTATCTGGTTGCGCACACATTGTGTAGTCAGACTGATGCTGCTGTTTGTTTATCTTTCCCCCTCTCTACAGGCAGGTCCATAGGACACACTATTGGCCCCTCCGTTAGTTATGTGATTAAGTGAACACATTTGCCATGTCTGTACAGAACAGTAGTAAATTGGTCTGTGGAAGGTTAATACTAAGCATCAGTGTGTGACTTGTTCTGTATGGATACAATTAGATCCGATGCTTGGATCACAACGTCTGTGAATGTTACAGAAATCTCCCCTCTCTCGGTTTTCACAACACCAGGGGTATTTGAAAACTAATAAATATTGTGTAAATATTCACCATATCTCAAGTGACAAAAGTAGGCAGTACTAACAAGTCAGATCAAGGACTCATGCTGTTCCTAGAGAGTAGACAAGCTCTTTGCTGCTCCCAGCTGGACATTTCTTTTTTCATTGTAGCTGCAGATCAAACACTTTTTTTTTTCTTTTTATCATATATTTTGTATGTCTGATGGGAGTTTTATGCAAGTGGGGAGTCTTAGATGGACTCGGCGCTGTCAGAATAAAATATTTTCCCTACCAAGTACTACACAAAATGTTTTTTATTTTATCATTACTGTATCATAATCAACTACACTAACTACCTAAGTTAAAATGTTGTTTTACAGTGAGAATGATACACTGACAAATAGTGGCGTAAACCTCCTGCAACATAAGGGACACATAGAAAGTTCTCTTGATTTAGCCCTTTAAAGGGATAGTAATGTTTCATAATAAAAGCAGCTGTAATTAATCATCATAGTATTTGGACCTTGGAGAGTGTTATTTAAATTCTGTCAGAGTTGTAGTTTAAGAGTAATTCAATGATAAAGTATCCCCCTCCCGCCCCTTTTACTGATGTAACACTGTTCAGCCAGATCAGAAGGGAGGTGCCCAGGTAGACTGCAGAGTGGGACAATCTTCAATTAAGATAAGGGAAAAACCTGAAAAGCTTGTCAAGGGAGGCAGGGCTTTCATTGTTTTCATAGGAAGAAGATTGTCCCCTGCTGTTATCTGTCTGGTCTATGGACTGCATTCCCCATCTGAGAAGAGGTGGCTTACACTAGGTAGAAGGGGCGGGAGGGGAAACTTTTCTTGTGAATATCTCTCAAACCATAAAGGTTTGAGAGATAAGACTTATAGCATTCTTCGTGTTGTTTTAATGCCTACAAAATAAAATAAAGATAAAACAAAGTATTACTATCCCTTTAAGTGCCAGAGGGGTACACAATGCCTTGCTGAGCAAGGCATTACATATCCATCTAGAACTCAAAGGGAAGCTTTTAAAGGGATAGTAATGTCTCTGTTAAAGTGCAGCTCTGAGTCTTAAATATATAGTTTGTTTAATTACTTACATGTTTGTAGTTCAAAAGCTATTCAAGTTGATAGGATTCCACCCTCCTGCCCCTTATGGCCGCCTCCCCTTAGATATGGAATCCAGTCGTGGGACTGGACGGATGCAGCGAGGGACAATCTTCAGTCAGTAAGTATAAGGAAAACCCTACCCCCCTTGATGAAGGAGGGCGGGATTTTCCTTTGCTTACTGAAGATTGTCCCTCACCGCTCTCCATCCAGACCAGATAGAGAGGATCAGTGATGCAGGGAAAGGGACAGGAAGGGGATCCTTTCAGCTTGAATAGATTTGAACTACAGAGCTGTAAGTAATTAAACATAATTCTAGGTGCAGGAAATGTAAGCACTGGAGCAGAGAACAACTGTGAAAGAATAACATACCTCCCAACTTTTCCAATGGCCAAAGAGGGAGACTTTTGTTTTAGGTGATGTTGCTGAGGGTGTGTCTGGTGGGCGGGACATTACTGAGAATGTATACGGTATTTTATGACCTAAGGACACCTTTTTGTGTAACTGAATGATTTAAAGCAAGGCCAAAGTATTTTATTTACTCACACGAGTTTATAAACACATACAGTGAAGTTTAACCCCTTAACGACCAGTGATCGGCGCGCCACGGTCAGTTAAGGACCACGGACCATTTTTTTTTTTTTTCAAAATCTGCTTCCAGACTCCCCGAATGGTGTGCAGCCGCGGGGGGAGCCCGGAATTCCATGACGGTCATAGTACGTCATGGGTCATTCAGTCAGATCGACCCTTGACGTACTATGACCGTCAAGGGTCGTTAAGGGGTTAAACAAACATTAATGTGAGTTTTATTGCTGTGGAGCAATGTGATACACTTATATCCTATATAATAATTCTCTATATGTGTGTTTGTCAGAAGCCATCATGCACAGTAGAGATGGCTGCATGCACTGCAGTCATGCTCACTACAGGCTGCCTGCACCGCGGCTGATAACGGAGCGGGGCTCCGAATTCAGACCATAGCCAGTGCGCAGAGAGGCTCCGTATCAGCCGCGGTGCGGGCAGTCTCTACTTTGCATGACTGCACCACGGCCGTTGCTGGATGGCACTGTGACCCGTGTACACGGGCTCTTCAACTAGTATAAATATACACTACACAGTCTGACCTTCTAAAAGGAGGGACACCAGGGTGGGAAAGAGGGATTTGGGTCTCAAAGATAGACTGTCCCTCCTAAATTGGGACTCTTGAGAGTTATGAAGTAAACGTATCTTCTTGGGGGATCAACTTGAAATCCACATACTGTAAAGTAAGACAAGTCATCTTTTAAGAAGTGCACCATTTCAGCCATATATGATGAGTGGATCAGACACTTGTCTCTAATGCTCTTTTAGTCCTGGCACCGTTTCATTTTTCTGTTTATAAAAAATAAAAATATCCATTGGTTTAAATGTGGCTTTTATCACCTTGAATGTTAGAGAGATCTGAGTTGCATTAAGGAGCAATACTTTGGGCACCTCTCTTGTAGGGGAGGGCTGGCAACTTTTGGCCCAGGGGGGCAAATACATTCAAGTGGCCCATTTCTATTATCATTCCAGCCTACCCCCTTTTGTTAATTTTAAAATTGACATTAATGTTGTGACGTAAGTCAAGTGATACCACATAGCTTACAGTTGAAATGGTGCTGCACTAGTGCACTACTACAAATCTTACAATTTAAGTAAAGTTTATCTAGTGATACTATAGAGCTTACAAGGGAAATGGTTTGTTACTAGATTAGCTCCATTTGGATTGTACCTCTGTGGTATCATTTATGTAACACCATTTCAACTGTAAGCTCTGTGGTATCACTAGTGTAGCTCCATTTGGATTATACCTCTGTGGTATCATTAGTGTAGCTCCATTTGGATTGTACCTCTGTGGTATCACTAGTGTAGCTCCATTTACAGCAGCAGTCGGGAGATTTAGTGAGGTGCAGTGGCCCACCAGCCCAGACATATGACCAGCCCAGGGGGCAACTGCCCCCCTGCCCCCCAGGCCAGCCCTCCCCTGCTCTCTTGTATTCAGGGGAATACAAGTCACATGTTGAAGACCATTTCAGTGAAACATTTCTTTTTTATTAACGCGATCACGGCTGTGCTGCAGAGCCGCCTGAGCCGCCTGAAAGTCATACGACTGGCTTCCCTGCAGTCAGCTAAAACACTGACTATGGGGAAGGGGGAGGGAGAGGGCAACTTTAGGAGCGATTACCTCTGAAACCATAAAGGTTTGAGAGATAACACTGGGGCAATATATTTATTTTTAATGTGTCTTTAATATAGGGATTAGTAATAATTATTAATATTATAAGTATTACTATCCCTTTAACTGAGCAGAGCTGTCCATAGGGAGGGATAGCAACAACACCACTGTGCAATTTCAGGCCATTGAGATACTGCACCTAAATAATGCAGGTTTGAGCTTCAATAACTTTTGAATAAAACAGATCTCAGCAGTGGAGTACCATTGTTTTACTCAGGAAGATAAACAGTACTATATATGTTTTTAAATATTAAGTGTTACTATCCCTTTAACAGAGGATCCTCATTTTCTAGTCGGAAGAGGATAATTCTTTCCCCAAATGCTGCACTGTACGAGAAACCGAATGAAATGAATTGTTCACAGAATACTTTAAGCAAACTTAGGAAATATGATTCCTGCATGTAAAGTACCAGCTGATAGATAGAAGACTGTGTGGAATTTAAATCAGAAGCACACATTTATATAAAGGCGTATGAATGTACACGTAGCAGTGAGGCAAAAAAAATCACCTTAATGGATTAATTAAGTTTTATTAAGGGGAAAATCAATATTGTAGGACTTTTTCAGATGCATAAGAAAACGTGGGTACTCTCCTTGGTGGTATTATTTTATTCAGACGTTCAAAAAGTACAAATTGTCATAACGTGGTGCAGCTGTCACTATCACATTCCATGGAAAACTAGTCAGTGACTCATCTCTCCTATAGATGGCAATAGAATAGCTGCTTAGATGCCAGGTGAACTATCTAGACAAAAGGAGACAGAAGAGAGAGGTGGGGTTGCTACTCTTTTAAAGAAATGGTAATTGTTTTTAAACTTATAACTTAGTATTAGTTATTAATTTCATTTTTCCCATCTGCTTTCTTTTTGTGTAGCTTTGGGATGAATACACAAAACAATGCAGTATTATAATCAGTCAGGTTGGGTCCCTACACCTGTATATTATCAATGTGCTAAGCTGCATGTGACCTAAATTCACCCCTTTGGTGGTTACACCAAAGAGAAGATAAGGGGAAGTCTGTGGGATATCTGGAGCATGCCGTATCTCTGTGCCTTGCTTAAAGGAGCAGTAAACTTTGTTTTAAGAAAACCTATATGTTATAGAGCTTTTCCTGTTGAATAAAATAAGGGTACTCCCTCTGCTGTCAGTTGTTTTATTCCAAATTCCAAATTTATAAAAGTTCAAATAACCAGAAAGTGAATTACTGTGAGTTTATTTCATGACTAGTTGAAGAGTCCGTTACACGGACCACAGTGCCACTGCCAGTCGGTCGCGGGGCAGTCCAGCTCTATATCAGGGGCGGAGCGGGCAGTCTCTACTGCACGACTGCAGCACGCGCAGCAGTCTCTACTGAGCATGACTTTGTTGTTACATGCGTTTTAGCAAATTATTATATAGTTCTAACTGACAGGAAGTGAGTTGTCAGTTTCTATCACAGTTTCTATGTCACTGACTTTCCTCTCCATTAGAATGTAACATAATAACTAATTGGAATTCGACCACTAGAGGGAACTGCTAATATAAAAAAACACATGTTTAAACAGTAATAACTCTGGAAATATGCATCTCTCAGCAGTGGGAGTACTCGTATTTTACTCAAAAGAAAATGCCATAACTAAATAGATTATTCATTAAAAAGTTTACTGCTCCTTTAAGCCAATGTACTAAGCAGGAGTAGAAGAAATGGGGTCAGTGCAAGCTATTTTCTTGTACATGCTATGAGGCTGGAGATGTGGGGGCTTGACAGCATTAACCTCTTAAGTTCTGGATGGGTATCCAGCACATTGTGAAGCAATGCATTGGTTACCCCTGTGGCACTCAAAGGGTTAAAACCCAGATATAATGGAGTTTGCCTGCTGGTATGCACTGCAATGATCATATGCAGTAGTACATACCCTAGAATGCAGCCACTCTGACATTAACCCTTTGAGTGCCAGGGGGTATGCAACGCATTGCAGTGAAATGTGCTGCACACCCCTCTGGCACTCAAAGGGTTAAGGAGAAGATTTTGTTCATGCATACCTTTGAACATTGACGTTAGGTTTAAAGAAAAAGAAAATCAGCATGTAATATTCATTTATCCTGCTAAAATAAGAAATGTTAATATAAATGATGATTTTTCCTTTAAACCTGTACTGGCGGTATAGCCTGTTAGGAACCATAATGTCCTGAGTGGACAATTAAAAAGAGGTGTTAGAAGCACAGAGCGGCTCCCAGTTAATCCTTTGTATTGTCATTAATAAAGTGAATTGCTGTCTATGCACCTTCTGTTCTAACATTAAGCTGGCTGCATCAACCAAAGCTTTCAATCAATTAACTTGCATTATTCACAGCACATCATTAAATAATAAACAACAGCTTAGTTTGCTTGAAAGATCCCTAAAGGATATTGATGGTGAAATGTGCAACTGTGCTGGGGAAAGGGAAAGGATATAGATTTGAGCTATTCCTCTGCACCCAGCTACATCAGTGATGGCTAACTGTGGCTCTCCAGCAGGGCAATTTTACAGGACTAATAAACATTTATTGGAAATTAAATATATATTGTAGGTTTTTTTTCTGCTGAGTAAAACAAGAGTACTCCCACAGCCAAAAAATGCTTTGTATCACAGTTATTTCAGCTCAAAGTGTTGTGTTTCATATTAATCTCTTAGCAACAGTGCCAGCTGTTGTCCAAACAGTTCACCCAGTGTTCTATGTCAGAGATGAGCCAGTAGTTACAGGTCTCCATAATATGTGATAACAGTTCCATGACATCCCAAACTGCAATAACTTTCAAATAAAGCATCTGCCAGCAGTGTGAGTTCCCCTGTTTTACTTGGGAAGATGTTTGACATCAATGGATATTTTTTGAAAAGCTTTATTTCTTAACCCCTTAACAACTGGCCACACAGCTCATGGCTGGCATTTAAGGTCCCTGGAGCATTTCTTTTTTTTCATGATTCCGATTCAGGGGTCCCCTAGCGGCACCCAGCCTTGACGGGACCCCTGAATTCCTTGACATGTCAGGACCATCACTGGTCTTTAACGCAAGTGTAACTGTGAAGGTCTGGCAAGTCATGGGTCCTTAAGGGGTTAAACTATTTGCTTTAAAAGGAAATAATTGATCTATAAGTACAATAACATTAAAGAGATAGTAACATCAGAAAAAAGTATTAACTATATGGTAGATACAATTAAAAGAGATTACTTGCACTTATTCGTATCTCTCAAACCACTACGGTTTGAGAGATATAGGAAAATAAAGTTCTCCGCTCCCTCCCCTTTCTCATACGTCAGCTGTATAGCTGATGGCATAAGATCCTGGTTCCTGGATCAGACGGCGGCTCTTCAGCAGCACCGACATAGCGATACCTAAAAATAAATACTTCATCGGAACAGTCTACAAAGTGTTCCTGGTTTGCAAGCACACGTTGTAGACCATTCTGATGAAGTATTTATTTTTAGGTATCTCTATGTCGGCGCTGCTGAAGAGCCACAGTCTGATCCAGGAACCAGAATCTGCTTCTGACAGCTTTACAGCTTGTCAAGTAGAAAGGGGAGGGAGCGAGAACTTTATTTTCCTATATCTCTCAAAACATAACAGTTTGAGAGATATCAATAAGCTCAAGTACACTCTTTTAATTGTATCTACCATATAGTAAATACTTTTTTTCTGACATTACTATCCCTTTAAGTGTCAAGAAGGTGAAAGAGCTACTTTAATGGGTTCTCTTCACAAGCTTTGTAGGTCACCTTCAGTAGTTAGGCAAAAATACTGAGTTTTAACAAACATCTTCACACAATGCTGAGTTGTCAAATATGCCTTGTACATTATAGGGTTAGTAATGCCCCAGCATAATTTGTAATAGATTTGTAGAGTCTAAAAAAAATCACATTGCCACAAACCCTATCTCTCAAACTGCTATGGTTTGAGAGATTTTGGCAATGAAAGTTCCCCCTTCTCCTGACATCAGCGTCTAGCTGACAGCAGGAGATCCCAGTCTGGAGATCAGCCTGCGGCACTGCAGCAGAGCTGAAATCCCGTTATTGCAAAATAATTATTTCATTGGAAAGGTCTACAAAGTGTGCCTGGTTTGCAAGCACACTATGTAGACCTTTCCAGTTAAGTAATTATTTTGCAATAACGGTATTTCGGCTCTGCTGCAGAGCCTCATCCTGTCGACCAACACGGATCCCCTTCTGTCAGCTTTACAGCTGACATTAAGGAAGGGGGAACTTTCATTACCAATATCTCTCAAACCATAGCGGGGTTTGTAGCAATGTGATTTTCTTTTTAAACTCTACAAATCTATTACAAAATAGAGCTGTATCTGATCTAACAGGCCTCGTTATATTTATTGGTTAGAACCTTTAGAGAGGTGTCTCTTTAAAGAGTTCAATTTGGGAGTCTGGATTGGACTTAACATGCATTGTAATGCATTGTGTACCTCTCTGGCACTCAAAGGGTTAAGCATTTGAGTCCCAGAGGGGTACCTAATGCATTGCAGAGCAATGGCAATCAAAGGGTTAGAGCCCCATTTAAATCACAGGAAACTTGGATTTGTCCTCTAAGACACAGGTGACGTGCCCAGGAATTGCTCCCAGTCTTAGTACGTCAGCTTCTGAGTCCCGTACATATGGATGAGACCAGACACATAAAGCTGTAATCTGTAATATCACTGATTTTTAGAAATATATATTGTTGAGTTTAAACTGTGCGAAGAACAATGCATCATATTTCCCAGGTACAGTGTGTTCCCGCGCTGAAAAGAATTTAATCAAATGTGGATGTTTGAGTCACAGGAACACAATAACATGATTGAAGACACAAATATCGCACTGAGATTCGCCTTCTTCAGGACCGTGCACTTCAAATCTTATCCCTAATCAAGTTACGCTGACGATTCATCTTACTTTGCTCTTGAGGGTTACGTTTTAGCAGTTGCTAGTCATTGCTGTTTTGATTATTCATTTTGCTGAAGATTAAAGGGTTAATCCTTTAACCCATTGACAGCCAGAGAGGTATTGAACACCTTGCTTCGCAAGGCATTGGATACCGCTCTGGCACTCAAAGGGTTAAGCTAGGTATCCCCATCAATGAGGCTGATGTACTAAAGAGAGCTAAATGAATTCTGGAAAAAAAATCAGATGTATTATAGAGGACAAACCTAATTTCTATTCACATTTCTAATGTCCCAGAAAAAAATCTTTATTTAAAAAGAATGACTTAATTGGAAAGGTCTACAAAGTATGTCTGGTTTGCAAGTACACTTTGTAGACCATTCCAATGAAGAAATTAGTTTTAAATTACGTAATTGTGGCTCTGCTGAAGAGCCTCCTTGTGTCGGCCGGCACGGATCTCCTGCTGTCAGCGTTACCGCTGACAGAAGGAAACGGCAAACTTTGAAAGTGAATATCTCTAAAACCATAGCGGTTTGAGAGATAGGATTTGTTGCATATAGCTGAACGTTTTTAAGCACTACAAAACGACAAATATTTTTTCTGGGACATTGCTAAAACTTTAAAGGGGAACTATCACCCCAAATAAAGTCTCCCCCACCCCAATAATTAGCCATCTAGCAATTAGCTTACCAATAGTCACATTATACAGCATAATTACCGCGTTAGTCAGAAATCCTACTTCTGCCGAGACTGAAGGCTAGGCAACAGCGCTTTAGAAGAATCTGCTCTCCTGCACCGTCAGTCCCTTCTGGTACCTAAAGGTACCATGCAACGCCTCCTAGAGGAGACGGGACTGACAATGCAGGCGTGCAGATGTCTGTAAGCAAAGATGTCTGCGCTGTTGCCTGGCCATCAGTCTCAGCAGAAGTAGGATTTCTGATTAAAGTGGTAATTAGACCAGATAGTAGAATTATTGGTAACCTTATCGTTAGATGTCTAATTATTATTAGTTCCCCTTTAAAGGGATAGTAATACTTCGTTTTAACTTTATTTTATTTTGTAGGCATTAAAAAAACATGAAGAATGATATAAGTCTTATCTCTCAAACCTTTATGGTATCAGAGATATTCACAAGCAAAGTCTCCCCTCCTGCCCCTTTTTCCTAGTGTAAGCCATCTCTTCTCAGATGTGAATCTGGTTGTAAGACCAGACAGATAACAGAAGGGGACAATCTTCTTTGTATAAAAACAATGAAAGCCCTTCCCCCCTTGACAAGTTTTTCAGCTTTTTCCCTTATCTTAATTGAAGATTGTCCCTCTCTGCAGTCTACCTGGCCACCTCCCTTCTGATCTGGTTGAACGGGGGGGGGGTACTTTGCTTGTGAATATCTCTTAAACCATAAAGGTTTGAGAGATAAGACTTATATCGTTCTTCATGTTTTTTTAATGCCTACAAAATAAAATAAAGATAAAACGAAGTATTACTATCCCTTTAAATTGAAAATTTAACCCACATGAATATTGGAGAGGTCTCCAAAGCATCGTTTTGCAATGTGTTGGTGTATTCTCTAGTGTTCAGGGGGTTAAGCCCAATTTCAACCAGAGGAATTTGCACTTGTTCTATATGGTGCAGTTTGCTTGTTCCAGAATTTCTCCATTTATAGTTAGAACATCAGCCTAACTGAATTGCAATATGATGGAGATGTATCTAGGAACTAAGCAGTTAAGTGATCAAGAACAAAACACTGAAAGACTAATCTAAAATCCTCTTTACAGGGTAGGCAATCTTCATGTCTCCAGCTGATGGATACTACAACCCTTTTCATCCTGAATCCGCCAACAGCTCGCAGGAAATGATGGGAGTTGTAGTCCACAACAGTTAAAGGGCAAAATGTTGCCTACAGAGCTGGTTTAATACAATAGGAAAAGAGGGCATGTGCTCGGGTCCCACTCGCAAAGGAGGGCTTACCGGCAAATGGACCATTACTAACCAGGGGTGACAGAACAGACAGGAAGGGGAGGGTTGGTCTGGGCCGGCAATGCCAGAGGGCCCATGGGCAGCTGAGCTCTCACTGAAAATCACCCTCAGATTTTTAGTGGCAGTCTGGCAAAGAGAGACGTATGACAGAGAGGAACACAGTAAAGGTGTTTTCTTCCTGTCCTGCTCAGAGCAGGCCACATGACACAAAGCACCATAAGCTACCATATGGCCTGCCAAAGTCTCATGTACCATTGCAGTCAACTTTAGACACCAAAAGCATTACAGTCATAATTACACTCATAATCATGTAGACACATATCAAGATGCTGTATGGGTAGGGGCATTTAATTGTATTTTCTGAAATTTTAAATCAGAACATAGCTCCTAAAATAAAAGGGAGTGTGACAAATCATTTACTCAATAGTAAGGTTGGTTTGAATAACTCTTTGAAGCAATTGCATTGCATTTTGAGTGGTATTTTCCTCATTTCTGTACAAGTTGGATTTCAAGAGGGCAATAACTTCAGCTTCGCCCAGGACCCATCAGTGTCTTAAAGCAGCCCCCGTTGCCTACTGCTGCCTATTGAAGGTGTTTGTATATTAATTGTGAATGGCTAATAGGCAAGAAAATGCACCACACTCACACACACACACTCTCTCTCTGCTCATGATTTAATGAGTGAATGCCTTCTAACTCACATACAGCTGTGGGAGGAGCTATAGATTATAGATAGACTTAGTCACCCTGTATTCCATGGCCTCATTTCACCACTTCATCGACCTCCTAATGGTGAATTTACCTGGAAGGAGGGAGTGCTAATTCACTGAGTGAAAGGCTTATAGTTCTCCAGTTTGGAAAAAGGACTTTTTTTTTTCTTTCTTTCAAAAGCTTTATTGAGAATAGAAAATAGTAGTACAACACAAGAGTATCAACAATGATAAATCACAGTACAGAGCATTAATAATGTCACAAGACTACATACATTAAGTCCATGTCAGTAGAACAGGAGTAACATGAATTCATACACAGTGGTAGAAAAGCCCTGTAAGTTTAAAGGGGTAGCGAAGTAGAAAGAGAGTGGAAGAAGGACTTTGATTGGTGAGAAGTAGTGATGAGCGAGCACCCCAATGCTCGGATGTTCGGGTGCTCTGACCGAGCACCCCCTGAGGCTCGAGTGCTCGGCCGAGCATCCGAGCCCCATTGAAGTCAATGGGAGGACTCGAGCATTACACCAGGCACCCCCTGCTCTGATGAGGGGAGGGTGCCTGGTCCATAGGAAAAGGGCAGAAAAAGATGGAAACACTACAGAAATGGTTCAGGGACAGCATAGGGAGGATGTCTGGATGCATCTTGGACTCCAACATCGCTGCTGGGAACGATCTTTCGCCCGTAGTACGCCATTTTTACAGACTGACCGTAAAACACACAAAAAGGAAAATAAAAACGACTTTAGGCGAAAAATTGTTACCAAACAGTATTTGCTGTATATTTACTTGTATATCATCTGCAAATTCTCCCAAAAATTTCATCGATTTTCTGAAGTGAGGCCATGATTAAGAGGGAAACGTGCGCAGAGGCAAATTATCCCAAAAATTTCCTTGATTTTCAGAACTGAGGCCATGATTAAGAGGGAAACGTGCGCAGAGGCAAATTATCCCAAAAATTTCCTTGATTTTCAGAACTGAGGCCATGATTAAGAGGGAAACGTGCGCAGAGGCAAATTCTCCCAAAAATTTCCTTGATTTTCAGAACTGAGGCCATGATTAAGAGGGAAACGTGCGCAGAGGCAAATTCTCCCAAAAATTTCCTTGATTTTCAGAACTGAGGCCATGATTAAGAGGGAAACGTGCGCTGAGCTGACCATCTAAAACATTATGGGTGAGGGTCTGCTGCAGAGCTGACCATCCTAAACATTATATGCGAAGGCCCGCTAGTGAGCTGACGCTATAAAACATTATATGAGAGGGCCCGCTAGAGAGCTGACCCAATAAAACATTATATGAGAAGGCCCGCTGGTGAGCTGACCTATATAAAAATTGGCAAACAGGGCCCGCTGGTGAGCTGGCCCTATATAAAAATTATATCACAGGGCCCGCTGGTGAGCTGGCCCTATATAAAAATTATATCCCAGGGCACGCTGGTGAGCTGGCCCTATATAAAAATTATATCCCAGGGCATATGGAAGAGGAGGAGGAGGATGAGAACATTAAGAGTCAACCATATACCCGTTTTTGGGGTGGAAGGGGTGAATGGGAATACAGAGTATTCCCATCATTGTAAATAACATATATAAAGTGAGTTTATGTTCCCCCGGGGCTTTCCTCCAGTGGAGTGGAGAAGTCAGGGGAAATCCAGGCCTTGTTCATTTTTATAAGTGTCAACCTATCAGCATTGTCGGTGGAAAGGCGGATACGCTTATCTGTTATGATGCCACCAGCAGCACTAAATACCCGCTCAGACAGAACGCTGGCGGCAGGGCAGGCCAGCACCTCCAAGGCGTAGAGTGCCAGTTCATACCACGTGTCCAGCTTGGACACCCAGTAGTTGTAAGGCACAGAGGGATCATTGAGGACGCTGACACGGTCTGCTACGTACTCCTTCACCATCTTCCAAAACTTTTCCCTCCTTGTGACACTAGGCTGCGCATCAGGGTGAGGGTGCTGGCGGGGTGTCATGAAGGTGTCCCACGCCTTGGAGAGTGTTGCCCTGCCTTTGTCGGAACTGCTGTGTGCTCCCCTTTTCTCCCCTTCTCGGTTGGCCAAGGTAGCACGTACTCTGCCGCCAGCGTTGTCAGATGGAAAATTTTGGAGCAATTTTTCAACAAGAACCTTCTGGTATTGCACCATTTTGCTTGTCCTCTCCACCGGAGGAATGAGAGATGAGAAATTCTCTTTGTAGCGGGGGTCCAGAAGGGTGAACACCCAGTAATCCGTGTTGTCTAAAATGCGTACAACGCGTGGGTCACGGGAAAGGCAGCCTAACATAAAGTCAGCCATGTGTGCCAGAGTACCAACAGTCAAGATTTCGCTGTCCTCACCAGGAGGCTGACTCTCAATATCCTCATCCTCTTCCTCCTCTTCTGCCCACCCACGCTGAAGAGATGGAACTAAAGTTCCATGGCTACCCTCTGTAGCGGAGGCAACCGTGTCTTCCTCCTCCTCCTCCTCCTCCTCCTCCTCCTCCGCCTCCTCCAATTGTCGCTGAGAAGACGAAGTGAGGGTGCTCTGGCTATCACCTTGTGTAAGCTCTTCCTCCCCCATTTCCACCTCTTCCACATGCAAAGCGTCGGTTTTAATTGTGAGCAGCGAGCGTTTCAGTAGACACAGAAGTGGGATGGTTACACTGATAATAGCGTTATCGCCGCTCACCATCTGTGTCGATTCCTCAAAATTGCGTAAAACCTCGCAGAGGTCTGACATCCATTCCCACTCCTCACTTCTGATTACAGGAAGTTGAACGGAGAGGCGACGACCGTGTAACAGCTGGTACTCCACTACTGCCCTCTGCTGCTCACAAAGCCGGGCCAACATGTGGAAGGTGGAGTTCCAGCGCGTGCTCACGTCACACAGCAGCCGGTGAGCTGGCAATTGTAAGCGCTGCTGCAGCTTCAACAGGCCGGCCGAAGCTGTAGATGACTTACGGAAATGTGCACACACGCGGCGCACCTTGGTCAAGAGATCATGCACATTGGGGTAGGTTTTTAGAAATCGCTGCACCACTAAATTAAATACATGCGCTAGGCATGGTACGTGTGTGAGCTTGCCGAGCTCCAAAGCCGCCACCAAGTTACGCCCATTATCACACACAACCATGCCTGGTTGCAGGTTGAGTGGCGAGAGCCACTGCTCGGTCTGGTGACTAATCCCCTGCAACAGCTCTGAGGCCGTGTGCTGTTTGTCCCCAAGGCAGATCAGCTTCAGCACGGCCTGTTGACGCTTCCCCACTGCAGTGCTACACTGCTTCCAGCTACTGGCTGATGGGGGAGTGGCGGTGTGTGTAGAGAATTCGGAGGTGGAAACGGAGGAGGAGGAGCCAATAACGTAGGTGCTGGTGGAAACCCTGATGGAGGTAGGGCCCGCAATCCTCGGCGTGGGTAGCACCCGTGCCATCCCAGGGTCCGAGTCGCTCCCAGCCTCCACGACATTCACCCAGTGTGCCGTCAGGGAAATGTAGCGTCCCTGGCCACAAGCACTTGTCCATGTGTCAGTCGTTAAGTGGACCTTCCCAGTAACTGCGTTGGTCAGGGCACGGGTGATGTTACGGGACACATGGTGGTGTAATGCGGGGATGGCACACCGGGAAAAGTAGTGGCGGCTGGGGACGGCGTACCGAGGGACAGCTGCTGCCATCAGGCTGCGGAAGGACTCAGTGTCCACAAGCCTAAATGGCAGCATTTCGATGGCCAGTAATTTTGAAAGGTGTGAGGTTAGTGCTATGGCCTGTGGGTGGGTGGCTGGGTACTTTCTCTTGCGCTCAAATGCCTGGGGTAACGACATTTGGACGCTGTGCTGGGACAGGGAAGTGGATGTGGTCGCTGATGGTGCTTCAGATGGTACAGGTGCAGGGCGGGAGGTATGCGGGCCTGCGCCTTCGACAGGCGATTGGCCGGCACCGAAAACAGGGGAAGAGGAGGCAGTGGTGTGGCCTGCAGACACAGATGGGCGATCCAGGCGTTCCTCCCACTTACTACGGTGCTTGGATGCCATGTGTCGGATCATGCTGGTGGTGGTGAGGTTTCTAGTGTTCATGCCTCGGCTCATTCTGGTGTGGCACAGGTTGCAAACTACAAATCTTTTGTCGTCCGCACTTTCCTTAAAAAAACGCCATACCGCGGAACACCTACCCCTTGGCAAGGTAGATTTACGCAAGGGGGTGCTCCGTGGAACATTTGCGGGCCGGTTTGGTGCGGTCCGCCTTCTTTCTGTAGCCACACCACTGCCTCTTCCAGCCTGTTGCGGTGCTGCAGATGGCTCACCCTCAGGACTGCTGTCATCGCTCGGCTCTACACCTTCCCAGGTGGGGTCAGTCACCTCATCGTCCACCAAGTCCTCCTCCACTTCCTCACTCTGATCATCCTCCTCAAGTCTTGATCCCACCACATACTCGGTCATTGACAACTGTATAACATTCTCCTCAACAAGGTCTTGAGAAGGAAATAGTGGTTGATTTAATGGCAACTGTGTCTCATCATCATCATCATCATCCACTACTTCCTTTGACCTTAAATGCCGTTCACATCTGTCATCTTCTTGTGATTGGGTAGCCTCTAGAGGTTGTGAATCAGGGCACAAGATGTCATGTTCCTCTGCAAGCGTGCTTGGAGAGAGGGTCAAATGAAGGATTGGTGATGAGACGAGCTCATCACTATATCCCAGTGTGGGATCACTTCTTTGACCAGACCGTGTATGGTGGGAGGAAGGATGATCAGAGTGAGGATTATGTTGACCAGACTCTTGGCTACTGAGAGTGGACTTGGTGGAAGACAGGGTGGTGCTTAACCGACTGGAAGCAGTATCAGCTGTCATCCAACCGACCACCTGTTCGCACTGGTCGGACCTCGAGAGTGATGTCCTGCGACGCCCTGTGAAATCAGACATGAAGCTAGGTATGGTGGATGTCTTTCTTTCTTGTGCTCTGGCACCAGGCACAGTTTCTCCGCGTCCTGACCCGCGCCCTGAACTTTCAGGATCACGTCCACTTCCCCGTCCCTTTTTACCCGCCTTCTTCATCTTACACGATATATATGACTTTAATATATATGAGTTTGAAAACTTAACAGTATTTCTTACTATTCTGCAACTCTGCAGAGTACACAGAATAGGCTGCTAAACTGCGGTGACACACACTGAATGGAATAAGTGACTTTAATATTTGAGTTTGAAAAATTAACAGTATTTCTTACTATTCTGCAACTCTGCAGAGTACACAGAATAGGCTGCTAAACTGCGGTGACACACACTGAATGGAATATGTGACTTTAATATTTGAGTTTGAAAACTTAACAGTATTTCTTACTATTCTGCAACTCTGCAGAGTACACAGAATAGGCTGCTAAACTGCGGTGACACACACTGAATGGAATAAGTGACTTTAATATTTGAGTTTGAAAAATTAACAGTATTTCTTACTATTCTGCAACTCTGCAGAGTACACAGAATAGGCTGCTAAACTGCGGTGACACACACTGAATGGAATAAGTGACTTTAATATTTGAGTTTGAAAAATTAACAGTATTTCTTACTATTCTGCAACTCTGCAGAGTACACAGAATAGGCTGCTAAACTGCGGTGACACACACTGAATGGAATATGTGACTTTAATATTTGAGTTTGAAAACTTAACAGTATTTCTTACTATTCTGCAACTCTGCAGAGTACACAGAATAGGCTGCTAAACTGCGGTGACACACACTGAATGGAATAAGTGACTTTAATATTTGAGTTTGAAAAATTAACAGTATTTCTTACTATTCTGCAACTCTGCAGAGTACACAGAATAGGCTGCTAAACTGCGGTGACACACACTGAATGGAATAAGTGACTTTAATATTTGAGTTTGAAAACTTAACAGTATTTCTTACTATTCTGCAACTCTGCAGAGTACACAGAATAGGCTGCTAAACTGCGGTGACACACACTGAATGGAATAAGTGACTTTAATATTTGAGTTTGAAAAATTAACAGTATTTCTTACTATTCTGCAACTCTGCAGAGTACACAGAATAGGCTGTTAAACGGCGTTGAAACACACTGAATGGAATATGTGACTTTAATATTTGAGTTTGAAAACTTAACAGTATTTCTTATAATTCTGGAACTGTACAGAGTACACAGAATAGGCTGTTAAACGGCGGTGAAAGACACTGAATGGAATATGTGACTTTAATATTTGAGTTTGAAAACTTAACAGTATTTCTTACTATTCTGCAACTCTGCAGAGTACACAGAATAGGCTGTTAAACGGCGTTGAAACACACTGAATGGAATATGTGACTTTAATATTTGAGTTTGAAAACTTAACAGTATTTCTTATAATTCTGGAACTGTACAGAGTACACAGAATAGGCTGTTAAACGGCGGTGAAAGACACTGAATGGAATATGTGACTTTAATATTTGAGTTTGAAAACTTAACAGTATTTCTTATAATTCTGCAACTGTACAGAGTACACAGAATAGGCTGTTAAACGGCGGTGAAAGACACTGAATGGAATATGTGACTTTAATATTTGAGTTTGAAAACTTAACAGTATTTCTTATAATTCTGCAACTCTGCAGAGTACACAGAATAGGCTGTTAAACGGCGGTGAAAGACACTGAATGGAATATGTGACTTTAATATTTGAGTTTGAAAACTTAACAGTATTTCTTTATTTCTTATAATTCTGCAACTCTGCAGAGTACACAGAATAGGCTGTTAAACGGCGGTGAAAGACACTGAATGGAATATGTGACTTTAATATTTGAGTTTGAAAACTTAACAGTATTTCTTACTATTCTGCAACTCTGCAGAGTACACAGAATAGGCTGTTAAACGGCGTTGAAACACACTGAATGGAATATGTGACTTTAATATTTGAGTTTGAAAACTTAACAGTATTTCTTATAATTCTGGAACTGTACAGAGTACACAGAATAGGCTGTTAAACGGCGGTGAAAGACACTGAATGGAATATGTGACTTTAATATTTGAGTTTGAAAACTTAACAGTATTTCTTATAATTCTGGAACTGTACAGAGTACACAGAATAGGCTGTTAAACGGCGGTGAAAGACACTGAATGGAATATGTGACTTTAATATTTGAGTTTGAAAACTTAACAGTATTTCTTATAATTCTGCAACTGTACAGAGTACACAGAATAGGCTGTTAAACGGCGGTGAAAGACACTGAATGGAATATGTGACTTTAATATTTGAGTTTGAAAACTTAACAGTATTTCTTATAATTCTGCAACTCTGCAGAGTACACAGAATAGGCTGTTAAACGGCGGTGAAAGACACTGAATGGAATATGTGACTTTGATATTTTAGTTTGAAGACTTAACAGTATTTCTTCCTATTCTGCAACTCTGCACAGTACACAGAATGTGCTGCTACACTGCGGCGAAGCACACTGAATGGAATATGTGACTTTGATATTTTAGTTTGAAGACTTAACAGTATTTCTTCCTATTCTGCAACTCTGCACAGTACACAGAATGTGCTGCTAAACTGCGGCGAAGCACACTGAATGGAATATGTGACTTTGATATTTTAGTTTGAAGACTTAACAGTATTTCTTCCTATTCTGCAACTCTGCACAGTACACAGAATGTGCTGCTAAACTGCGGCGAAGCACACTGAATGGAATATGTGACTTTGATATTTTAGTTTGAAGACTTAACAGTATTTCTTCCTATTCTGCAACTCTGCACAGTACTCAGAATGTGCTGCTAAACTGCGGCGACGCACACTGAATGGAATACGTGACTTTGATATTTTAGTTTGAAGACTTAACAGAATGTGCTCTAATCTGCAACTTTGCACACTAAACAGAATGTGCTCTAATCTGCAACTTTGCACACTAAACAGAATGTGCTCTAATCTGCAACTTTGCACACTAAACAGAATGTGCTCTAATCTGCAACTGTGCACACTAAACAGAATGTGCTCTAATCTGCAACTTTGCACACTAAACAGAATATATATATATATTTTTTTTTTTTTTTGTTTTTTTCCCCCCACACCAAATAACCTGCTGCCCCCACACACAGTAGTCCTAAAAAGGACTTTTGGTTCTTTTTTTTTCACAATTTTTGTTTTTTTCCTCCCTACACTGCCTTTCCCTTCCTATCCTCAGCTCTCCCTGGCTCAGACTGAGCCGAACTCGATGGTCAGGTGCTATACAGCACCTGACCACGGGTTCTGGCCAGCCAATCAGTGTAATGCCAGCAGCCAACATGGCTGCTGGCATTACACCGATGTCAGAGCCTCCCTGCACGTTTATTGGCTGCGCAGCAGCCGCAAAACGTGCGGGGAGGAGACCCGAACATGGCGGGCGAGCACATGCGGTACTCGTACGAGTACCGCCATGTGCCGAGCAGAGCGATGCTCGAGCCGATCCGAGCATCGGCCGAGCATGCTCGCTCAACACTAGTGAGAAGGAGGAGAGGACTACTATTGGGAGGGCAAGGTTCATAATTCACTGACAGAAGGGAGCCCGGGAGGGGGGCATTAATGCTGGAGGGCAGTGATCATAAGTCACAATGCAGCAGTGAGAGAATGAAGTGATAATGCTAGGAAGAGGTAGGGAACTTATTGATAAAGGTGGGACAGCAGGGATCATAGTTCTCCAGGCTGGAAGGAAGGTTTTGGTGGTTGAGAGGGATCTGGGGCTAATACTTTGAGGGCAAGATCAGAGCTGGATTTCTGAGTAGGCACAGTAGGCAATTTCCTAGAGCTCCACATTTTGAGAGGCGCCTCAGCTGTGCTGGCCACACCCACATTCGGAATTGTGGGTGTGGCCAGAGCAATCTCATTGACCCTGCACCAGTTGTATACCCCCATTACAGGCTGTTATTTAACCCACTGGATGCTAGAGAGATCTCCTGCTTATCGTGGATCAAAGCACTGGTGCTCTCTGTAGCAACCAAGGGGTTAAAGATTTTTCTTTCTTTCTTGTTAAAGGACAAGGGTATGTATTTTCTGTTCCAGGAAACAGTGGATGGGACGGAAGGTCCAGTCATGTTAGGAGTGGGGGGTATGGCCATGGAAGGAGGTAAGGTGTCTAGAGGGCTTTGCCTAGGAGCTCCTGGGATTTAAATACGGCCTTGGGCAAGGTTCACTATTCACAGATAGTAGAAAATGGGGGAATAATGAAGGAGAAAGGATGGTCTTTGTATGGATTGAGAGGAGGGATAATTCTGTGCTGCAAAGAAGCTTTTATGTATTCTCCTTACCTCTTCTTATCCACCCAGAAAACTGGTTTGCTTTTCACGCTGCTATACTGCATTGTTTGCCTGCCTTCAAGACACCTGAAATAATAACTCCCAAGTCCCTTTCCTCTGATTTTTTTGTCCGCACAGTCCCATTAAACCTGCATTCCACCTCTGGGTTTCTGTGTCCTAAATGCATTATCTTGTATTTTTCAGCATTAACCCCTTAAGGACCCATGATGGTCTTGGATCGTCATGGCTTGTTTTCACTTAAGGACTGATGACGGACCGTCATGGAATTTCAGGCTCCCCACACAGTTGCACTCCATTCAGGGAGTCCGTAATCGGATTATGGAAAACAAAAATGGTCCCTGGTCCTTCAGTGACCGCACCGTGCGTGCGCGGCCTGTCCTTAAGGGGTTAAACTTTAGAGCCATTGCTCCAGTTCTCCTAAATCCTCATAAAATTGGTTTATCCCTCCTGGAGGGTCCCGCCTGTATCATCTCCTTACCTTGAACACCACTAGTAATATCACTAATGAAGGTATTGAAGAGAAAATGCCCTAGAACTGACCCCTTTGGCATTTCACTCAGTAAAAAAAAAGTCAGTGTTAGTTTTCTCAGCACATACTGAAATCAGTCAAATTGTGTTGTACTAATGGGAGCATCGAGATAGGAAAGTGATGCTATCCATACGTTACAGTATAATATAACCACTAGTCCAGGAATGCATACACATGTGGGATCAACACCAGTGGTAAACCCACCACAGTCTAGGCCATCGAAAAGAGCAGCATTACCTAGCTTTCCCAGGAGAATTCAGCCATTCAGCAGACAAAAAAGTACCAGCAGATACTCTTCTAAAAATGGTGTTCTCTTCAGCGGGAGTAATGCTATTTCCCAACTGTAAGATTGCCTGGGTAGGAAAAGCACTTGACTTCTGGTATGACTGATTAATAATCGCATTTTGAGATATTCTCTCAGAAAGGATTTCATTCAGTTAATGTCCCATGTACAGAAAGAGATACTTTATATGTGCAACACAGCTCTGGCTTTAATATAGTGGGACATGAGGTCTTGCATCTTGAAGTGAAATGGGTTCAGGGGAGGGCTGGCCTGCGGGGCAGGAGGGCATTTGCCCCCTGGGCTGGTCATATGTCTGGGTTGGTGGGCCACGGCCTCACTCAGACTCCCACTTGCTACTGTAAATGGATCTACACTAGTGATACCACAGAGCTTACAATTGAAAATAAGCTACACAAATGATACCACAGAGCTACAATCCAAATGTAACATAACACTTTTCCCTTGTAAGTGCTTTGGTATCACTAGTGTGGTTTTAATTAAATTGCAAACTCTGTAGTGTCACAAATGTAGCCCATTTCAGCTGTAAACTGTGTATCACCTCCTTACTTCACAACATTAACGCAAATTTTAAAATTAACAAAAGGAAGTGGACTGGGACGACGGTCTTGAATGATAGTAGAAATGGGCCACTTTATTGTATTTGCCCCTCAGGCCACAAGTTACCAGCCCTCCCCTGAATGGGTTCTTCAGTGAGGTCACTGCCACCAGGTTGAAAGCAATAAAATCAACATCAGCAATGATTTACCACAGGGTACGGTAACCATACTACCAGACATCAGGGGAATGCTATCTATCACCTAGATCCTTTCATTTACAAAGGGTGATGAATTTTCAAGGAAAATGAAAGAAAGCTTTTAGACTCAATTTAATCGAGGTACAGATTCTCACATTATCAATCTTATTCCAGACGAGTATAGTGTCCATACCAGATGGTCAGACTTTACTACGTTACTAATTTAAGAGCACATACTCCTCCCTGGGACCCTGACTTGGTTCTATGAATACTGCAGAGATACTTTTTCAAACCCATGGCATCAATTACCATTAGCTGGATTACTTTGTAAATGGTATTGCTGAGGGCCATAGCACTGGCATGCAGGGTGTCAGAATGATGTGTCTTGTCTTGTGTCACCCTTCTGGATTTTCACCCTGAAAAGGTAGTGCTTCAGACAAAGCGGGATTTTCTGTTGAAAGTAGTGCTGGAATTCATATAATCAGGATATTTTCATTCCATCTCTATGTTCGAGATCAGTATTTAACCCTTTGAGTGCCAGAGGGGTATGGCACGCATTGCAGAGCCCCTCTGGCACTCAAGGGTTTAAAGTGGGACTGTCACGTTCCAACTCCCCACCTCAAATTAATTTATACCTCCCAATAAGTTTATAACCCCCATGAAAGCTAAATAATTTTTTATCCTATGATGGAAAATCTACCTATCTGTCTTCAGCTGCAAGAGCGAGAGTGCTGCCATCTTGATTACATTTAGAATGATTGGCAGTGCTCTCCTTCCATGCTCTACCCTAAGCCTGCCCTCACTGTTCCATCAAAGGGGGCCGCATGCTTGGCTCTACTCAGACCCGGACTGGCCATCGGGCATACCGGGCATTTGCCTGGTGGGCGGTTCCTGGCATTTAAAAAAAAATAACGAATGATCACCTGCCGCCCCCCCCCCCCCCCCCCATGGGCTGCTCAAAAAATAAAAATGGGCCGCTCAGCCTTAATTGCCCTGGCCTATTTTTTGCCCCAGTCCGGGCCTGGCTCTACTGTTGTTCTGCCAAACCCTGACCACTCCTCCGGTTGCTCCTTTTGTCTCTTAATTCTCACCGTGCTCACATTCCACACTCTTTTCTCCTCACTCATAAGACTGGTGTCTGTGCAGCCATCACTTTTGTTGCCTGCTATTCTGCTGACTTTTTTTCATTACCATAGACCATATGGCACCAAGAAGAGAGTGTGTTTTTAGCAAACTATTAAAGCAGCAATTCAATTCAATGTCTTCTAGCAGAGTCTGCAGGTTCCCAGTTGGTTTATTTTCCTTGTACAGTGACTTCATTATTTAAATCTTAATGCTGTTATTTCATGGGGTCCATTGAGAGCAGATTAAAGAAAGTACTGGGATAAAGATGCATTCCAACATTGCCTCACATGCAAAACACTGCAGGTCAATTCTGTTGTGCATGTGTTTATCCATAGCCAAATTACAATAGTTATGGTTACCTGGCAACCTTTTCTATAGACTCTAGGTGGTATGATTTTTCTTAACATAAATTCTTTTTGTAGCTTCCACTATATTATCTGAAGTGTGTGTGTGTGTATAGGGAATGCTCATGGAAGACAAGAACGTTATGATTTTTCTATGGAAATTCCTGCTATTCCAGAAATATATATAAACTCAATTTCTTGCAAAAATGTTGCTATTTCCATAGGTGGGAACTCTCCAAATTTGCCCCGGAGACTCCGGTTTTCGCTTCTAATTGCCTGGTCTCCGGGTCAGATGCTTATTCTCTGGATGTGGGGAGTTTTTAAGGAAACTCTGCCCACTTATGCTCTTTCCCACCCTGTTCCTCCCACTCCCCTCCCACTTTTCTTCCTTCCCCTACCCAATTATTTTTAGTATATTTGTGAAGCCACACCTCCACTCACAATTAAGTCCTGCCCCTTTTTACACTAATTGCATCATTTATCTCCCCCAGCAGCACCAGAGGACTCCCTTCCAGGGAGCACACAAAGCAAAGTTCCCACCCATACTTTCTGTGGCTGTGTTAATTGCACCACATTGCCATACCTGGGAACTTTTTTTCTGGCCTCCACGGAGGGGAGGGAGGGAGACAAATGACACAATTGCATCAAAAGGCGTGGGGCTTAACCGTGACTAGGGGCGGGGCTTCAGAAACTTGCAGATGCATCTTCATGCATTCCCATCTCTTCGTGCCGCTGCTAACAGCTTGATTATAAAGTAGTTTGAACTATAATAATGTTTAAATGAAAAATCTCCCAGCGTTTAGAATACCTTTGTTCTCAAAAGAAAAAGTTCTATGATGTTTTTCCCTGGGAAAAAAGGTTATTGCTCCGTTAACCCATTGAATGCCAGAGAGATATTCAACTCATTACAACGCAATGGGGGTTATTCTCTATGGCATGATAAAGAGGTGATAAAGTGGAGATGAATTCTCCAGTGATATCACTTCTCCAGTTCCTATGTTATTCTATGGAGCCTATGCACTAAGATCTCCAAAACATAAGAAATTATAGTGTATAGGCTCCATAGAATAACATCACTGGAGAAGTTATCTCCACTTTATCACCTCTCTATCACGCCTTAGTGAATAACCCCCAATGTGTTGGATACATCTTTTATACTCGAAGGGGGAGATATTCAAAAAGTTATCATAATGAAAATACTTTTGGATCATGAGTTGGTGATAAAAGAAGGAAATATTTTCAGAATTAAATCTGTCATGTTTGAAAATGTGTTGAAAGAATTAAAAATGACAGTAACAAGATCTTGATGAACATTGCCCTTAAAGGTATAGTAATACTTGCAAATTACTAATCCCCATATTGTTGCTTTTTTAAAAAGAAACTTATTGCCCCCGATTTCATCTCTCAGACCCTTATGGTCTGAGAGATGATAGCGCTCAAAGTTCCCCCCTCCCTCCCCCTTCCCTGACTGAACGCTGAACGCTGACTGCAGGGGAAGCTGTCGTACGACAGTCTTATGTGCATCAGGCGACTCTGCAGCTGAGCCGAGTTTGCGTTTATAAAAAAGAATTCTTTCACTGAAACAGTCTTCTACATGTGCTTGGTTTGCTCCTGGTTTGCAAGCACACGTAGAAGACCGTTTTAGTGAAAGATTTCTTTTTCATAAACACGATCTCGGCAATGCTGCAGAGTCGCCTGATGCAAGTAATACCGGATATCCCTGCAGTCAGCATTCAGTCAGGGGAAGGAGGGGGGAACTTTGAGCGCTATCATCTCTCAAACCATAAGGGTTTGAGAGATGACACTGGGGGCAATGCGTTTCTTTTCACCAAAGCTACTATATGGGGATTAGTAATTTGCAAGTATTACTATCCCTTTAAAGGGTTAGTAATGCCCGTTTATAATTTTATGCTATATTGTAGATTTAAAAAAAAAATTATCTGGAGCAAGTCCCATCTCTCAAACCTTTTAAAGTTCTCCCCTTCTTACCCTTGCACTGACGTCATACAGAAGGAGACCCCGGTCCTGGGACCAGGCGGTGGCTCTTCAACAGAGCTGAAATACCTCAATCTAAAAATAAATACTTCATTGAAACAGCCTACAAAGTTTGCCTGATTTACAAGCACACTTTGTAGACCATTCCAATGAAGTATTTATTTTTAGATTGCGGTATTGCGGCTCTGCTGAAGAGCTGCCTCGAGTCAGCCGACACAACAGTGGCATAACTATAGGGGCCGCAGGGGTCACAACCGCGACCTGGCCCGTCACTCCAGGGGCCCGGCTGCCCCCTGAGACTCCCTCCTCCTGGCGCCGCAAGCTCCCTCCCGCGCTCTAGTAATGCAGAGCGCTGGGAGATGACATCATCTCCCAGCGCTCTGCATTACAGAAGAGGACAGAGCGGGAGCACGTCGCACCAGCCCACCTCTCCTGCCACTCCACTGGACCACCAGGGATTGGGAGGTAGGAAATGGAGGCATTGTGGAGGGTCCAGGGGTCAATGTGTTCGGGGGTTGGGAGGGCCCATGGCACTTCTTGCACCAGGGCCCGGACCGTTCTAGTTACACCTCTGCGACACAAATCTCCTTATGTCAGCTTTAGGAGGGAGGGGGGAACTTTAAAACATTATCTATCTCAAACCATATAGGTTTGAGAGATGGGACCTGCTCCACATAATATTTTTTTACTCTACAATATAGCATCAAATTATAAGCGGACATTACTAACCCTTTAAAAATCCTGATGTTAAAAAGTCTTTGATTTTGACTTTTAAATTGTCTTTCAAATGAAAATTTTCAAACAAACAACAAATTGCTTCTCAGCCCTGCCAACTGTACTTTAATTTGTCTTCTTCAAGTTTAGACCATGTTTATTTGGTCTGGGGGGGGCATGGATTTTCATTGTTCTCACAGTAAGAATATTGACCCTTGATGTGAGCTGTCTGGTCTATGGACAGGATTCCACATCTGAGGAGATGGGGCTTACACTAGGTAAAAGTGGCGGGAGGGGGATACTTTATCCTTCAATTACTCTTGTACTACAACTCTGACAGTATTGAAATAACACTCTCCATGGCCCAAATACTATGATGATTAATTGGAGCTGCTTTTATTGTGAAACATTACTATCCCTTTAAGACGGCTTTTTCCCCTTTGACGGAGGTGAAGGAATTGGATACAAAAAACAACGGAAACATGTCTGAGAATTGATGGACCATGGCGTTAGAACGTTTTTATTCTGATTACAGACAATTTCAGTTAGCACCACTTTCTGAACATCTCTGCCTAAAGAGTTAAGATCTGGGGTTATATATACGCTTAAATACTCTGTACTCCATTATAGAAATAGTAAATATTCTCTGTTTACCGAGGCCTTGAATTTGGTTTTATGTATGCTTTGTGGCAACAGCTGTTCCTGACTTTTTCAGGGACTTACCATAGCAACCTTGATAGGTGTCTAAGAAGTGATAGTGCTGTACTGTCTGTAAATGAGCTGAACAAGTTAACAGACTTTTTGATTAGAAGAGTAGTTGGTACTAATTTCAATGCATTAACTGAATTAGCTTATATCTTTTACTAGAAACCTTCACAAACAAAATTAACCAAATTTTATCTATATAAGACTGTCTACACATTAAGATTTGATTTTAGGAATCTAACATAAAATTTCATTTTTACCGATGCTCATTAAGTCTTTTCTTAACCCTTTTGAGTATCAGAGGGGGATCCAAAGAATTGTTTTGCATTGCATTGGATACCCTTCTGGCACTAAAGGTTAAAGGGATAGTAATGTTTCACAATAAAAGTAGCTCCAATTAATCTTCATAGTATTTGTGCCATGGAGATGTTATTTCAATACTGTCAGAGTTGTAATTCAACAGTAATTGATTGATAAATATCCCACTCCTGACCCTTTTATTGATGTAACACTGCTCACCTCAGAGCAACAAGACTGTCCTGATAGATCGCAGAGAGGGACAAACTTCAGTGATCATAAGGAAAAACCTGAAATCTTGTCAAGGGGGGCAGAGTTTTCCTTATGCTCACAGTAAGAAGATTGTCCTTTGCTGCAACCTGTCCTGTCAAGAGACCAGATTCCACATCTTGGGGGAGGTGTCTTATGCTAGGCAAAAGGGGCAGGAGGGGGATACTTTATCACTCAATTACTCTTGAACTACAACTGTGACAGTATTTAAATAACACTCTACATGGCCCAAATACTATGAAGATTAATTGGAGCTGCAGTTTTTGTGAAACACTACTATCTCTTTAAAATAAGGCTACGTTAGAACAGAATTCTTCCCATAGACTGGCATTATAGGCTTGTGCCTGCATTGCTTCCAACAGCCTGAAAATTGCAGTTGTAAAGTGAGGCTGCAATTGGAAACAGCAGGAAGTTGAGTTTGCAGTCAGATGCAGAAGCCACTAATGGCAGTTTTGAATTGAAAGCATAAATGAAAGTTTTATAACAAATAAGGCAGTATACACAAAACATAAGTGGAGCAATTCTGGAACAAGCCAACTGCACTGTAGAGAACAAGATAGATTCACCAAATTCCCATTGCAATACCATACAATGGGTTAAAAGGCTCATGTAAATTGATAGGGATTTTCATTTGGGAATTTTGGCACAATGTTTGCTACAAAATATTCCTGGGGGTTGTGCACTAAGGAGTGATAAAGAGGAGATAAAGCAGAGATGACTGGTGATGTCACTTGTCCAGTTCCTATGTTATTGTATAGAGCCTGTGCATTAATATTTCTCTAAGAGAATGGGTGAGTGAGTGAGTGAGTGAGTCATACCTCCCAAGTGTCCCTCTTTCAGACCCAAATCCTGCTTTCCCACTCTGGTGTCCCTCCTTTTAGGAGATCATACTGTGTGGTGTGTATATAAATGTATCACATTGCTCCACAGAAATAACATTAATGTTTGGTTCAATGTGTGTTTATAAATTAGTCTGTATAAATATAATACTTTAGTCTTGCTCTAAATTCAGTTACAAAAAGTGTCAAAAGACCATGAAATAATCTAAAAATTCTCCATAATGCCACACCCACCAGCCACACCCCCTCAAACAAAACTGTCCCTCTTTGGCCATTTGAAATGTTGGGTGGTATGGTGAGTGAGTGAGCATGACCGAAAATGAGAGAGAGAATACGAAAGTATAAGCAGGGCCGGATTTACATCTCAAGCGCCCCTAGGCTCAACACCCTCTGGCGCCCCTAGGCCCGCGTTCACCCCAACCCTAACCACACCCCCTCCCTTAACCATACCCCATTCACTTAGCCAAACCATATTTTGTAGCCAAACCCATTTTTAGAATTATTTTTCACAGTAATATGTCAATTTTCCAGTGGTAGATGAAAATGTTATAGATAGGAATGGGGTATATATAGCACACATACAGAAACCATAATTGACCTTTTCTAGATTTGTACCCTGCTCTTTCCCCTTGTTTAAGACCCAAGTAATGGAAAGGTATGAGTATCAAAGATCAATCCAGTACTGAAAAATCTAGCAGGGAGCTCTAGCCAACTACTGTGGCACACACACAGTGTCAATTTTAATAGTGTGCACTTTTGCAAAGTGTTATACTGTGTGTCTGTGACTGCCTGCGTGTGTTTTTTTTGTCAATTTGAACACAGCTATGTGTAAATCTGTAAATGTGATGATGTATGAGTGTCAGTGTGAATTGTGTGCTAGTGTCTATGTGACTTTACTGGTCGTGTGTGTGTGTGTGTGCGCTTTGACAGCCCCACCCAGGCAATTCAATAAAATCAATGAACTTTCCAGACCAGTGATACACAACCAATGAGCAGCAGGCAACAGCTGAGGGTTCCCCAGTTTTTCAGTAAAGACTTTGACACGTTACTTCTCAACCCTTTGAGTGCCAGAGAAGTATTCAACATGTTGCAAAGAAATGCCTTGGATCCCTCTGCACATAAAGGGTTAAATGTTTAATATACTCAGAGTGGTTGCTCAGGTTAGTACACAAGAAAGGATGAAGTTGAAGACATATGGACAGATGGAGTTACTGTAATCATAATTCTATTTTATTCTGTTAGATTGTTATTAATATTATTATTGTTGTTTAACGGTATATTCCCCAGTGCTGTACAATGGGGTAAAATAAAACAAAGACAGTAACACCAGTAATAATTGTGACAGACAAAATAAGAGGTAGTGAAGTCCCTACCCAGAAGAGCTTATGCTGGAGATGTCTAGCTCTGCAGTGCGCTGGAGACATGGCTAATATTCAAGAGGTTATTAAAAGCTTTATCTTTATTTTATTTTGTAGGCATTAAAAAAACATGAAGAACGATATAAGTCTTATCTCTCAAACCTTTATGGTTTGAGAGATATTCACAAGCAAAGTTTCCCTCCCCGTCTAAAAAAAAGCAGCTCTAAGTAATCATCATAGTATTTGGACTTTGGAGAGTGTTATTTCAATTCTGTCAGAGTTGTAGTTCAAGAGTAATTCAGTGACAAAGTATCCCTCTCCTACCCCTTTTACTGATGTAACACTGCTCAGCCAGATCAGAAGGGAGGTGCCCAGGTAGACTGCAGAGAGGGACAATCTTCAATTAAGATTAGGGAAAAACCTGAAAAACTTGTCAAGGGGGGCAGGGATTTCATTGTTCTTATAGGAAGAAGATTGTCCCCTGCTGTTATCTGTCTGGTCTATAGACTGCATTCCACAGCTGAGAAGAGATGGCTTACACTAGGTAAAAGGGGCGGGAGGGGGAAACTTTGCTTGTGAATATCTCTTAAACCATAAAGGTTTGAGAGATAAGACTTATATCATTCTTCATGTTCTTTTAATGCCTACAAAATAAAATAAAGTTAAAACGAAGTATTAATATCCTTTTAACATAACCAGTCACTGGTGGAGTTGTGCACCAAAGCATACTTATCAAGCACATAAGCAGATGCTCCTTTAGCAAAAGAATACAGAAGTACAATTGGTGAGCTGTGCCAGTCTTTTTTACATTCTACTTACTGGGTCTGCCTCCTTACAGAAATGACCCTGCTGCCACTCCACTACTTCTGCCACCTAGTTAGCTTCCTAATTTGGCTTATGATGCACCAACCCTGCAGGCAGAAGAGGCAGCGCTCAGTCCAGTTATGAAGCGCTGTATTTTTTCCCTGCTAAGCCATTGATCTGGAACCAGAAGTAGAGAATCAAAATTTGACGCACCCAGGACTAAAAATTAATCCAGATCTGAATCCTATGAAAAAAGTCAGGATTCTGTTGAGGAATTGAACAGTATCCTGAATTCGGTGAATCCCTATGGCTAATCTTTACATAACGAAGTTTCAGAGAATTATTTTACCAGTACAACTGAACAGTGCCAAAGGTAACTGCATTTGCATTAACCCTTTGAGTGCCAAAGGGGTACACTACGCATTGTTTTCCAATACGTTGTGTACCACTCTGGCTTGAGCTCGTAACAGGTACCGTTTACTGCAGATCAGCACACAAGACTCCCTCTGTGTACAGTCTTCTAGGAGGTTTCAGTGATGCAATCCGTGGTGCGACACATGTTACAGGATCCGGTCTGGTGAGCAATGAATGAGCAGCAGATAGCAGTGAATCACACAGGGGGCGGTACAGGCACCAGCAGAGTCAGAAAATGAGCGCCCCTACAGGCACATGCCTTACACACACAATTTAAATTCTGGGGCATTTAATACAAAGTGGGCAGGCCAATGGACGTGGCAAAGCCATTGCCAGGCGCCCCTCGGAATTGGGCACCCTAGGCAAGTGCCTATTTAGAAATCCGGCCCTGAGTATAAGAGTCACAAAGCTAGAGAGAGAATGAGAGAGACAGGGTGAGAATTAGAGAGAAAGACATTGAGAGAATAAGGTGAAAGAGAGTGTGAAAGAATGAGATATAGTAAAAGTGAGAGTATATATCTGTATGGACCAGATTTACATACCAGGTGCCCTTAGCTTTGCCCATGGCCACACCCCCACTCCTTACTGACCCCACCCCCTGTCCCAGCCACTGCTTCCTGGCACAGATAATAATACCCTTGGCCTATAATATGAAAGAATGAAGAAAGCTTTAACCCCTTGGTTGCTAGAGAAATGTCAATGCATATCTCTGCAATGCACTGGAGTTCTTTCTAGAATGCAAGGGGTTAAATAAAAAAACTGTAAAGGGGTACACAACTAGCAAGAGGAATTGGAGGGTAAAATATATAAAATAAGCTGGAAATAAACCTACATTTTCTTTGAAACATCTAATTAGTGTCCTGACCCTTATTTCTTCCTGGGTACCCAGAAAGACAATGCATGTATACTCTTAATGGGGCATGCATATGTATATATGGTAAACATATACTTATGTATCCCTTTGTAGGAGTGCAGCAATTGAAAATATTTTAGTGATATATATATGTATTAAAAGTCTGTATACTTAATCAGTTATACAGTCAATGGTCTGGGTGCTTGTTGAAAAAACATACTAACAGATCTTCTCAGTAATGAATTAGGTGCAAATGTATTTTATTAACATTTTGGCCCTGCTTGATAAAGGCCCAAAGGAAAGTCGAAGTGCTGATACAATAAATTTGCATTAGTGATATAGAAATAAAATGAATGACTATCTCAGTATGTGATATATTTTTTATTAGGCTACCATTCATTTACTTACTATACCCCTGTGCGCCTCTTTAAGATTAGTAGGGAGGATAGCGACCGGTGCAGGATGTGTGGGAAGGCAGGCGCCGCTTTCCTGCATTTGCTGTGGGCGTGTCCTCTGGTCAGGGGCGGACTGACCATACGGGCATTCGGTCACGGGCCGAGGGCCCGTGACCGAAGGGGGCCCGCCGCCGCTTCCAGTGCTGCTCAGCCGCTGTCAAACACCACAGCTGCTGGCGCACCATTCTACTAATACAGAGCGCTGGGAGATGACATCATCTCCCAGCCTCTGCATTACCAGAGGCGCGCGGGACTTCGACACGCCGCTAGACCACCAGGGACTGGAGGTACCGGCAGTGTGGAGATGAGGGGGCATGGTGGTGGAAGGGGCGATGTGGAGATGGGGGCATTGTGCAAAGGACATTGTGGAGATGAAGGGGGCAATGTGGAGATGAAGGGGGCATTGTGGAGATGAAGGGGGCAATATGGAGATAGGGGCATTGTGGAGATGAAGGGGTAATGTGGAGATTTCTGCAGGAGGCCCAGACCTCTTTTTGGACCAGGGGCCCTGGGTCCTGTCAGTCCGCCCCTGCCTCTGGTTATGGCATTTTGGGAGGACGTATTGCATACTCTGTCGGATGTGGTACAATGAGATGTACCGTTCTCCCCCAAACTATGTGTGTTCTCTATTCTCCCCGATCAGCTTTATTAAACTCATCATGTTGTATTACTGAGGGAATTGTTGGTCATGGCATGAAGGGTGGTGGCACAGATGTGGATGTCAGATCAGCCTCCTAGACATGCCCAGTGGATGGCCCTTGTAACTAGTAATTTACCTAATTACAAGGGACTTTATCTACACAGGGGATCCCCGAATAAATTTACTCTTATATGGGGCTCTTGGACCTCTTACTGTAATTCTAGAACACTTTACCGATGAAGGATATGGACTGGATCCTCCGGTGTTCTTGCTCTGCATGCTATTTGCTCATGCTGATGGCTATAGGTTATGGGAAATACTGAGAAATAGACTGCGCTAGCCTCCCGGGGAGGGGTGACTTGGGAGTGTTGGTTTGGGGTCGGGTTGGGGTAGGGTACTTTCAGTTGCAGTTTAGTTTTTCATAAAAAACATAAAATGGAATTGGACTGTTATACTCCTGTGTTATGTTACTTACTTGACTACTTATATTGTATCCTATTCAGATGATATGTGCATTGTCAATGATTTTGTAATGCCTTTTTACTGTCCTCTTCAATAAAAATGATTTAAAAAAAAAAATCAACCTATATAAAGTCAAAGGCAATACTAATCATCAAAATGAAGCACTCAAGTCAGATGGCGGACGCAATACATGGGTTAAGAAAACACAAACTGATAACCTACAGATCACCCCAGTTTAAGGATATAATAATTCCCTTGTTCAGTGTGAAAAGAATGTGGAGAGGGGAGGTGCATGACAGACAAAGAATGGGGGGATAAATCAGTTTTACACACACATACTGTAGATTTTAAAAATCACATGAAAAAGATGTCAGTATCAACTAAAGAAAATAAAGGGAATATTATATGTTATGTGGTAATGTGAGAGGAATCTCAAGTCCTTATTTAGTCCAATGTCTTTGGTGCTTAGAAAGCTAATCGTCTATTTCAAATGTCTTTGTCTCTTGGGTATCTTTGAAATTCCCTTTCAGTATTATGAGTTTGAGGTTATAGATGGAGTAGATTCTCTGCGTGAAATGATGACCAATGGAGGTATGGTTAGTTTTTCATTGTATTTCTTAACTGATTGTGTAAATTCATTTTTAGGTTAAGCTCTAGGCAGTTTCACCAATATAACATTCAATTTCACAATCAACAAATTTAGATATATATCCTATATAATAATTCGCTAAAATGTGCGTAACGACTGCTGTGCGTGCTGCAGTCATGTGCAGTAGAAACTGACCGCACCACGGCGGGCAGCGTCCAGCTCTGTATCACCTGAGCCACGGGCAGTCTCTACTGTGCATGATTGCCCCGCGACCGGCTGGCAGTGGCACTGTGGCCCGTGTAAAGGGCTCTTCTACAAGTATATATATATATATATATATATATATATGAATAAATGCAGGTTGTGGCAGCACTCACTGTTAGTGGTCATTAGTATCATCTGGGTGCTAATCCAAAAGGTAGTTCATAGACCGATGTTCATTGTAGAAAAGCACTCACAACAGGCTTCAATGGCACAAAATACTTGAAGTTTATTCAACCAACGTTTCGGCCAACCTCTGTGGCCTTTGTCAAGGTTACCTGTTGTGAGTGCTTTTCTACAATGAACATCGGTCTATATATATATATATATATATATATATATATATACACTAGTATGAAAGCCCTTATACACAAGGCTAAAGTGCACCCAGCGGCCCCGAAGCAGAGACAGGTGGTGAGCTGATCAGCGCGTTCATGCACAGTAGAGACTCGCCAAACGCGCTGATCCTTAACAGGGAGCTCCAGACGGCTCACAGCGAAGCTCCTTGTGTGCGGAGCCACACATGCACAGTAGAGACTGCTGGAACAGCAGTCTCTATTGCACATGTATGGATACACTCACAGGGAGTGACGCATTCTATCAATTTATGTTATAGGATATATATATATATATATATATATATATATATATATATATGTATATATATATACAACTTAGGCACAACATATATATATCCGGTAACGTAAGTAAGCACTCACAGGACTTCAAGAAAGTAGTGATAAATAAGGTGTTTAATTGCTACAACGTTTCGGTTGCTAAACACACAGCCTATATATGTTGTGACTAAGTTGTAGCACCCAGGCAGATGTCCCTCTTAAATGTGAGTGCTTCCCTCTCTGGTTTGTATATATATATATATATATATATATATATATATATATATATATATATATATATACAGGGCTCAAAATTTCCACTTGCCACTAGCCAATGGCGAGTGAAGATTTAGCCCTGGTGAGTAGAAATTCAGCCCTGGTGGGTATGTTATGGATTGCAGTGGTGAGTAACTTTTCAGGTCTGGCTAGTAGCAAAGGACTTCCAATTTTAAGCCCTGTATATATATATATATATATATATATATATATATATATATATATATATAAATGTTATAGATGGGCACTCCTAAAATGAATAAATATATGTATTGCCTAGGTGCTAGATCCAAAAACAATATACAAAAGTCATGGTCCATAGAACCATGTGGACAAATCAGCTCTCAAAGGACTTTAAACAAAGGATTATTCATTCGACGTTTCGGCTCCAACTTGAGGTTGTCTTGAGAAAGGCTCAAGTTGGAGCCGAAACGTCGAATGAATAAACCTTGGATTAATCCTTTGTTTAAAGTCCTTTGAGTGCTGATTTGTACGCATGGTTCTATGGACCATGACTTTTGTAAATATATATATATATATATATATATATATATATATATATATATATATACAGGATTTTCTAATGTACATGATTACGATCCTTTAACCCCTTAAGGACCAGCTGTCCCGGGGTGTCTGGTCCTTTAAGGACTAGATAGGTGAGTTCGACGTGACGTCCCACATGACTGATCATGTGGGGAGGCACGTCGAACGAAGGACTGAAAGAGATCACTCCGGTCTTGGAGCGATCAACTTCAGTCCCCGGCATTACTCACCGCGCTCCTGCAGGAGCGTGGTGAATAAAAGTACGTGACGTACCAGGACCGTCACTGGTCCTTAAGTGCCGGACCAGCATGACGGTCCAGGTACGTCACAGGACGCAAAGGGGTTAATGTATATCATTTTGGATCATGCAGTATTATTTTCAGTATTTTTCTGACAGAGTTTGCAGGGAAACTTGTTGCATGGCTTGATCCTATAATCATTTTCTATTAACCAATTTTTGTTTCAGATTTGGTGGTTGTCTAAATGCAAAGATAGGAAAATGAGGGAACATGACTTTTAGCAAAGCATCCTCGGTTAGCAGTGGCTGTAGCTCTTTGATGATGATGCATATCTCATCTAGTGTTGGGCTGTGTTTAACCCCTAGTGGTATATGTGTAGTGCCTTCTTTCTCCTTGGATTGTAACAGATGGTCACTGTGTGTTCTCAATGCAGATGTTATTTTCTTTGTGATTGTCCTTGTTTGAATGATTCATAAAATGATTTTATGTGAATACTGTAGTTGTTAGTATCAGGGCATATGCAGTGATATCTGATAGCTTGGCTATGAATGATGCCTTGTTTAGTGTGAGATGGGTGAAAGCTGGAGTTGTAAAGATAACTGTACCTGTATATAGATGGTTAGTATGTTATGGTTGGGTCCAGAAAATGACTGCAGAGAAATCCACTGAAGAATTTATGAAAATCTTTGAGTTCCTCTCTTTCAGTCCATATGATGAATATATCATCAATACAGCAGTAATATTTATAAGGTTTGCAGCGGTATGCACCAAGAAATCTCTGTTCCAGGTCGGCCATAAAAAGATTTGCATAGTGTGGTGATATCTTTGTGTTATTTTGGGCTATATTTCTGGCTGTGTGACTGTGACAATAGGAACTGATAAATCCATCCTTGTGTGGCACTCCAGCAGTTTCATTACACTAAAAGTTTAATTAAAAGAAAGAAGTTTGAGTTTTAAAGTGGAACGCTCACCTCCCAGAAAGTTATTTGTGTGTAAAATGTCATGTGCAATAAAGCTAAAAGTAATTATTTTTAAAAAATCATTATTGGCACAAAGATATTTTACTTTAAAGGGATAGTAATACTTTATTATTACTATCCCCCATATTGTAAATATTTACAAAATAATTTAATAGCCCCCAGGTTCATCTCTCAAACCTTTATGGTTTGAGAGATAACCGAAGGCAAAGTTCCCCTCCCTCCCCCTTCCCTGACGTCAGCGTTGTACTGACTACAGGGATATCTGGCATTATTCTCATCAGGCGGCTCTGCAGCAGAGCCGCGATCGCGTTAGTGACAAAGAATTATTTCACCAAAGCGGTCTTCTACGTGTGCTTGGTTTGCAAGCACATGTAGAAAACCATTTCAGTGAAATAATTATTTTTCACTAACGAGATCTCAGCTCTGCTGCAGAGCCGCAAGCCTGTCGTATGAAGACTTCCACTGCAGTCAGTACAACGCCGACTTCAGGAAAGGGGAGAACTTTGCCGTTGGTTATCTCTCAAACCATAAAGGTTTAAGAGATGAATCTGGGAGCTATTAAATTATTTTACAAATATCTACAATGTGGGGGATAGTAATAATTAAGTATTACTATCCCTTTAAAGTGCTAACTGAAATTGTCTGTAATCAGAATAAAAAAGTTCTTACTCCATGGTCCGTCAGTTCTCAGACACGTTTCCACCATTCTTTGCATCCACTTCCACCATCTTCGTCAAAGGAAAAAAGCAATCTTACAAGTGGGTGTGGTTTAATCTACGTTATATTGTAAGGAATTTTTTGTCTGATTAACATCTTTTTTTCCCGACAAAATAAAAATGGTCTAAACTTGGAGCGAGAAGCAAGTTGTCATTTCAAAGACAACAAATGTCTTCGTTTCTTTGAAGATTTCCTTTCAAAGACAAAGACATTTTTAACACTAGAATTTTTAAAGGCAACATTAATCAAGATCTTCTAACCATCATTTTTAATCCTTTAGATACATTTTCAAACATGACAATATTGTCCATCTTTTACCACCAACTCATGATCCGACAATTTTTTCATTATGATGACATTTTGAACATCTCGCCCTAAGTGTGTTTTGTGTGTCAGGTAACAGTGGATGGGGTTAGGGAGAATCATAGGAGGTGTGGGGGGTGTGGTCACCGGGGTGGCTACAGTCACATGGTTTGCCTTGCCTGGTCTCGCCTGAGATCTAAATCAAGCCCTCCTTTCTATACCATGAAACCGAAGCAATTTGGAGATAATCATCTATTTCTGTATGATACTTATCACATGTTATAAAAATCAAGGACATTGTTTTCATCAAGTTAGAGCTGTCAAAGTCAGTAATTCCACTACAAGGATCATTTATATTCATTAATTTATGAAAATCACTGACAGTCATTAATTTAATGGCAGCTATCACCTAGTGACCTTTATCTGTGGATGCGTATCAGCTATTCACATCTATATTGAGTTGTGTATCACTTAATTACATACAATTTAAAGTTACACATTAGTGAGTGAGATCTATTTGGAGAGACACATCCATTAATGGCTACTACAGCAATTAACCCTTTGAGTGCTTTGCAATGGGTTGCGTACCTCTCTGGCACTCAAAGGGTTAAATGTACATCTCCAGAGAAACAGAAGTGGGCTTAAAGCGGACATAACACTTTAATAATAAACCCTACTTATCTTACTATGGCTAGAAAATCCTAATCGCCCCTCTAGATTTTTTGTTTCTTGCTCCTTGATTCAAGAGGTAACATTGTCAGTTGGTCCTGGTCTGTATATCACATCCATAAAGGCAAACATGACAGTCACTAGCTGGACCACAGGACACACACACACTGCCCACTGCAAATGGCAATCTTAATTATTTAAGGAACAGGGGACCATGCAATGCCCATGCATTCTGCTGTCTTCAGAATGAAAAGGCTGATGGCGACTGTCATGTCTACCTCCATGGATATGGACAAATTTGCAAAGATCGCACTCCAAAGTCACATCGGAAGGTATGAAATCAAATGTTATTATTCTTCCAACATAAGAACAGATACCAGGTAGGGGAAAGAAGTAGTCTCACACGTTTTGCACTAGATGTGCTTAATCATAGATTAATCCTAGATTAGGCACATCTAGTGTGAAACGCGTCAGACTACTTATCTCCCCTATCTGGTGTCTGTTTGCATGCTGGAAGAATAATAAAATTTGATTTTATACTTTCTGATGTGACTTTGGAGTGTGATCTTTGCAAAGTTGTCCATGTCTTAAAAGGTGTCCATCCCTTGATCAACACCAGATGTCCCGTCATTTGGATTGGTGAGTCAATTTTCAACTTGGTTGTATGCCTGTTGCCGCCACTGTTTGTTTGTTTTTTTTCTCCATGGATACGACATCCATGACTGACTAAAGATACCTTATCACTTTGAGTGCCAGAGAGGAATCTAAAGGCATTTTAGCAAAAAACATTGGATACCTTTCTGGCACTCAAAGGGTTAAACAAAGGCACAAGGGCCATTAGGAATTTCTGTCCATAGTAAGGTAAGTGGGAGACTGTTACTATGAAGTGTTATCCTTCATCAGCAGGGGAGGGCTGGCCTGTGGGGCAGGAGGACATTTGCCCCCTGGGCCGGTCATATGTCTGGGCTGGTGGGCCACGCTTCACTCAATCCCCCACTTGCTACTCTAAATGGATCTACACTAGTGATACCACAGAGCTTACAACTGAAAAGAAATGATAACACAGAGCTGCAATCCAAATGAAGCATAACACTTTTCCCTTGTAAGCTCTATGGTATCTCTAATGTAGTTTCATTTTATAATAGCTGCAATATTAGCTTTTGTTAAATATAGACATTACTAGCACTTTAAAGGGATAGTAATACTTAAAATGTAAAAAAAAATATGTTGTAGGGTTTATCCCCCTGAGTAAAACAAGGGTACTCCCACTGCTGAAAGGTGTTTCATTCAAAAGTTATTAATTTTCAAAGTTGAATTTTTTAGTTGCAATATCAAAGTGGCCTGAAATTGTACAGTGGCGCTGTTGCTACACCATCCTATGGAGATTTATGGTCCCGGGACCAGAGCTGTCCATAGGATCGTGTAGCAACAGCGCCACTGTACAATTTCAGGCCACTGTGATATTGCACCTAAAAAATTCAACTTTGAAAATTAATAACTTTTGAATGAAACACCTTTCAGCAGTGAGAGTACTCTTGTTTTACTCAGGGGGATAAACCCTACAACATATTTTTTTTACATTTTAAGTATTACTATCCCTTTAAAGTGGAACTATCATGATATTAACATTGCCCCCAATACATTACTAACCTAGCAATATGCAAAGCCATACTTTCATTAGGCTGAATACGTAAGTGTTATTGCAGAAAAACAACTTCTACGGCAGGAACCAGAGCACAACAGTGCAGACATCAAGGAGGAAAGGTACCGCTGAGTCTGTGCTGTCTGTCCCGTTCACTGCTACCATTGGTGAGTGACATTTGTTGGGTACCTTAAGGTAACGGAAGTTACTGAAGGCGCAGACGCACAGAGCGTCTCATGTAAGCTCTGTGAGGCTGGTTCATGCCGAAGAAGTTGTTTTTCTGCAATAAAGCTTACTTATTCAGCCAAATGAAAGTATGGCTTTGTATATCGCTAGGTTACTGATGTATTGGGGGGCAATGTTATTATTAGTGATGAGCGAGCGTGCTCGGCCGATGCTCGGATCGGCTCGAGCATCGCTCTGCTCGGCACATGGCGGTACTCGTCGAGTACCGCCATGTGCTCTCCCGCCATGTTCGGGTGGCGGGGATCTGTGCCGGAAGAGGCACAGATCCGAAGACGCTCCGCTGGACCACCAGGGACTGGAGGTACGGGGGCATTGCGGAGATGAAGGGGGACATTGTGGAAGAGGGGCATAGACTCTATGCCCCTCTTCCACAATGTCCCCCTTCATCTCCGCTATGCCCGTCTTCCACAATGTGCCCCTTCATCTCCGCTATGCCCCTCTTCCACAATGTGCCCCTTCATCTCCGCTATGCCCCTCTTCCACAATGTCCCCCTTCATCTCCTCTATGGCATAGAGGAGATGAAGGGGGACATTGTGGAAGAGGGGCATAGCGGAGATGAAGGGGCACATTGTGGAAGAGGGGCATAGCGGAGATGAAGGGGCACATTGTGGAAGAGGGGCATAGCGGAGCTGAAGGGGGACATTGCGGAGCTGAAGGGGGCATTCAGAGATGAAGGGGGCATAGCGGAGATGAAGGGGGCATTGACCAGGCACCCTCCCCTCATCAGAGCAGGGGGTGCCTGGTGTTGCCCCATTCATTTCAATGGGGCTCGGGTGCTCGGCCGAGCACTCGAGCCTCAGGGGGTGCTCGGTCAGAGCACCCGAGCACCCGAGCATCGGGGTGCTCGCTCAACACTAGTTATTATCATGATAGTTCTGCTATGGGGGCTAACACACAAATGCATATACTCTGTATGTGAATGTCTGTATGTGTATCACTGAAATGCCTGGACTTCCATGATTATTTTTTCATGCTTCCCAGATTGAATTCACTACAATCATTCATTGAGAAATACCCAAAGGTATCTGTCAATGATCGTGGCAAATAGGTCTTCCTACTGACTGATGAATCCTCTTGCGTGTTCATTAATTTAAAGAAGCAATGTGCTTTTTATAAAAAAAATGTCTATTGCAGGACTTTTTACTGCTGAGTAAAACAATTTTCTTTCAACGATGATTAAAGTTCCTTCTTTACATTAAACTGTAGTGTTCTATTGTGGACAGAAGATGGTGCTGTTTCTGTAATGCACTATGGAGATCCATAGTCTATGATTCAAGCTCTCCAACTGAGAACAAAGTAGGAAAAAACTTGCCATTTGGACTCCATTTGGTCATGTTGTAAACAGTTTAATTAACCCTTTTAGTGCTAGAAATGTACCAATGCATTGCGTGCATAGCACTGGATGCCTGTTTGTCACTCAAAGAGTTAAAAAAAAGTTTGCCCTGTAATAACTTTTGCATAAAAAACTCCCAGTAGTGGGAATGAAAATGCAGCTTTGATTCCTCTTCATACTATTTGCCCCACTTAGGGCTGTATTTTAATACTATCATTCTTGTAGTTCAGCAGCAGTTCAATGAGAAAATATCAACCTCCTGCCATTTTCCCCTTCATCACCCTGCTTCTCCAAGCCAGTCTGGATGGAGCACAGCAATGGACAATCTTCAGTAAGCATAAGGAAAATCCTGTCCTCCTTCGTCAAGGGTGGCAGGGTTTTCCTTATACTTCCTGCATGAAGATTGTCCCTCACTACAATCCGTCCGGTCCCAGGACCAGATTCCACAACTGATGGGAGACGGCTAAAAGGGGAGGAAGGGGGATTCTTTCTCATTCAACTGCTGAAAAACTACAAGACAGATAGCATTGAAATACAGCACTACGTGGGACAAATAGTATGAAGGAGAATCGGAGCTGCATTTGTTTTTCAAGTATTACTATCCCTTTAAATATGTTGTAGGGTTTATCCCCCTGAGTAAAACAAGAGTGCTCCCACTGCTGTATGGTGTTTCATTCAAAAGTTATTCATTTTCAAAGTTGAATTTTTTAGGTGCAATATCACAGCGGCCTGAAATTGTACAGTGGCGCTGTTGCTACACCATCCTATGGAGATTTATGGTCCCGGGACCAGAGCTGTCCATAGGATCATGTAGCAACAGCGCCACTGTACAATTTCAGGCCACTGTGATATTGCACCTAAAAAATTCAGCTTTGAAAATTAATAACTTTTAAATGAAACACCTTTCAGCAGTGAGAGTACTCTTGTTTTACTCAGGGGATAAACCCTACAACATATATTTTTTACATTTTAAGTATTACTATCCCTTTAAAGGGACAGTAATGTCCTTAAAAAATGCTTAGAGTTTTGTATAGATTAAAAAAAATATATATGTCACAAATCCACATAAACGATATGTCTTCTCCTGATGTCGGCTGTAAATCTGACAGAAGGAGATCTGTGTCGGCGCGATTAAAAAAACAACTACTTCTTCGGAACGGTCTTCAAGGTGTGCCTGCAAACCAGGCACACCTTGCAGATCATTCCAAAGAAGTGTTTATTTTTTAATCACTCTACTGCGGCTCTGCTGGAGAGCCACCTGTCAGTCCCTGGACCAGGAACTCTTGCTGTCAGCTTACAGGTGACGTCAGGAGAAGAGGAGGGAGAGAGGAACTTTAACGGAGGATATCTCTCAAACCATAGCGGCTTGAGAGACAAGATTTGTGGCATATCATTTATTTTTTTAATCTCTACAAAACTCTAAGCATTTTTTATGGGATGTTACTGTCCCTTTAACCCTTTCAGTGCTAGAGGGGCACACAATGCATTGCAAATCAATGCATTGCATACCCCTCTGGCACTGAAAGGGTTAATGTAACACATTCCTAACTTCTGTTTTTCTATTGAGGTCAACTAAACTATAGACCTCTTCTACTTTTCTAATTGTTCCAGATGTGCAGTTGGCCAATAGAACACATAAGAGCACTTTTCACCTTAACTCCGATGGGATCAGAGTTGCAACTACATAATAGTGCACCTTCAACCACTTATAATGTGCCATCCTGTTTACTGGTCCAACAGCACCTCCTAAGCACTTTTCACATGTAGTTCCCAAAGGGACTGAAGATCCTGCTTGACCACTCACCCACATTCTGGGCTACACGTGTAAAAGCAATTTTGAGCAATAATGGAACATACCAAATACACCAAAGGGTAGAAATCCATGGACAAAACGTGTCTTGATGGACATAACATTCAGGCCTGGTTGAAGATGTTATCATTGGAACCAAGGAGCAAGAGTAAAAGTTATAAAGGAACAATAGGATTTTCTGGTCATAAGGTAAGTTGGGGTTATTAAAGGGATAGTAATACTTAAAATGTAAAAAAAAATATGTTGTAGGGTTTATCTCACTGCTGAAAGATGTTTTATTAAAAAGTTATTACAGCTGAAACTTGAATCTTTTTTAGGTGCAATATCACAGTGGTCTGAAAATGTACAGTGGCGATGTTGTTACGCCATCCTATGGAGATTTATAGTCAACTGACCAGAGCTGTCCATAGGATGGTGTAGCAATCGCACCACTGTACAATCTGAGGCCACTGTGATACTACACCTAAAGATTTCAAGATTGTCTGTAATAACTTTTGAATAAAACACCATTCAGCCATGGGAGTACCATTGTTTTACTCAGGGTGATAAACCCTACAACACATTGTTTTTTTACATTTTAAGTATTCCTATCCCTTTAACCCCTTAGTGACGGCCGCGTGCAGATGCGGCCGTCACTTAACGCCCGTCTAACATTTTTTTTTTTTTTTTTTAAAGAATCCGGAGTCCCTGAACGGCGTGCAGCCGCGCGGGGAGCCAGATTTACTGGACGTACATGTACGTCCTCTGTCACTAAGTGACACCCACAGAGGACGTACATGTACGTCCTTTGTCACGAAGGGGTTAATAGGATGAATTAATTTTCCTTTGGTTCAAACATTATAGGCTATAATAATGCTGATAGCTAGAGAAAAGAGAGACAAAATTGCACTGTGTGGAATGTTCAGTGTAATTGCTGAACCCCAAATACACTGTCAGCCCCATCAGTCTTGTTCTTCTGTCACCCCTTAAAAACTGTATTACTTGGAAGAACCCTTAGCACTTCTTCAGGGTACCCTGCGATTTCACAGAAGCCCATTTAAAGGGATAGTAATGTTTCAGAAAAACAGCAGCTCCAATTAATCTTCATAGTATTTGGGCCACGTAGAGATTCTTTCAATAATGTCAGAGTTGTAATTCAAAAGTAATTGAAGGATAAAAGTATCCCCCTCCCGCCCCTTTTACTGATGTAACACTGCTCACCCCAGAGCAGTGGTTCTCAATCTTTTTTTGTTAGGGGCACCCCTAACACGTAATCTTGAACATTCAGGGCACCCCTGACATATTTAATGTACTTTATCAAGGGCATAAGAAGGGTACAATACATAAATATACAGTTATTATTAGGTTTTATGTTCATAATAACAAAACTAAATTGTGCATAAGAATTTCTATAAATGTTTATTTGAAAGTCAATTGTTGTTAGTCTTCATAGAAAACATGGGGCACCCTAAGTTGATGTCCCTGGCACACCAAAGTGCCACGGCACCCTGGTTGAGAATCACTGCCCCAGAGCAACAAGACTATACAGAGGGATCGCAGAGAGGGACAATCTTCAGTGAGCATAAGGAAAAACCTGAAAAACCAGTCAAGGGGGGCAGGGTTTTCCTTATGCTCACAGTAAGAAGATTGTCCCTTGCTGTGACCTGTCCGGTCAAGAGACCAGATTCCACATCTGAGGGGGAGGTGGCTTACGCTAGGTAAAAAGGGCAGGAGGAGGATACTTTATCATTCAATTACTCTTGAACTACAACTCTGACAGTATTGCAATAATGCTCTCCATGGCCCAAATACTATGAATATTATGCTTTTTTTGTGAAACATTACTATCCCTTTAACCCTTTGAGTGCCAGAGAGGTGTGCAACGCATTGCTCTGAAATGCGTTGCGTACCCCTCTGGCACTCAAAGGGTTAAGAATCACCAGCCTATAGAATCGGGACAGTGCCCTCCATCTATATCTCTCATTGATTTCCAGCTTGCCTTTACACATAATGCCCTCTGTGTATCATCTTTCCTCATCTCCTCTAAGCTGCAAGCTCTCACAAACTAGGCCCCTATATCTTTTGTATAAGTATAATTAATTGCATTGTTATATATCTCAATATGCTTTGCACCCAACAGCATAGTACTGACAAATATGCAGGAATTTCGCCAACAAATGATAAAATAATGCACACAATAAAAGAAAAAAAAACACATAATGGAACAGATACATCATATTAAAACTACCAAGAGAAAAGTATCATTATTATCCAAATTACACATGATTTGTATAATGAAAATAGCAAGAATAAGAGTATGCATTAGGAAAAACGTAAATAATACAGAATTCGGCTAACCACAGATGATGCACTCATGCCCAGTACATACAAAGAAACTCTGGATCAAGGGGAGATATTATGAATTAGCTTTTATTATCACTTATTAAAGACAAAGGACACCCTCCTACAATTTTCTTTTTCGCTCTCTCTGTTTAAAGGTGCAGTAGACATTTTTTATGTTACAATATATTACATAGATAAAACTGAGAATAAAATAAGGGTTCTCCCATGAGATCAATGTTTTTAAAGGGATAGTAATACTTCATTTTAGCTTTATTTTATTTTGTAGGCATTAAAAAAACATGAAGAATGATATAAGTCTTATCTCTCAAACCTTTATGGTTTAAGAGATATTCACAAACAAAGTATCCCTTCCCTGTTCAACCAGATCAGAAGGGTGGTGCCCAGGTAGACTGCGGAGAGGGACAATCTTCAATTAAGATAAGGGAAAAAGCTGAAAAACTTGTCAAGGGGGGAAGGGCTTTCATTGTTTTAATACAAAGAAGATTGTCCCCTTCTGTTATCTGTCTGGTCATACAACTCGATTCACATCTGAGAAGACATGGCTTACACTAGGTAAAAGGGGCGGGAGGGGAAACTTTGTTTGTGAATATCTCTTAAACCATAAAGGTTTGAGAGATAAGACTTATATCCTTCTTCATGTTTTTTTAATGCCTACAAAATAAAATAAAGTTAAAACGAAGTATTACTATCCCTTTAATGCTTTGAATGCAGAGGGGTACGCAATGCATTGCAAAGTAATGTGTTGCGTACCCCTCTGACACCCAAATGGTTAACACCTTTAGCAACAATGCTCTTTAGTGTCCAGTACAAAAATGCATCTTTAAAGGGACAGTAATGTCCGAGAAAAAATCTTTATAGTTTTGTAGTGCTTAGAAAATTACACTATATGCAAACAAATCTTATCACTCAAACCGCTATGGTTTGAGAGATATTCGGCACTAAAGTTCCCCCCTCCCTCTCCTTTCCCTGACATCAGCACTGTGCTGACTGCAGGGGAATCCTGTCCAACCAGCAGCTCTGCAGCAGAGCCGAAATCGCGTTATTGGAAAATAATTACTTCATTGGAAAGGTCTACAACATAGGCCTGATTTGCAAGCACACTTTGTAGACCATTCCAATGAAGTTTTAAATAACAAGTTTTCAGCTCTGCTGAAGAGCCTCCTCGTGTCGGCTGACACGGATCTCCTGCTGTCAGCTTTATATCTGAGATCAGAAGAAGGAGAGGGGGGAACTTTGAATACGAATATCTCTCAAACCATAGCGGTTTGAGAGATAGTATTTGTTGCATATAGTGTAATTTTCTAAGCACTACAAAACTATCATGATTTTTTCTGGGACATTACTGTCCCTTTAATAAAGCACTCTGTAGAAGAAGATGGGGGAGATTCACTAAGCAGTGACAAAGAGGTGATAAAGTGGTGATAAAGTGGGGATGACTTCTCCAGTTTATCACTTCTCTAATTCCTATGTTATTCCATGGAGCTTATTCACTAAGATCTCCAAAGCTAAAGAAATCTTAGTACATAGGCTCCACAGAATAACATAGGAATTGGAGAAGTGATATCACTAGAGAAGTTATCTCCACTTTATCACCTCTTTATCACCACTTAGAGAATCTCCCCCCTTGAGCCTTACACTATGGTTGATAGTGAAAGGTAGTAACACTGCCATCTGTTGACCACAATAGAAGATTGCAGGTGAATATAAATAAATTAAATCTGAACTGTGATAACATTTGGAGGAAGGATCTCACAGCAGTAAGAGTATGTTTGTTTTACTAAGCAGAAAAATCCTTACACTATATTTTTTCATAACCGACCACTACTCTTCCTTTAAAGGTTATTCAGAAAACAGTATATAGCAGTGGTTCTCAACCCGTGCCCTCAGTGGCCACTAACAGGCCAGGACTTAGGAATTTCCCTGCTAGAACACGTGTGTTGATCAGAGGCTCAGTCGTATTGATTAACTCACCTGTGCTCTTAAAAGGAAATTCTCAAATCCTGGCCTGTTAGTAGCCACTGAGGGCATGGGTTGAGAACCACTGGTATATAGTATGGAAAAGTGTATATATTTATAACTGAACAATGAGTACATAAAATCTACCTGAAATTTTACAGCTTAGATGACCATAATGTCCATTTATACTTGCAAGCACATTATATAGTATATATGTTTAATATTGCTATTAAATCCTGCAAAATCTGTTATATTTTTGTTTTAAAATTGTGATAGATTTGGCAACAATTTTGTGTTAACATAGACAGTTTGGAATGCTGACAATTTATCTGTGGATTTTGTTTGCCATTAAAAAAACAATTAATAATCATTTATAAATGGATCTGCCCTACTGAGTAGGATTATGGAAAGCCAATTATATTTATGAAGAGGCTTAGGAAAGTAAAATATTTTTATGTATGCTGTTCTTTACATGGGCTGAGAAACGCTAGTAACTTGTAAGATATTTAGTTGGCTACACAGACATTCTTCTTAACGCCCATTGTGTTACATATAGTACCAACCCATTAACATCGGGATAGGACATTGTGGGGATAAATAGTTTTTTCCTTCATCCTGTTATACAGATGTCACCAAACCATACCCCCGCAGGTCCGGTGCTTTAGGCCCACGTCTGCATATCAGCAAATAGAAACAATTAGAACTCACCCGTTCAAAGAATTCTCCTTATTGTGTGCTACGGTAAATTAGACGGAGTAAAGTGATCTTACACACACACACACTGTAAGCCGACAGCTGTTTCATGCCTTGAAGGCTATGAATCCCATAATTCTCAGACAGCAATTGGCCACATCTGATGGATAAATGCCTTTTTTCAACATCTTGAACGGTTACTATAGAACTCCCTTGGGAACTCTTTACTCAGAGACCTCAGCGAAAAACAAAAGGTCATCCCTTAGGATTAGAATAAAGGCACTTTTGACTAACTAAAATAAAAAAAATAAAAAGGGTTTCTTACAGTAAAGGCAGAAAGAATTAAGAATTATTTTGAGATGCTGTAGATGTTTTCAAAAATTATTGGATGCCTTTCTATTTCTGAAGAGTATAGATGATTATGACATCTGCTTTCAGTGCAGATACAGTGATGATTGAGATGTTTTAGCGTATTGCAGGTCTCAAAAATTTGGGAAAATGATACAAGAAAAAACTGAGATAGAAAAGAACAGGACCATATAGATCCTGGAGAGCCCGGACGAATACAGTATAGGCACAGGATCTACAATATTGGAGGGAATTCATGCTGTGGTTTGAATTCCCCTCAATATTGTAGATTTGGTGCCTATACAGTATTGAATTGTTCTCTCTATAACAGTGGTTCTCAATCTTTTTTTGTTCAAGGCACCCCTAACAAGTTATCTAGAACATTTGTGGCACCCCTGACATATTTAACCCCTTAGTGACCAGCCACGTGCACACGCGGCCGGCACTTAACGCCCGTGGTACTTTTGTTTCCTTCAAAAGATTCCGGAGTCCCCGAACGGTGTGCAGCCGTGCAGGGACCCGTATTTACGGGACGTACCTGGTACGTCCATTGTCACTAAGTGACAGTTTTTGCTAGACGTGCCAGGTAAGTCCATTGTTCGTAAAGGGATAGTAATGTGTCATAATTAAAGCAGCTCTAATTAAACATCATAGTATTTGGACTTTGGAGAGTGTTATTTCAATTCTGTCAGAGTTGTAGTTTAAGAGTAATTCAATGACAAAGTATCCCCCTCCTGCCCCTTTTACCTAGTGTAAGCCGCCTCCCCTCAGAATCTGATGTAACACTGCTCAGCCAGATCAGAAGGGAGGTGTCCAGGTAGACTGCAGAGAGTGACAATCTTCAATTAAGATAAGTGAAAAACCTGAAATACTTTTCAAGGTGGGAAGGGCTTTCATTGTTTTCATGCAAAGAAGATTGTCCCCTGCTGTTATCTGTCTGGTCTTACAACCAGATTCACATCTGAGAAGAGATAGCTTACACTAGGTAAAAGGGGCGGGAGGGGAAATTTTGCTTGTGAATATCTCTCAAACCATAAAGGTTTGAGAGATAAGACTTATATCATTCTTCATGTTTTTTTAATGCCTACAAAATAAAATAAAGATAAAACAAAGTATTACTATCCCTTTAAGGGGTTAGTGTACTTTATCAAGTGCATAATCAAGGTACAGTACATAAATATACAGCTATTATTAGGTCTTACAATCATAATAACAAAATTAACCATAATGTCATAACAATTTCTAAAAAGTCCATTTTTGTTAGTCTTCATAGAAAACATGGGGCACCCTAAGCTGATGTCTGTGGCACACCAAAGTGCCACGGCACCCTGGTTGAGAATCACTGCTCTATAATCTACAGTATACAGTCCTATACTTTTCTATCTTCTTTTTTCTTGTACCAATTTTAATGCAGATACCATGGAGTGAGGAAGGAGTCTTTTTAAGCAATCCTATATAATAAAACGTGTGTAGCGACAAAGTCATGCGCAGTAGAGACTGCTGCGCGGTGCTGCAGTCATGCTCAGTAGAGACTGCTCGCACCGCAGCTGATACAGAGCTGGTAGCTCTGAAGGAGCGTCCAGCTCTGTATCAGCCACAGCGCAGGCAGTCTCTACTGCACATGACTGCCCCACGACCGGCTGGCAGTGGCTCTGTGGCCCGTGTAACAGGCTCTTCAACTAGTTTGGAATAAATGGAAATTACTTCAGTAGGTTTTTTTTTGCCTTGCTCTTGATCAAAAAAGGTGATATGGCAAATGCCGAACTTGATAGATACGCACCTTGTTTTCAGCCTTATCACATATGTTACTCTGTTTATCTGAACTAGGGTATGTACAAAATGGGGGAGATCGAAATCAATCAACACAGAGATGTAATGAGTACTCTGATAGGGTTAGCCAGAAAGCTAAAAATGAGCAATTCTGGAGCAAATGCATTCAAAGTCTCTCAATCATTCAAGGGGTTAAATCCCCATCTAATCAACTGTAGTTTTGTTACTGTTTATCCCCTATGATGTACTTGGTTTGATACAGAATCGCTGTTCTTTTCTTTTGTGGATAAGTGTTGTCATTCAGGCTCTTTGTTCATCAAACCGATGCCTTTCTGTGTACTGTGTCTGGGATGTGTAAGCTATCTAAGTGTGCTAGAAATGTAAGTGTGAATCTGATAAGCGTGGACGAACACACAAACCAGATGATAAGTGAACCCTTTGGGAAACCGCGGTAGCTGTATAATCTCCTTAAATCACTTAAAGTGTCACTGTATCAGGCTACCCAGATGTGACTGTAGACTTGATAACATCAGGATGTACCTGGGTGATTTAGAAGGAATGTAGCCTATACTTATTACTTTATTAACACACTTAAAGGGGAAATTAATACAGGTTTATTTTATAGATTATCCAGATTTGCCACCATGCTGTGCTAGCAGTATTCCTCTGAAATAAATGCTTTTTGAGAAATTAACATTTATGTTTTGGTGTCACAGAGTGGCACGTTATGTTAATTTGCACTAGTGGGAAGAACTAAACATCTCCATAAATTTAAATGTGTATTTTAACCCCTTGAATGCTACAGAGGTCTCCAATGCATTGCGTCGCAATGCATTGGAGACCTTTCTAGCATTCAAAGGGTTAAAAGCCCTTTTTCAGTCAAAGGTCAATTTTCCTTTGTTCCCTATGGATAAGTTGGTTTGACCCAGAATTTAACCACTTCAATTTGCTGAATTAGGCCTCAAGTCTACCAGCCAATAGGCAGAGGCGTAACTAGAAGCCACCGGGCCCTGGTGCAAGAATTGCCCCCCAGCCCACATTGGCCCCCTTCATCTCCACAATGCCCCTTCCACAATGCCCCCTTCATCTCCACAATGCCCCCTTCATCTCATCTCCACAATGCCCCTTCCACAATGCCCCCTTCATCTCCACAATGCCCCCTTCATCTCATCTCCACAATGCCCCTTCCATCTCCACAATGCCCCCTTCATCTCCACAATGCCCCTTCCACAATGTCCCCTTCATCTCCACAATGCCCCCTTCCACAATGTCCCCTTCATCTCCACAATGCCCTCTCCACAATGCCCCCTTCATCTCATCTCCACAATACCCACTTCCACAATGCCCCCTTCCATCTCCGCAATGCCCCTTCCATCTCCACAATGCCCCCTTCATCTCCACAATGCCCCCTTCCACAATGTCCCCTTCATCTCCACAATGCCCCTTCCACAATGCCCCATTCATCTCATCTCCACAATGCCCCCTTCCACAATGCCCCCTTCCATCTCCGCAATGCCCCTTCCATCTCCACAATGCCCCCATCTTCACATTTCCCCTACCTCCAGTCCCTGGTGGTCTAGCGGCGTGGTCTTTACAGATCTGTGCCTCCTTCGGCACGGATCTCTGCAACCGGAGCTCCCGCACACCGCTGTAGTAATGCAGAGGCTGGGATATGATGTCATCTCCCAGTGCTCTGTATTACTACAGCGGCGCGCCGAGTGGGAGATGCGAGCGAGGGGATCGCAGGAGGTGGCCGGGCCTCTGGAGTGACCCCTATTGTTACGCCACTGCCAATAGGTTAAAAGCCCCATTTGTATTAATGGGAATGACAATAAATCCATATAGAGTTGTTTTGCTCAACATTGCACCATTTATACATCTGCCTCATATCACCTCTGCCACTTATAAGTTGGGAGGCAATTCTTCTTCTAAATCTTTCTTTAAATCAGGCTCATATATAGTTGAGGACATTCCTGGGAATTCTCTAGATTTGCCCCTTAGGTTCCGGTTTTCAGACTGAAATGCTAGGTCTTCGGGGACAGAGGCTGATTCTCCGGTGGTGGTAAGTTCTTCCCACTTCCTGCCCATGTCTCCTCCTTCCCACCCTGTTCCTCCCACTTCCTGCCCATGTTTCCTCCTTCCCACCTTGTTCCTCCCACTTCCTGCCCATGTCTCCTCCTTCCCACCCTGTTCCTCCCACTTCCTGCCCATGTTTCCTCCTTCCCACCTTGTTCCTCCCACTTCCTGCCCATGTCTCCTCCTTCCCACCCTGTTCCTCCTACTTCCCACCCATATCTCCTCCATCCCACCCTGTTCCTTCCACTTTTGTTTTGTTTTGGCTTGTAAGCTTTAAAAAAACAGTCTGGAAACCACAGATTAAGCACTCAAGTCTTTTTAAAGCAGAACTAACACCGCTAACAAACGTCTGTAATATTTCCCTATCTGGCGACTAGCTGCTTAGTAGCGCTAGTCGCCAGAATTATTACCTTTTCATGGAGAAAATTGAAGTGATCCTCGGCTGACAGGCAAGACGGAGCGCGGACATCTTGCCCTAGTGACGTCCGCGCGCCTGCGCTGTCAGTCCCTTCCAGAGCCGAGTGGCTCCTAGCAACGCCTCCTACAGCCGTCTGGGACTGACAGCGCAGGCGAGCGGACGTCACTAGGGCCAGATGTCCGCTCTCCGTCCTGCCTGTCAGCCGAGGATCACTTCAGATTTCTCCATGAAGAGGTAATAATTCTGGCGACTAGCGCTACTAAGCAGCTAGTGGCCAGATAGGGAAATAACAACGTTTGTTAGCGGTGTTAGTTCCACTTTAAGAGTACACTCTATGTACATTTTAATAAATTTATATTGTTTCAACTTTGAAGTCCCCGTTTGTTGGAGACACGTGGCTTTTTATTTCAGCTCTTAAATTGTATGTCTTTCGGAGTCCATGTTGTCTTGATAAAGATCCCGTTTGGACCGAAACATCAAACAGACCATTTTTGAAGTACAACACTAATAAAGAGTATTAGCAAGAACCATTGGTGCTGACCTCTCTTGTGTTTGTCTGTTTATATTTAATTAACCCTATGAGTGCCAGACACTATGCACTGGATACCTTTCTGTTACTGTTGGCAAGCAGAACCAGGAGTCAGACAGTATAGTTAATATAACCTTTATTATGAGAATAATACAGTAATGCAATATAATATATACACACAGTGGGTGATCGAAAAGGCGAGCACTGTATCAGGAACAGCAGTCTCCCAATATCACCACCACACTGTCCGAATCTAGGCCTCAGCCTGCTGGAGTCTCGTGGTACGGTAACGCCCAAGAGTGATACTGACTCAGCCTGCAGTCAGTAGCTGGGAGTCTGATAGCCCCAGGTCAATACTAGGAAGGATGTCTGAATAACGGAACCAACCCTAGGAGCGAACAGACAGGGACTTCTAGTAAGCACCAGATAGGATAGTCAGACGAGCCAAAGTCATACACGGAGCGGGTAGTCAGCCAGAGCCACGGGTTTGCCCCAGAACGGATATCTGAGCCAAATCGGAATGCACAAGGAGAATAGTCAGACAAAGCCAAGGGTCAACACCAGAATGGATGGACAGACAAGCCGGGTCATACACAGGAATCAGGAATACTAGCTAATTAACTGATCAGAACACCAAAGCAAGGGTAACTGATACACAGGCCCATAGAGGTTTATAAAGGTGAAGGAGAAGGCAGGACCACTTAGGTCCCCCAGGTTGGGCCTATAACAGGCGTCCAGACAAGTGCCTGATTCAGTGCTGCCAGTAACCAGGAACCAGACTAGGCCACAGGCAGAAGAATGCTGCTAGTGATGCAGGAGCATCCGTCCAGAACCCTACTCCTGGCTGAACGGCACAGGCAGAGGTAAGGCACTGTGACACTAGCATACTGACTTTCATCTTATACCGTAGAGAATGGGGTGATCATTCATCTGTGCGAAGAAGAAGATCAACGATACCCCTTTGGGCTATGGTTTATGAACACTGACAACTGGGATTTAAAGGTAACACTTAAAGGGATAGTAATGTTTCACAAAAATAGCAGCTCCAATTAATTTTCATAGCATTTGGGCCATGAAGAGTGTTATTTCAATATTGTCAGAGTTGTAGTTCAAGAGTAATTGAATGATAAAGTATCCCCCTCCCTCCCCTTTTTTCTAGTGTAAGTCACCTCCCCTCAGACGTGGCATCTGGTCCTGGGACCAGACAGATCACAGCAAGGGACAATCTTCTTACTGTGAGCATTATGAAAACTCTGTCCCCCCCGGCAGGTTTTTCCTTATGCTCACTGAAGAGTGTCCATTTCTGAGATCCATCTAGACAGTCTTGCTGCTCTGAGGTGAGCAGTGTCACATCAGTAAAATGGGAGGGAGGGGGATACTTTATCATTCAATTACTCTTGAACTACAACTCTGACAGTATTGAAATAACACTCTCCATGGCCCAAATACTATGAAGATTAATTGAAGTGGCTTTTATTGTGAAACATTACTATCCCTTTAAGAAACCAGTATATATAAATGTGTATATCCATTGCAGCAATTTATTTGGTAATACCTAAATGGATTATATGACACCCTATAGCAGTAATACTATAAGATAACACTGGGGCATGACTATATTTGTTTTGTAACTGTGCATCACTTGTCTCTTCATTTTGGATATATTGGGTACAGCAAAATAACACTAAAATTAGATATAAGCAAAATTCCCCCTTCAACAGAGCAGAAACGTATTAAAAAAAACAAGTCAAAAGGATCAAGTTGAAAAGTGGTTCATTATATCATAACTCATTACTGAAATCCCAGAGTCATTTAAATACGGTGAGGCAGAAAAATATATTTGTGTAATAAAGCCTATTACTTGTGTAATGAAAAATAACAAACACTGGGGACTTTCAATTCATTATTACCTATACGGGATACAAGATGACAATGTCTGAATCTTTGGTTTAACATCTGGAAATGGCTTTTCATTCATTATGGCTAATTTCAACAGTAGATGCTTTGGCAAGCACTGCTGTGACATTTTGTACATATAAATATTATAAACTATATTAAATTAACATATCAGAAATGTTATATAGTGAGTCTGACTTAACTAAGGAAGGTGTTGCAAATCTGGTACAAACCAAGTGAATCACAGGGAACAAATACAAATCCCTGTTGATTTAACCCTTTGTGTGCCAGAAGGGTACCCCTCTGGCACTCAAGGGGTTGAATGGAATCCTAGAGAGGTCCCCAATACCTTGCAAACCAATGTACTGGAGACCTATTTAGCATCCAAGAGATTAACCCTTTGAGTGCTAGATGGGGATCCAGTACATGCTTCCCAACCCATTGGATGCCTTTTTGACCCTTAAAGGGTTAAAATCGCCATATAAGTTTTGGAACTTTTATGTGTTCCTTATAGTGCACTTGATTTTAACCACAGTTGCACTTGTTCTAACTATTTATGCAAAGAACTGAGCGAAAAACACAAGTTCATCCATAAATGAAGTCGATTTCAACTAATACAAAGGACAGGGTTTTTTTACAGTAAAGGCAGTAAAGTTGTGGAATTCTTTGCTTTAGGATGCTGTATTTACAAACACTGATGTTCCTTTCAAAAAAGTAATGGGTACCTTTCTAGCTCAGAACAATACTGAGAATGATGACAGTTGGTTTCAAAGCAGATAGGTTGTTTGATCCAGGGAACTATCCGACTGCCATTTGGAGTCAGGAAGGAGTTGTTTTACCCACTTGGGGCTTAATTGGAAATGGCTTCAATGTTTGTTTGCTTTTTTTGGACTTTCTCTGGATCAACAGGGGTCATATGGCACGGGCTGTCTTTTTTTCAGCCTCATCCACTATGTTACTATTGGCGTAATGCAAAAATCATGCGCGTGCGCTGAAGGAATTTTTAGTGCACAGATATATATTGTGCATGTTCTATTGCAGGAAGCCGTATAGCGAACGCTTCTTGAATTGCGCATGAAAAAATTAGCTTTTACGACAACACTACACAGACATATAAAATCGTTCACAAAAGCACTTCCCGCATTAAGCGCATTCGTTATTCCTCTCATTCAAACTTGTTAATTCTGACCACATCCACAAAAAAATATGCGCAGCTGTTGTGTTGTGAAACACTGCTTTGCAAATCGCTCCGGTGCTTAAAGGGATAGTAATACTTCGTTTTATCTTTATTTTATTTTGTAGGCATTAAAAAAGCATGAAGAACGATATAAGTCTTAACTCTCTTTATGGTTTAAGAGATATTCACAAGCAAAGTATCCCCTCCCCCCATTCAACCAGATCAGAAGGGAGGTGCCCAGATAAATTGCAGAGAGGGACAATCTTCAATTAAGATAAGGGAAAAAGCTGAAAAACGTGTCAAGGGGGGCAGGGCTTTCATTGTTCTCATAGGAAGAAGATTGCCCCCTGCTGTTATCTGTCTGGTCTATGGACTGCATTCCACATCTGAGAAGAGATGGCTTACACTAGGTAAAAGGGGCGGGAGGGGAAACTTTGCTTGTGAATATCTCTTAAACCATAAAGGTTTGAGAGATAAGACTTATATCGTTCTTCATGTTTTTTAATGCCTACAAAATAAAATAAAGTTAAAACGAAGTATTACTATCCCTTTAAAGGCTTAGCCTTTTTCCCCATATTACATTATATATTTATTTTTCCCCTCAATACTAGGGATGTTGTGATATCATGCCACATTAACAGGAGCTGGAACGCTGTGCCTACTTTACTCCTATTTACTAAGCTTACCCTGAAAATTGCACACACCCCTGGTCCATAAACGTTTGGGTGTCAGAGGAGCATCGTCACTCAGTGGGTAGGGGAAGTAATGTAGGGATAAGCAAGGAAGTGCCTGCACGGCATGCCCTGCTTAGCATCAAATATACATGTATATAATTCAAAAACTAATTTTCTAAATAAAAAACCGGATAATACAACATAGATGAGAAATTGAAAGCGCTTTATAAATCACCAAGTTGTTTTTAACCCCCTGAGTGCCAGAGGGGTGCGTAACGCATTGCTCTGCAATGCTTTGCGTACCTCTGTGGCACTCAAAGGGTTAAAGGAATAGTAATACTTAAAATGTAAAAAAATATATATTGTAGTGTTTATCCCCCTGAGTAAAACAAAGGTACTCCCACTGCTGAAAGGTGTTGTATTCAAAAGTTATTGCATCTCAAACTTGTATCTTTTAGGTGCAATATCACTTTGGCCTGAAATTGTAGAGTGGCGCTGTTGCTACACCATCCTGGACAGCTCTGTCAGTTGACCATAAACCTTCATAGGATGGTGTAGCAACGGCGACACTGTACAATTTAAGGCCACTGTGATATTGCACCTAAAAAAATCCAATTTGAGCTGTAATAACTTTTGAATAAAACACCTTTCAGCATTGGGAGTTTCCTTGTTTTAGTCAGGGGGATATACACTGCAATATATATTTTTTTTACATATCAAGTATTACTAACATTACTAATGTTTCACAAAAACAGCAGCTCCAATTAATCTTCATAGTATTTGAACCATGGGGAGTGTTATTTCAATACTGTCAGAGTTGTAGTACAAGAGTAATTCAATGACAAAGTATCCCCCTCCCACCCCTTTTACCTAGTGTAAGCCACCTCCCCTCAGAATCTGGTCTTAAGACCAGATGGCTCACAGCAAGGGACAATCTTCTTACTGTGAAAACAATGAAAACCCTGCCCCCTTGACAGGTTTTTCACTTATGCTAACTGAAGATTGTCCCTCTCTGAGATCCATCTGGACACCACCTGTCTGCTCTGAGCTGAGCAGTGTTACATCAGTAAAAGGGGAGGGAGGGGGATACTTTATCATTCAATTACTCTTGAAATATAACTCTGAAAGTATTGAAATAACACTCTCCAAGGCCCAAATATTATGAAGATTAATCAGAGCTGCTTTTATTGTGAAATATTACTATCCCTATAAGTAATAGTGTCCCTTTAATGTACTTCATCTGACTGAGCCTGAAGCACAAAAGCTTTTCTGTGCAGGTTCCTCCCAGTAGCAAAGGTGTTAAATATTGAACTCTCTGCAGCATGTAGTTAGCCATAAAATAATTCATGGATGTCACATCTTTATACACGAAGGGAAAAAAAAAGCAAAAAACCTATTTTGTTAAATGGCAAGTCTGGGACCATAAAGCAGCACCTTATGATGGAGCATCAGCATTACTAACAGCAAATCATCGGGGTGAGGTAACACCAAAATATAACACTCCCGTCTCTCATACCGGGGCAGCCATCCATACAAGACTTTTAAATATACTTGTTTTTGTAGTCCGTTAAAGGGAAACAAATAAAAAATGAAAGGCTACCTATAAATTTTGTGTAGCATCAAGTAAAGAAGTATAGTCTGCTTTAGTTACTTTTTTTAACTCCTTTGATGCCATAGGTGTCTAAAACAAATTGAGGCCAGTGTCTTAAAGGGGAAGAAATACTTTGTAATAATAATAAACTCCGCATAACATACCACATGTTATGTCTTTGCATACCTACCAAGTGTCCCTCTTTAGGACCAGGTCCAGTTCTTATTAACCCTTTGATTGCCAACAGGGGAGGGCTGGCAACTTTTGGCCTGGGGGGAAAATACAATTAAGTGACCTATTTCTATTACCGCCCCAGTCCACCCCCTTTAGTTAATGTTATAGCTGGCATTAATGTTATGGATTAAGTCAAGTGATACCTCAGAGCTTATATCTGAAATGGTAGTGCACTATTGATATCACAGAGCTTATAACTGAAATGGATCTACACTAGTGATACCACAGAGCTTACAATTGAAATGGAGCTACACTAGTGATACCACAGAGCTTATAACTGAAATGGATCTACACTAGTGATACCACAGAGCTTATAACTGAAATGGATCTACACTAGTGATACCACAGAGCTTGTAACTGAAATGGATCTACACTAGTGATACCACAGAGCTTATAACTGAAATGGATCTACACTAGTGATACCACAGAGCTTATAACTGAAATGGATCTACACTAGTGATACCACAGAGCTTATAACTGAAATGGATCTACACTAGTGATACCACAGAGCTTATAACTGAAATGGATCTACACTAGTGATACCACAGATAGGGTTGCCACCTTTTGTTAAAAAAAATACCAGCCAAGGCACTCCCTCCATATACTTAACATTGGAAAGAAGCTATCGCGAGACTCCGGAAGTAGAGCAAGCTCAGATGGCGTCTCCGGACCCCAACGAGCATGCGCCCGTGGCCCGTTCTTCCTTCGCGCCTGCGCTCCCTCTCTGTCCCCCAGGGGAGCTGGGGACCCATCACTATGCCACCAGGGTGTTTTATTGGCGGGTAGGTCCGGGGAACCCCATTCGGGTGGGGGTTTGAGAGGTTTTGGCCACCGGTCTGCCCAGGGGAGCCACGGAGGGGGGGTCTCCACCTGCCCTGGGGCTGTTGGGTCAGGGTTTGGGGTGAAGGGATCAGGCGGGGGGGTGGGAGGGGAGTGTGGGCTGGTTCCTTCTAATAATTCCCATGGATGTCTAAGGCCCCTCCTGGCTGGGCATGGGGCAAGGGCATGGATGGCATGCCAGTACTGTACCCCCTAAATGGCCCAAGCCAGGGCAGTTTTCCCAGCAGTCAATCTGGCCAGCAGCACAATGTCAGTACTAATGTCAGGTCTGTTTCAGGTCCGAACTCTTCAAGGGAAGGAGCTGAACCACTGGAGGAAGCAGACAAAGGAAAGGACAGTCGCAAGAAGAATCACAGGTCATTAAAGGAGGGCGGCAGCAGTGACCCTTCATCTACAGGTGAGTCCTCCGGATCTGACTCTGCGAATGACACTGGTGTGTTGACCTCAGACTCGGAAAAGGGGAAAATGTTTAAGCTTATGAAAAAATATTATAAGAATGCCAAATAGGGCAGAGATCGCCAGTACAAGGATATGAAGAGGAAGAGTAGTTCTCACAGATACATTGCTAGGTTTGAGACGGAGGAGGTTAATATAGCTCATGGATGCAAGATATCTGCCCCATTTGACCATATTAGTAAAAAACTGCGCAAACAGATTGTGGAGGATAAATTTGTGGATAAATTTGCACTGGCCAGGGAAGTGGTAGAGGCAAAGGAGGGTGGCAGGAAAAGGGACAAAAAGAATAGTCAGACAAGGCCAAGGTCAGTGACCGAGTGGTCAAGGGGGTTTGTGATATACGCCAGCATGTTTACAGGCCGCTTTCCAGTGCAGCGCACAAATGTATTTAAATATATGGATTGATATTGGACACTCATGTGAGTTTTGGGGACACAGCATGGCTGGACTATGACCACGCGTTCAGGAAAAAACTTGCTACAAGCAAGACCCTGATGTACGGCCATAGGGATATACACATATGGGAACGCTTAGTCGGGGGCCACCCAAAGATGTGGGGAGTATCAGGGGGTAAAAGCAGGCAGAGGGGGCACTGGGGTTAAGGGCGCGTGTTTCGCCTACAACGAACAAAAGTGTGCGAGGGGCACGGCGTGCAGGTACAAGCATTGCTGCTCTGACTGCAGTGGGGGTCACCCTGTCACAGACCGTAGCAGGCAAAAAGGCGCGGGCTCCAAACACAATTCCTTTTGTGGTGGGGATGGACAGGGCCCCGTCACCCATCAGCCTCAGCAAGCTAAGTGAGTGGTTGTAGAAATACCCAGACGCAGGTAAAGCTGAGTTTTTGTTGAGGGGTTATACATTTGGTTTTGCAGTCCCCATTACGGGACAGTTGTTGCCAGGAAGGGCAGGGAGAAATCTACGTTCAGCCTATGAGTATCCAGAGGTTGTGAGGGAGAAATTGAGAAAGGAATTGTTGGCAGGGGGGATTGCGGGTCCCTTTAAGATATCACCGATTGAGGATTTAGTGGTGTCACCAATGGGGGTAGTCCCAAAGAGGGAAGTGGGGAAGTTCCGCCGTATTCAGCATTTGTCTTATCCAGAGGGGGCTTCTGTCAATGGTACAATTGGAATGATAACTGCAGGCTGCAGTACCAGTCATTTGACCAGGCGCTGGGTTTAATTAAGGCGTTGGGGCCAGGCTCCCTCATGGCTTTTAGGTTGTTGCCCATCCATCCTAGCAGCTTTAGGCTTATGGGTTTAAAATGGCAGAGGCAGTTTTACGTGGACAAATATCTTCCAATGGGGTGCTCCATTTCATGAGCTTACTTTGAGGCTTTTAGTTCATTTTTGCATTGGGCAGTGGCCCAGTCAGTGAGCACGGGGGAAGTAGCGCACTATCTGGATGATTTCTTGTTCATTGGTCCACCAGGAAGGGGAGTGTCAGGATCTGCTGGAGGCAGCAGCCAGGGTTTTTGGGTACCTGGGGGTCCCAATTGCCCAGGAAAAGAGGGTGGGTCCCTCCACTTGTTTAACGTTCCTGGGTATTGAGGTAGATTCAGAGGCACAGGTGGTAAGGTCACCCAGGGAGAAGATGGAGAGAGCTAGGACACAAGTCACATGAATGTCTCAGCAGGTTAAGGTAACGCTAAAAGATCTCCAGTCACTCTTGGGACTGTTAAACTTTGCTTGCCGGGTCATACCTATGGGGAGGGTGTTCAGCCTCCTCCTGCAGATGGCAACCATAGGTGTTAGGAAGCCCCACTTTAAGATAAGGTTGTCACGCCAGTTAAAGGGATAGTAATACTTCATTTTAACTTCATTTTATTTTGTAGGCATTAAAAAAACATGAAGAATGATATAAGTCTTATCTCTCAAACCTTTATGGTTTAAGAGATATTCACAAGCAAAGTCCCCCCCCCCCATTCAACCAGATCAGAAGGGAGGTGCCCAGGTAGACTGCAGAGAGGGACAATCTTCAATTAAGATAAGGGAAAAAGCTGAAAAACTTGTCAAGGGGGGAAGGGATTTCATTGTTTTCATACAAAGAAGATTGTCCCCTTCTGTTATCTGTCTGGTCATACAACCAGACTCACATCTGAGAAGAGATGGCTTACACTAGGTAAAAGGGATGGGAGGGGAAACTTTGCTTGTGAATATCTCATAAACCATAAAGGTTTGAGAGATAAGACTTATATCATTCTTCATGTTTTTTAATGCCTAGAAAATAAAATAAAGTTAAAAGGAAGTATTACTATCCCTTTAAGGAAGGGTTTAGGTGTCTGGGATAAGTTCTCTATAATTACTCTATAGTAATCAATGTGTTCAGTAAAACCACTAGTGTGATGAAAGGAAGTTCCGATTTACTTTATCTTATGAGAAATAAACAAGCTGAATTCATTTTTTTTCATAAAAAAATTAAAAACTGTATATGTTATATTAAAAACGGGACAAAATTGACATTTATATTAAAAAGATGGGACGGTCTAGAAATATGAAAAAAACGGTACTGTCCCATTTTAAAACGGTACATATGGTCAGCTTAGATATTATATTTTATTCTGTCAGTGAATGTAAACATCTGAAACAAAGAAATGGAGAGTGGCATCTTGTGCTGTTATGACTTTTGAATGAAACATCACGTGGCATTAAGATAACCCTTGTTTTTGTCATCAGGAAAAATCCTATAATATAAGGTTTCATGAAAAATCATTACCATTCCTTTAACCCTTTGAATGCCAGAGGGGTTACGCAAAGCAATGCTTTGCGTACCCCTCTGGCACTCAAAGGGTTAAACTCGCTGGGTGTTAGAGTGTTGTCGATTTCTCTCGTATCCATGGGCATTTATGAACTGAAAATTCCCCTGGATCATAGACATTATGTGGTCTAAAATACCTTGCACTATTGTCTGGCCTATACAGCTACCCTCTTGCTCTTTGTAATCCTTCTGCAAGCGTTTCTGTCATTGTTAGGAAGAGAAATGTCCCACTGTCCCATAAAGTGTATTGCCGATGCTATCTAAACACTGTGAAATGATGATAAAATAAACCGAGATACAAAGCTTTTTGGCCGGAATATGTTCTTTGGCTGAAATAGATTCGGAAATAAGTTGGTGGATGTAGCACTCAAGAGGGTAAGCTTTTGTACCTTCCCATTCATCTCACAGAGTTACAGTATAAGGCTGTGTACTGTGAGCCACAATGGAAAATCTAAAAGGAACCGTTATTACAGCAGAGTTCCACTGTTCTACTGCAAGGTCTCATTTACAACACTGGATGTGAGGGAGAGGGGAGATGTACAAATCAACCAGTTCAGCTCATTGTCTGAGCTTAGACTTTGGAATAAAAATCATGCACTTGCACTTTATGTATAACAGTCTATGATCACTTGAATGCATACAGGCAAACACCCTCCTCCAGAGGCAGACATGGCAGCTTCTAATAGTTTTTCAGATTGAAGCAGGTAGAGTGCTTGAGTCTACTTAACACTTAAAGGAAAGCAGTGCACTGCACACTAATGTGTTGACAGTCCTTCTCTTGAACTAAAGATCAAAGGAACAATTCATAGGGGTAATTTGGATTTTCTTACCAGGGTAGGTGGGCGTTATTATAAGCAGCTGTTAGCTCTCTTTTAACCTTTAGAGTGCCAGGGAGGTATCTAAAGCAATCTCTGGCACTCAAAAGGGTTAATGTGAGCAAGTCCCCAACACCTCACCTATAAAATATGAGAATAAAAAGGATTAATTCAACTGTAAGCTGAGCCAGATGCATGCGCAGACCACCCAGCAGGAAGGCAGCTGCGCACTGAGCATGGTTGGCTGGACCAAGCCAAAACCCGGAAGAACTGCCTGCCATGAAGAAGATGCAGTCGGGCAGAAGCGGAGGCAGGTGAGCGGTGACACCCCCCCCCAATGGGAGACCCCCGGACGACCAGGCTTGGCAGGGAAGGAATGGTGAAAAGCCCGCCGAAGGGCAGGGGCATGCAGGTCATGAGCAGGAACTATCACGGTCCCCGTGATTCCCTGTCAATCTTTTACTGTGTTACCTTTGCATTGGCGGAGACTGATTGGCCCGCCCAGGATGTTCCTTTTTATACTGGCTCTTGGGCACTTGTCAGTTGCCCTTTCGTGGTGTTCCTGATCCTGCGCCTCGTTGCTGAGTTCCTGTGTCTCCTGTGTACCGACCCGGCTTGTCTGACTACTCTACTGATCCTACTCCGTGATTGACCTGGTTCTGGCTGACGACCCTGCTCCGTGATTGACCCGGTTCTGGCTGACAACCCTGCTCCGTGATTGTGATCCGGTTCTGGCTGACGACCCTGCTCCGTGATTGACCCGGTTCTGGCTGACAACCCTGCTCCGTGATTGACCCGGTTCTGGCTGACGACCCTGCTCCGTGATTGCTCCGTTCTCCGGCTGATGTTCCTGCTACCGTATCGATCCGGTTCCGGTTGACGTTCCTGTCCTGTGTGCTGTTCCAGTGTTCCTGCGCAGATCTGGTCGCTCCGGCGACATTCTGAACTGATTGGTATCTCGCTGATCCTCTCTCTCTCTCTTCCAAGCTGTTGCCTGAGGTTGCTTTACCATCCGCTGTCTGCTGAGCTGTTCTCTCCTGTACTGAACCAGATTAACCCGTGCAGTGCCTGTAGTCTCCGGTTACTTGCCTCATATATCGCTTGCCAAGCCTCTGGTTACCCTTAGAGCCTGCTACTCTTAGTGCCTTTGACCGAGCCATACTATCACTCGCAGAGCACTGTCCGTCCGGTGTTCGCATACGCTCAGGGTGTAAGTTATCTCCTGCACTTCCCAGTGCTCTGGCTCATTATAGTTTGTGCAGCAACCGTCTATCTTGGCATCCTAAGGGTGTCTGGGTGCAATCCCGTTGGCACACGCAGGGTTACTACCGAATTTACATTAAGGGAGATTCAGGTTCTGGTTACTTCAGCTCTAGCAGTAGCATTCCTCCTAAGCCCACGGTGGTGGTATTGGCTCAGCTCTGGGCAATAGGTGTGCTCCATTCTACTACCTTGAGAGTGATTCAGTGCAGACACTTTACTCCCTTCTCACCATCCAGTTGCTCCTGTTAACCCTTTGGGGTTATCCCCAGTCTATATATACATATATTTCTATCTTTGTATTGCACTTACTTTACTTGGTCTGTACTTGCCAAATACTGATTATACCTGTACTGGCCCCTAGGGGCACTGTACTATTATCCTGTTTTCAATAAAACATGTGTTTTTACTTCATACCCTGATCTGAGTGTCAGAAAACCGTAACAGGAACCTAGGACCGTTCTCCCGGGCCATAGTTGGAGGGTGTTGGAGATGGGATCCCTCTGAGACGGGACCGCTCCGAGCCTTTGCTCGGAAGCGTCGACTTCGAGGACAAAGGGAAGAGAGATGTCCGGATAGCGGAGCACAGGAGCGGAAGTGAAGGCGGATTTGAGGGTGGTGAAGGCAGTCACGGCTGCTTTTGACCATATCCGTGGATCAGCCTTTCTTAA